>OY730193.1:125982747-126505247 GCA_963422505.1 Pseudognaphalium luteoalbum
GACTCGTCTATTTTTTTTATATAACTAAAGGTATATTGTTAAATGTTGGTCCAAAAATTAAAATGACAGAGTCACTGATGGTAGTGGTTCGTTACTTTCAATCAATTTTGTGAAAAACTTATATAACGCATACGTGACACGTTGATTTTAGTCAGTTTCTGTCTGTCATTGTGCCTGGATGTTTCTACATAGTTGAAGGATATTATGGAATTATGGATATCTTAGTTGAATATCTAATAGTATTATAGAACATGAAATGAGTAATGTAAATAATGTAAATAGGTACAACACATTCCAACGGTCGTGGCTTCCATATAAATAAGCTTGTCCGGCCATTTGCACAAATCATTTTTAATTCAGTTCACTTCACTTTAATAAGCATAAAATTATGAAAGAAATATGGTCACAAGTCACTTTGCAAAAGTAAAATATATATATTTTTTTTCACAATCATTATCTCCAAAATTTTCATAATACAAATCTTCTTCTTCAACGACAACTTTATAGTTCTCTTACATGATAACATATACACTACTAGATTATTACGTATTTTTTTTAATAATGGAAATCACAAGTAATTTCTCTATATATATTTGATTAAGGATTATGATATACTTATGCATGATTTTACATTTAAGTCAACCAGTGGAGGATATTGGCATGTGTTGTATGTACCATCGCATAGGATCATCAAAATTTGAGGGCCTCTAAAATTATACGAGAGTTGCTAAAACTAGTATATGTTCAATTATTTCTTGTGCGTCATTGATCAAACAATTGTTTCTCCTAAGAAAAGATTCGAACTATGCAAAGTGTATGACAATACTTTTAGTTTCTTGCTTACTTCTAATAAGTTGCACTCTATTGATCACAAGACTCTTAGTTCTTGCTGTAGTTATTTTGAAAAGCCGTTCACGAAGAGTTGATAATCTGATATTGATGGGAGTGAACTCTATGTGGAGTCAAATTGCTTAAAATTTCTTTCCTTCTGTCAATAGGGAACCTATTGAAATTCTACATAATCTAAAACGGGTCCGATTATTGCATATAGAGTACCGTTAACTCTTCCCATAACTGTAGCAACCGCAAAAAGAAGTTTTTCAAAACTTAAATTATTGAAGCCATATTTAATTGCGTTCAAAATGTCACAAGAGAATCAATTGATGATGATCTATTAGAGAGTATTGATTATAAGGGTTTAATCAACAACATTGCTTCGAAGAATGCTCGAAAAATAGCCCTTTTTGATGAAAAATGAAAATAGTAAGTTTTTTCCGAATTGTTAGATAATAACTTCAAATTTTTTTATCTTTATATAATTCTCATAGTAATAAGGGTATTTTTCTATTCTGATTTTATTTTTTTGTTTGTTCAGGGATTCGGGGCCCCTTTTTCTGATGTCGCTCGGGGCCTCCCGAATTCATTAACCGGCCCTGTAGTCAAGAATAAGTTTTCTTATTGATGATTAGTCTATAGTACGTTTACACCTATGTGAATGTCTATCTTAATAAATGAGTTAGTGAGCAAGCATACAATATATAGTGCATTTTTATAAACCGAAAGAATATCGAATGTAAGAATGTGACTTATTTTTCTTTCCAATTATTCCAACAACAAACTACATAAAAAACCGAATATGATTTATTATTTACAAAATATTGTTTTATTATTGATAATAAAAGTAATTAGTTATAATGAACTAATATTTGCAAAGCACAACATATATAGATCTAATATCTCTACTAGAAATCATTAGAATTAGGGTTTATTTGAATTGATTCAGATTTTCATTCGGGTCGTAAATTAATAATGTACCGTGTCATGTCAATTCCCACCCATTTTATTATCAAAGGCTTGATGTGGCATCATCTTCCACATAATCACAATCATACATGCATCCATATCAACAATATTTGTTCTTTACATGGTCATGAGAGCAATGGAAATCTTAAGCTGTTGGAATGATTGGAGGTTTTAGCTTTTGTGGTCTTTCTACTGCAGATTTTCAGTTGCTACTGTTTCATCATGTGGGTTCCAGACTTCTAGATTTTTGGTCTTTAATTTGCTTTAGGATCGTTTAATCATGTGTCTCGCGACTTCTGTAGGGTTCCTTTTGAATTGTCATTTGTTTAGATGTTTTGTAGTTGTCATTTGTTTAGATGTTGTAGAGTCTGATTGTTAGCTAGTGTCCCCGTTTCTTGTGATTACTTCTTGTAATTTTAGGTAGAGAGTGCTATGCTGTGCTTGTGTATGCTTTGTACTTTGTAGTTTTGTTGAGGTAATATACTTTAGTCTGCTTCTTCCAAAACAATATTTGTTCTTTACTCAATACAAATTTCAAGAATTTCTCAAATGATTTCTAAACCACAATGGTCATATCAAAATCTTTGAGCGACAAGATCATTCCTAATTAACCTTTGAATACATGTAACAAATACACAAAAAATTCTACGTCTAGTTATTTATCTATACTACACTAACTCAACAAGATTTGACTTTTCATATCACAATGTGTCTATAGACGTGGTGGTGGAATTTTGGAGTGGCTGTTGGAGCCTGAAAGGTCACGACATCTCTCGCACTTTTAGACGTATGTAGAATAATATTTTTCGCATCTGATAACGCGGTTTGGTATGCTTTTTTTTTGTGATGATTAAGATTTATTGGTGAAGAAAATATTACAGGGGAAGCAATAACCCTTTAATACGCGTTCCTTATTTGTTTTTCTAAAACTTATGATTAACCTATGAACCATCAAAAAGAGATTTAACATATAGAAAAGTTAAATACATTTTGGTTGGCCATTTTTCTTACTTAGTGGATAGCGAATTAACTATTTTCATTAAGCGGAATATGGATATGGATTAAATTTTATTATAGATGAAAAAGAAAGCCTTAAAATGAATATGACACATCGATTGCTTCATAATTGATCCATTGCCATTTACAATGTGGATAAAAATATGAAGTTCCACATGCTTTTGAATGTATTGGATATTTGCATAATGTGCTTATGGATACAAATATCGAGTTCCAGATGCTTTTGAATGTATTGGATAGTTGCATACGGTGCTTTGTAGTTTAAATGTTTGTTTCATGTTGAGTTTCTAATACATGCTTGGAATTTCAAACTTTGCAAAACTACGATATCTTATTTTACTCCTAGCATACACATTACCTTCCGCTTCTGTTCAAATTAAGCGTTAACACAATACCTTGATTGAGAGAATACCTTAGTACACCGGCTATAAATCAATCATTTGACCTAAAAAGAGGCAGAGAAAATCTCTTAGTAGTTTAAGTTCTTTTTAAGGGCTTCATTTTTTAAATCTCACTAGATATTGAAGATTCTGGAATTTTTTTTCACAAATGTTTGTAGTTTATTTTGTTATAAGTGTTTTGCAAATTAGCTGAAGATTAAAGATGTAGATTAACGGAACAAGACAAAATGATACGTGAAAATAATTTATAAGGCGTATTTATGTAATTTCGTATCTTATAAGTTAAAAGCTTATTTTTACAGTTTACTTCTAGTAGCTTAATTTTTTCAGAGCTAAAATTTTAAAATACGCTCTAAAATTTTTACATACCAAAGGATGCTAGAAGTTTTAACCTAGTTTACCAAACACATCCAATATGTGCGAGTGTTTATTGAACTTTACTAGCAAAAACAGTCGTTTGCAATAACTCGATATTTCTACAAACCTTTTGTTAATAAAAAATATATATAAATGTTATTCACTTCATTGTGTAAATACGTTTCAAAAGGATTTATATATATATATATATATATATATATATATATATATATATATATATATATATATTCATTGAAAATGTCCTAATAAGACATATTTTCCCGTTTGATCATCGTTAGTATTGACGTGACTCGGTAGTATATGAATATGATTATATGAATATGAACTATATGAATATGATCCTTTCCAACCTCTTAAATCATATATCACACCCAGGTCAATGTATGCTTAATCATAGAACTTTACAAATTATCTAGCCAAGACGAATTGAATGAGTCATTCATATTGAAAGTCATCATCATATCTTTAACTAATAAACTAATTATAATGAATACAAACTTGTAAATCATTGTATACGTTAAGTGAGTCATTATTTTCATAACATATGTATTGTGATATCACACTAATATTGATATACTCAAAATAATGGATACAATGAGTATTTTATTTTATTCATATAAAAATCAAAAATGTAGTAACATCTAATTAAACTAGGTGTGAGATCAAATGGAACCGGGACGCAGATTAATTACCATAATTATCTTTCCGAATTTGTACATCTTACACTTGCTTGAAATACCAAATAGGGAAACATTTGGGACCATTTCTTGATACTATACTTCGAGAACAACGATACTACAAGAGAAGTAATCTATAGTGACTCCTTTATTACTGATACTTACATACTCCGTATTAATGATACTTATTATACTTAAAAAGTGTTGGTATTACATCACATTTGCTCACTATCTTTATAAGTTTCACTAATAAATCACTGTATGGTACATTTCTTGTAATATATAGTAGCACGCATGATACTTAGATATTATTATTTTTCTTTATTTTTACGTATTTTGTACGCGAACAATTTGTTATGGAATATGGAGTAACAAATTCTTGTACACAAACGTATATCTAACAAGCTAAATATAATGAATCATTCAACATATAACACAACTTTAATTGATGGTACCATAACTATAACACGATTTGTTTTTGTTCACATACCACAGTATATATTGGATTTTGGATTTTGGATTTTCGGCACAAGAATAGAATCTCATACAACACTTATTGAATGTATGTAAACAAGAAGAGTCACCGTCAAGGGCACGTCTCATGGTCAAGGCGTTCTTAGTTTCTTACGCTAGTTCTGTATCCAAAAGGATAATTCTAAATATGTTTTGAATTGGAACAATAATCTATCTTGCTTATTCACCAACAACTTACCATTTACTATTTTAAAACCTAGGTGTGACTAATTAATGTTCATTCTATGACTAATTAGAATCCCTAAACCTTTGATTATCAATTGTGGATTGATGTGCCAGACATATATTTAAGGAATATACATATTTAGGATCAAGGACATGATCATACATGGAATCAGTTTCATTTATTACTCACTTGGTAACAAACATACAATTAAAAACTAATATATATATATATATATATATATATATATATATATATATATATATATCATTGCTTACTTTAGCAAACTTGATCCTTGATTTCAATTAGGGTTAATATCGTAAATTATTATACTTGATCATATTACTTATTCGCATTTAACGGCCCAAAAAGAAAATTTAGACAAATAAATTAAAAACAAGTGAGTAAATAAAACTAAGAGGGTGTTTGGCTTGAAACTCATAATAACTATGCCTATTGGTTTCTAAGTGGTATGTGAATAAGTTTTCAAACTCACCACCTTCGATGGGTATGTGAGTTTGATTTCCAATTTTTAAATTCTTTCCCGTCAAGACGTCAACCAAACGCTTTTAATGGGAATAAAAGTTGGTTTTTTTGTATCTTCTCATCAACCAAATAGAGTCTACAATTTCTATAACAATCATGATGTCAAGAACCAATCGATTGTCCTTAGAATCATGACATAAACACGAACTCTGTAATATAACTCAATTAAACTAAAAAACTATATTATTGGTATGAAAGTTTTAATAAAGTAATATTGATCGATTGAGATGTGACAAGTTTGTTTATATTAATGGTTTTATATTGCAACCAAAATTAGGCGCCAAAACTAAGCGTTATTTGGAGGGGGAAAAAGAGAAAAGAAAGAAAAATGGGACAAGTGTCTTTTTTAATCGGAAGAAAGAAAGAAAGAAAGAGTGAGAGAATTTGCGAAAGCAATGAAGCAAGTACCGAGTTTGGAAATGGGGCCCACGTTACTCCTTTGAATCCCCTAAAAATCTCGAAAGTAGGACCCTTTCGTTTCTTTATATATAAAGACCTTAAAGTTTCTTGAATTTATTGTTTAAACTTTATGTTTCTAGTTCATGACTATTAGTCCTTGCAAATCAAAGGTTTCCCTCTTTTTCTATCACTCAAAATACTTGGAACATATTAATTAGAACGTGAAAAGATGTGATATTTGTTTGTTGTAGACAATCGAATAGTGTATGTTTCAACTCAACGTATTTGATTACCGATTTACACAAAATCCATCTTAACAAAATTGACGTATTGTTCAAGTAACTCGGTGACCCACAAAAATTACGAATATTGAGATCGGCTGGAACAAGGTGATGTCCAAAAAGAATTATCAAACAACTGAATAAAATCGATATGAATGGTATAGGTGGTCCAATAATGAATGAATGACGATCTCCTCTAAATGGAAGATTATCTTTAAAAAGTCATTTGGTATCATCTGGTAGAGCTTGAATAATTCTCAAAGGTCATACGTTTGTATATCTATAAATATTTCTCTTTCTAACCAAATACTTACTAATACACTAATTGTGATTTTTAGGGTGTGTTTGGCAACAACGGGTTGGAGCTTGTGGCTGGAGCTGGAGCTTGGGGCTGGAACTGAAGCTGGAGCTTGAGGCTGGAGCTGGGGCTTCTATTCACAAGCCACTTCAAAAAGCTTCTTGTTTAGGGGCTTCTGGGGGCTTATTTTTTCAAGAAGTCCCACTTTATTTATGTTGCCAAACAAGGCTTATAGTTGAGGCTTATGAAAAATAGAAGCTCAAACCCCTAAAAGCCCTTAGAAGTCCGTCATCCAAATATACCCCTAATATAGGTGTAAAAATAGGGATAAACATTCATATGATTTCATAGACCTATTTTATTTTAAGGATTTCAATTTAGAAAAGTAATGGATAGCTTGTACTTATAATCTTATATTGTACTGAGTTTGATTTATTTGATAAATTAATGGTATAGAAGATTAGTTATTTATCAATATAAGTATACAATTTGAACGTTAACCATTGATATTCCCATACCTTATAAAATAACTATGTTAAGTTATTGCAGTTATGATATAATACGTTAATTACTCTAAAACTTATCTCGATATGTTATTAATTGTTATGATCCGTCACTTTTTGAAGTTTTATGATAAGAAAGTTGTTTTCCCAATATATGATATACACTGGTATGCTAAACAACAATTACTTGATCATTATTACATGCCGTTCCATAAGAAGTTTATCATCACTAATTATTACTGTGTGAGTTTACAAATTAGAAAAGAATGTGATGGTATGAATTGACAAACACGAAGGGGTTGAAGAAAGATAAACGGTTATAGCTGCAGCGGATTCCAAATCAAAATTCAAAATTACGGAATTAAAAACACAAAATAATATTATGCCCCACAATACCGAACAGTTCTCTTCTTCACCCTATACGTATAGAGAGAGAAATGTATACGTATAGAGAGAGAAAGTGACGGGTTATGGTAAATTGCCCGGATAAGATCCGACAGCTGTGTTTATCAATCCTTAAACCGACACGTGTCCGGTAATCTTTTCTCACTCTTCCCATACTCTTTACCGGCTCACTTGGCTCGATCGGCTTGTCTTATCTAGTTATCTCCAACTAAATTACATTACACTACCAAATAAAATGAAGGGCGCGTTTGAAAAATCTATTTTTTATACAATTAAGCTAGTTGAAGTTAAAGCTTATATGTAAATGACATAAAAAGATAAAAAGGTAATGATAAATATATGTTTATAATAAATAATTATTAATCTATCATAAGGTACATAGTTTATGCATTAAACTTTAAGCTTGTTTATAGTATTCATCAACTTTTAAACCATTTGTTGTATGAAGTAAGCCTTCTAAACCTCTTATTGTATAGATTAAACTTCTATCAAATGTATAGAACGTAAAAAAATCAGTCAATTTAAGTAGCCAAAAACACACAAACACATATACACTAGAAGTAATAGATGGTTCAAAAGTTAAAGCATACAATAATAACAGGTTCAAAGTTTAACATATAGCGAGACAATAAACCCTAATGTCCAAAGTACAAGCCTAATTTAAAAGTTATTTCAAGGAACTTTTTTTTAGAAGTAGAGATTACTTTTTCAATAAACACTTTATTTTTTATCTACCAAACAATGATACAAGTTGAAACTTATAAAAATTAAATTTAAGCTTTAATAAAATTGCTTTACAAACACAACCAAATATTACAATATGGCAATATGGTTATAAAATTACTTGATGTTTCATATATGTGACACATGACAAATATATTTGCTGTGAAAGGTGTATTAAACGGTCCGGGTTGAATTGTTGACCCGAGTTGTCGTTTGGTTCGACCTCATGAAATGGTCCTATCTAACTATCGATGTATGAAGTTGCACATGATAGTATGATGTTATTGTTGAAGATATATTTGGACTTAAGTTTGAACCAAACGTAACTATTCTTTCTCTACAAGAAAGTAGTTTGACTTATTATAAAATAAAAAATACTCCGTAGTAAAAAAGATGATAAAGGGCAGTTGAAAGGACAGGAGAGTGGGTACCCTCAAACCGTATAATTTGTCTTCACACATTACATCCCTTTGGGCTTTGGCTTTTGTCCACCGGATAAATATGTCAAATCCATGAATCTTTTTTGGATCTCTCATTTAAACCACCCTTCATTAAATCTTGGTATGATTACAATTTTCAGTCCAATCATAATCCAATAGAGTTTTCAAGTCTAATGGATAGTCTGATTTTAATCTAGTTTGCCCTTAAAACATTTATATTTAGAAATAAGTCATATTACACTTTTGTGTATTTAAAGATTCTATTCAACAAGAAATTAATTCCCCTCGCGTTGCGAGGGGTTGAATCAAATGTTATAAACAGAGTAGTTGATTTGGGGACATAGACTTTTTAAGGAAATTAGGCTCATGTTAAAATTAGCACAGTTATGGTTATATATGCCGGTACATTGAAAGGAACCACTATTGTATTGGTAAAATTCCATTTAGTGTTACACTGCAAAATCAAAATAGGGAGTATGATATTCTTTTTAACCTTTTTAATGTTACTCCACTCAAATGCAATTAAGACCTCTCCCAATTGTGACAGAAACTGGCGCGCCACATCAGCGCCACGTCAGCGTTTTCACACAACTGACAGAAACTGACTGAAACTGACGGACCCCTACCATCAGTGACTCCGTCACTTTAATTTTTGGGCCCACATTTAACAATTTACCTTTAATTATACACAGACAAAAAAAGCAAAAAAAAAAAGAAAATTACCCACACCCCGTCGGTTTTCCGACGGGGACAAAGTGACGAGCAAGTGACGAGCAAAGTGACAATTGGTGCCAATGGCGTCACTTAAGTGACGGAAAGAGACGAACAAAGTGACGAAGGCGTTGGGACACGTCTAATAATATACTGCTTTTATTTTGTCCTGGTATGTTATGTTCATTTATTCTTGAGAGGTAAGACCACTCCCAACCTAATTCGTCGGTTTCAGTCGGAAGGGAAGTGACGAACCGACGGGGTTGGCACCGCCTCGTCGGTTTTGTCGTCGGTTTGGTTTCAGTCGGTTTACCGACGTGGTGCGTCGGCTGAGAAGTGGACCACTTTTCTTTTTTTCTTTTTTTTTGTTTTGGACCGTTGGAATAAAAAAAAATAAAAATTAGCCGTTGAAGAGGAGCGTGGGTTTGGGAATTCAAAAAAAAAAATTATTTTTAAACTCTAATTTTTTACCTATAAAACTATCTACACACTTACTCATTTTCACACAACATACAATCTATTCCAACAATTCTTCCACACAACTCTTCAAACACCACTCTTTTTACCTCAAAATCACTCTCAAAAAAATGTTCAAAAACAACAAATCCACTTCAAAAAATAAAAATAAAAGATCAACAAAATATTGCCAAAGATATGTGGCAAAATTTGTTGAATATCCCGCTCCCAAACCCGAACTCACCAAACACTCAAGCTTCCGGTTCTTCATCTTAACCAAACACTCAACCTACCGGGTTCGTCAACTTTCCTCCGATTGCAAACCCGTTCATGCTTGACTCGCACGACCCGAGGAATAATTATGCATTCCAAGGGTGGTACACAACAAATCAATCCTCACCACCACAATCACAATTCTCCCAGCAAACACAATGGATCATCTCATGTTATGTTGGCTTATTATGTTGGCTCTAATTAAGAGTGCGTGTGTGGCATGTTCTATGTGGATCATCTCATGTTAAACCAAGAGATCATATTACTTCATATCAAAAAATTTAATCAATTAGAAATTCAGTATTTTCAATGAGAACCGGACTTATAGTATTGTGATATGAAGAAACACGGGATATCTCACTACTAACAAATATTGTGTTTGTACACACTTTGTTATACGCACTTTCTAAAAAGTGTATAGACTTTACTCATTTCTACGCATCTATAATTGTGTGCAATCTCTTTACACTTATAAGTGTGTAGAGTGACAATGATTTTCGCACTTAAGGTGTTTGGAAAAATATTCACACTTATGAGTGCGCAAAATATGTATTTTTTACGCACTTATAGATGTAAAGATCAATTCTAAATTCTACTCACATGAAATCTACGCACCATTAAAAAATCGCATGCAGGAAGAAATCGCATAGTGTAGAAATTATTTACACACTAATAGGTGCGTATAGAATATAATTTGTACGCACTTATAAATGTGGATATTTTCTTCCCACTTTGCGAAAATTATTGTCGTTTTACACATTTATAAGTGTAGAGAACTTGTACACGATTATAAGTGCGTAGAAATGGATAAACTATACTCATTTTTTAATAAGTGTGTAGAACAAACTACAAAGTGCGTATAAATGCAACATTTGTTGTAGTATCTCATGTTGTGTTTAACATGGAAGGATTTCTATTCAATCTATTACATTCTACGTACATATATCATCCTAGCTTCCCCATTTCAACATCCGTTGAGTAGGTTTTGACTATAAATCCATCTGTTATTATTCAGAAGAAAATTAATCAAATACTTGCTAGTATACATGCATAGTCCTTTTGCAATTGAAAATATTTTCCTACGTATTTGTTACTAGGCTTTCTATATTTTCCACATATCTATGAAAAGTTCCACAATAGAACCCACCTACAATAATATTACAAAACTAGCCCCTACACCTTTAGGAACTTTCAGTTTCATCAATTAAATGAGAATTAGTACCAGCTAGGCGAGAACCAGATGGGCAGATGAGGGTATAATAAGTAAGCCTGATTTATCAAATACATTGAGAAAAGATTTGAATCACAACCAACCATGCATATAATATCGATAATCGTGAGAATACGTACAATAAGATTGAATATATCTTAATTAACATTTTGTTGATTTGATCAAAACCTTCACTACGTATATAGTCTAGTTGTTTTTGGAGATGAAGGCATTTAAAAGCATCCTAACCACCGGAGACAAGAAAAAAACATAATATAAAAATAAAAATAAGTATATCTTCTAACAAACTAGATCACTTTGCATTATAATCGAATATATACACACACACGCATTCGTTTACATGCATTTGGGCATGTTCATGGCTTTTACCTAGCAGGGTTGACGTTACCTCCTTATAATTGTGTATCCTTTATAGCACGGTTTAACTTCACATTTGATTTTAGTGTAGCCATCCAAAAGAAAGATATAATAATGTAAGTTGTCACATTTTAGCTCACTACAATAAATACAATGATTTTAATTTAAATAGTCATGAACTTTTAAGCAATTAAATACACCTTTATAAGCCTGTATAATTAATATGCTTGTTTAATCATTACTATCCAAATTATCATGTCTCAAGTGTACTTCGTGTTAACAATTAAACTGATTACCGAAATAATTCTAATGCTATTACATGATATGAATGGATTAATAAATCAAGTAAACCAATTAAAATTTGGTATGAGACGATTTAATGTAATTAAAAACATATGTGACGGTATGACTCGACAAACATGAAAATAGCTAAGGGGGGGTGAAAAGAGATAAACGGTTATAGTTGAGGGTATATTGTCGTCACATGGAGACTTACTATGAGAACGTGTGGTCCAGCTAGCTCCATCGGATTCCAAATAAAAATTCAAAATTACGAAAATATGTACTCCAAGCTGTCTGTACCACAGTTCCCTTTTCAGTTTTCACCCATTTGGAGTACTTCGCTACTGATCATTCTAATCTAGCCGTCCCCACAGGCCAAAATAGTTGAAACTTTTTTGCATGTATAGAAATAGAAAGACAAAGAGCCATGATGTATACATATACGGGAACATTTTCCCAGTTTATGTGTCTTTTCAAAAACATGGTAACATTTATACCTCTTTTTTTTTTAAAGACAGAATATATTAATAAGACAACTAGCAAGATATTTTGCCAAATGATCAACCTATATACTTGGATCTGGTTGCAAAATTAAACCAAATGTAATTCTTAACATAATGGATTTATGATATGATCCACTAAACGGTACATGTTCTTAATTGTATCCATCTTACGTAATTCTTAATTCTTAATTGCTCCATCGGATTCCAAATCAAAATTCAAATACGAAAATATATACTGCAATGTCTGTACAAGATTTCCGTTTTCAGCTTACTATGAGTACTTTACTTCTGTACAACGGTTCCTCCTTTGAACTACTTCTCCACTTAGTAATCTAGTACAGCTGTCCCCAGCCAAAACAGTTGATGCATGTATAGAGTTGAAACGTTAATGCATGTAATTGTATAGAAAGACAAAGACCCTGGTCTATACATATGCCCTCATTCTTCTCATACATACATCATACGAATACAAGACAATTTCCATCAATTTCCATCCTCTTGCATTCGCTCTAACATAAAATCTTAGAAATCTTCTCATGGCTTCAAGCTCGAGAAGAAACACACCCAGAAACAACCCCTACGTCGGATCTTGCAAGGAACACACCTTGCAGGTGGAAAATCAACGCAGCGAGGGCCACTGTTTCAGCTTTGCTATTGCCGACATGGTTGGCACGACTATAAGGATGTCTTCTCGCGACGGCAGTCCCGGTAAAGAGGTCTATACCTCGGCAATGCCGCTGGTGGACTTGAGACTACCTGTAGAAGAGCAGGTACACTTTTGTGTGAACTTCGGTCTTGAAACCGTAAGATCCTATCCCTACGAACGTCTTTGTAGGGATGACTCATTTAATATCGGAGATTATCTGAACAGGGATGCGACTCGGTGACTTGGTGACTTAGGTCAACATTGGTATGCAATTTCCTCGTGTGTTTTCTTAGCTTTAATTTCTAAAGTATATGTTTTTCTTTTTAATTGTACATTTCATAGCAGAGTTATAATGATAGAATAAAGTTTTGTTATATGTTTTAATACTTACATATAACATTATATGTAAATGTTATTAAATGAAAGTATGACCAAAACTTCAAACAAGTGTATTTAATGGAAATCAAAGTTTGGTTCATATGAACGAGTACTAAAAGTTATAATGTCATCGCCATTTATTATGCAAAGACCATATATACTTTTTTGGCAATATTTACGACACCAATATGAATACATTTATATGCTCTAAAATAAATAATAAAATTTTTATACAATCACATAAAATGTAATCAAAGCAATCATCAATTTTACTAATAAAAATCATTACTCTAATCGATACTCCTATTTTTGAGCACCCCGTACGTGTCATAAGCGTGTGTTAGCTGCGGGGCAAAGCTATCTACCTAATTAACCAGCTATCAATTTCTTGTTGGCAGCGTTTTATACGTAGAGTACGTATGATTAAATTTTTAATTGTCTATAACTTTTATCTATAAATTAAAATAATTAATATGCCATGCAAATTAAAATAACTATTATGCCAAGCAATTTTATTTTATTAACAATTGAGAGTTTGAGACAATATTTTTGAAGTTTCTAATGGTTTGTTTGTTTTCTTGCCCCTTCGTAGACACCAGAATAGTTATAATACAATAATTTCTTAATTACCATGTAATAAATTTTCTTTTTCAAACAATAATGAAACACAACTAGTAATCTTTTATTGTTAAATAGGATATGCATAATGCATTTAATAATGTTAGCTCTTGTGGAAGCAAAGTTTAAGACTAATTCAAATCTAATTAAAATATTCTTAGGGTTAGAGTTCTTAGCACCTTCATGTAATAGTTTAGTAGAGTATGTAGCAATTTTCATCACCAAACTTTTGTTATTGTTTGATAAAAAGGATCACAAGTTGTAGTTTCGATTCTCTATGAACGAGTGCCTAACTAAATATCTCCGGTTTTATGTTATTAAGATGTATTTTATATTGAATTACACGGAGTATATAGCAAAAAGAACCATAATCAAGGTGATATAGTTGTTGGCGCTGTATTATCACATGTCTTAGCTAGGTTCAAACTTCATTAAATGCATATCTTGGATAGTCAAGAAAATGGTTCAAAAACGGTTATAGAAATACTCCCTTTAGACCACCTACATGCTACTATACATCCGAGTAAAAATGCATGGTATTTAATGCAATTAATATATTTCACTTGTGTATGTCAAAACTTAGTTACCTTTGTTATGTTTTCTATATTCACACATTTAATCGATAAATTATATTTGTTTTTGCTAAAATGAAATTAAAAGCACCAATTAATGGTTTTAGAAATTAAAGGTGTTCATTATTTAGCACATCATCAGAAAGGACAAAAAATGTACAGTAAAAACAAAGTTGCTATAAAAAACTATGTATGTATCCATATGTTTTGCCGCTTATGGATGCCAAATTAGCTCTCTAAATGTATCTTTTTAATGATCTCAATCAAATCCACATTAACGTCTTCCTACGAAAAGTAGAAACAAGCTAGTTAATGAAAATTTGGTTGCAGATTTCAAGAAAGACGTTAACTAGGAAACTTCGTTCAATTCATATGTCCTCAACTTAATTAAAACTAGATTATATATTATATTGAGTAAAGATCAAATGAGAACATGATTTTTGAATGAGATTAAAGGAACTAATGATATCATGTCACATGTACAAAGAGAATGTTCCATACTACAAAACTCATTTACCCCAAACATCAATTATCTCACAAACGACAAATTGAAAAATCATGAAACTTGCACCATAATTTTCAGCGTTTTATCCTCTTCGATTTGCCTTCCCTCAAGGCATACTTTCGATAAAAAAAAATTCAATTTTTTGGTGGGTTTTATAAATTAGTAACACATGTGTTAGTGATTGATTGTACATTTTATTTACGGTTATGGTTAGGGTTTAGGGTTAGAATTTAACAGGGTTCATGGTTTAGGGTTTATTAGGGTTTAGGGTTTAGTAGGATTTCGGGTTTAGAGTTTTATAAAGCGTTTAGGGTTTGGGGTTTAGGGGTTAGGGTTTGGGTTTTGGGGTTTCGTTTTCATGCGTTAATTAAACACTTATTTTCTATATCTATAAGTCTGATCAGGCATAAAAAGTTATACCTGATTGCGATTGGGTTGGATCCGATTCGTTACTCTCCGCGACTTACGTAAGGACCCGTTAGAGCGTATAGAACGGAACTAAGGGTGGTATGAATCGATGGCGAGATGATGAATAATGACTTTCGTGAATACTAGGGTTCTTTTGATGAGGGAATTAGAATATTTTGAGGTGCTTAAGGGATGATCACTATTCATGCCCTTGTATTTATAGGCATACATTGTTCATGCCCTTGTGTTAGCTTGGTGAGCAAGTCTTGTCACGTGTCATCATCTCATTGTTTTGATCGTACGGTTGACTCACCATCTGGGAGGTACTGTTCATCGTACGGTAGACTCACGATCTCACTGGTGCTAATCGTACGGTGGAGTCACCATCTGGGTAGTACAATTCATCCAACGGCTGGCCTGAAATCTTAGCACATTTGATCGTGCGGTTGTAATTGGTACTTCCTATTCGTGGGTCCCGTGTGATGACGTGGACCAATGGTGGTTAGATAAGACAACGCATGTCGGCTCCTGGGAGACCACCACTAACGTAGGTGGTTCCCTGTGTCATATTGTCATGGGCCGAGGGGGCAAGAACCCTAATGGGCCTTTCCTGATGGGCCTTTTCCTGTTTAAATTGGACCGTATGCAATGTTTGGGCGTTGATCTCTTTTATGGGCTTTAATTACATGGTACACGATTAAGTCCCTCCAGTTTAGTTTGCTGGTGGATACATTAGGAGACTGAACTCCAGGATGACTTCGCATTGTGATTAGGGAATCATCTTCAGGGGATACTTACACCAGGAGATGAACTTCGTAGGCTCCTGTATGATTTTTCATTGTTATCAGGGAACCTTTTTCAGGAGATAGTTATACCAGGAGACCAACTTCGTAGACTCCTGTGTGACTTCTCATTGTGGTCAGGGGGACTTTTTCCAGGAAGTTGTTATTTCCGGAATTACGTGGCCTGTTTTTAACCTTGAACCCTAATGGGCCTTTTCCTGTTTAAATTGGGCCGTATGCAATGTCTTTGGGCCGTTGATCTCTTTTATGGGCTTTTATTACATGGTACACGATTAAGTCCCTCAGTTTATTTCAAGATCAATTATAAACCTAGCAACTTTGTGCTTAATTAATACTTTAAATTTAATTATGAAATGCTCAAGTAGTGCCCGTAATTAGAAATGGCAAAAATAACAAAGAAAGAACAAAGAAATTAAAAAGCAACAGTAAACATAAAAACTTAAATTACAATTCATTAATCATCAAAATGATAACAATTATCAATCATAATTATCAAACGGGGTTGGAAAATATGCCCCGGTGAAAACTTCAAATCTAACTTTGGTGAAACCATCCACCCCCCACTTTGGTCCCCAGCTGTTCTTAATTTCACACCATGGCTCATTTTCTTTTGATATGTCGATACCGACAATCAAAACAGCATGATCTTCTTGTGTGATTGTACTTATACCGGCATTTCTTATGCTCTTCCTAGGTGGTATTGGTGGTTCACCTTCCTTTGGCCAATAGATACCGTGGTAAAACGGTTTGTTGTGGATGTGACAATTTGATGCATACCAATGTTGACCTAAGTCACCAAGTTGAAGAATTTTCCTGTTGTTGGAATTCTTCAACTTGGTGACTTAGGTCAACATTGGTATGCATCAAATTGTCACATCCACAACAAACCGTTTTACCACGGTATCTATTGGCCAAAGGAAGGTGAACCACCAATACCACCTAGGAAGAGCATAAGAAATGCCGGTATAAGTACAATCACACAAGAAGATCATGCTGTTTTGATTGTCGGTATCGACATATCAAAAGAAAATGAGCCATGGTGTGAAATTAAGAACAGCTGGGGACCAAAGTGGGGGGTGGATGGTTTCACCAAAGTTAGATTTGAAGTTTTCACCGGGGCATATTTTCCAACCCCGTTTGATAATTATGATTGATAATTGTTATCATTTTGATGATTAATGAATTGTAATTTAAGTTTTTATGTTTACTGTTGCTTTTTAATTTCTTTGTTCTTTCTTTGTTATTTTTGCCATTTCTAATTACGGGCACTACTTGAGCATTTCATAATTAAATTTAAAGTATTAATTAAGCACAAAGTTGCTAGGTTTATAATTGATCTTGAAATAAACTGAGGGACTTAATCGTGTACCATGTAATAAAAGCCCATAAAAGAGATCAACGGCCCAAAGACATTGCATACGGCCCAATTTAAACAGGAAAAGGCCCATTAGGGTTCAAGGTTAAAAACAGGCCACGTAATTCCGGAAATAACAACTTCCTGGAAAAAGTCCCCCTGACCACAATGAGAAGTCACACAGGAGTCTACGAAGTTGGTCTCCTGGTATAACTATCTCCTGAAAAAGGTTCCCTGATAACAATGAAAAATCATACAGGAGCCTACGAAGTTCATCTCCTGGTGTAAGTATCCCCTGAAGATGATTCCCTAATCACAATGCGAAGTCATCCTGGAGTTCAGTCTCCTAATGTATCCACCAGCAAACTAAACTGGAGGGACTTAATCGTGTACCATGTAATTAAAGCCCATAAAAGAGATCAACGCCCAAACATTGCATACGGTCCAATTTAAACAGGAAAAGGCCCATCAGGAAAGGCCCATTAGGGTTCTTGCCCCCTCGGCCCATGACAATATGACACAGGGAACCACCTACGTTAGTGGTGGTCTCCCAGGAGCCGACATGCGTTGTCTTATCTAACCACCATTGGTCCACGTCATCACACGGGACCCACGAATAGGAAGTACCAATTACAACCGCACGATCAAATGTGCTAAGATTTCAGGCCAGCCGTTGGATGAATTGTACTACCCAGATGGTGACTCCACCGTACGATTAGCACCAGTGAGATCGTGAGTCTACCGTACGATGAACAGTACCTCCCAGATGGTGAGTCAACCGTACGATCAAAACAATGAGATGATGACACGTGACAAGACTTGCTCACCAAGCTAACACAAGGGCATGAACAATGTATGCCTATAAATACAAGGGCATGAATAGTGATCATCCCTTAAGCACCTCAAAATATTCTAATTCCCTCATCAAAAGAACCCTAGTATTCACGAAAGTCATTATTCATCATCTCGCCATCGATTCATACCACCCTTAGTTCCGTTCTATACGCTCTAACGGGTCCTTACGTAAGTCGCGGAGAGTAACGAATCGGATCCAACCCAATCGCAATCAGGTATAACTTTTTATGCCTGATCAGACTTATAGATATAGAAAATAAGTGTTTAATTAACGCATGAAAACGAAACCCCAAAACCCAAACCCTAACCCCTAAACCCCAAACCCTAAACGCTTTATAAAACTCTAAACCCGAAATCCTACTAAACCCTAAACCCTAATAAACCCTAAACCATGAACCCTGTTAAATTCTAACCCTAAACCCTAACCATAACCGTAAATAAAATGTACAATCAATCACTAACACATGTGTTACTAATTTATAAAACCCACCAAAAAATTGAATTTTTTTTTATCGAAAGTATGCCTTGAGGGAAGGCAAATCGAAGAGGATAAAACGCTGAAAATTATGGTGCAAGTTTCATGATTTTTCAATTTGTCGTTTGTGAGATAATTGATGTTTGGGGTAAATGAGTTTTGTAGTATGGAACATTCTCTTTGTACATGTGACATGATATCATTAGTTCCTTTAATCTCATTCAAAAATCATGTTCTCATTTGATCTTTACTCAATATAATATATAATCTAGTTTTAATTAAGTTGAGGACATATGAATTGAACGAAGTTTCCTAGTTAACGTCTTTCTTGAAATCTGCAACCAAATTTTCATTAACTAGCTTGTTTCTACTTTTCGTAGGAAGACGTTAATGTGGATTTGATTGAGATCATTAAAAAGATACATTTAGAGAGCTAATTTGGCATCCATAAGCGGCAAAACATATGGATACATACATAGTTTTTTATAGCAACTTTGTTTTTACTGTACATTTTTTGTCCTTTCTGATGATGTGCTAAATAATGAACACCTTTAATTTCTAAAACCATTAATTGGTGCTTTTAATTTCATTTTAGCAAAAACAAATATAATTTATCGATTAAATGTGTGAATATAGAAAACATAACAAAGGTAACTAAGTTTTGACATACACAAGTGAAATATATTAATTGCATTAAATACCATGCATTTTTACTCGGATGTATAGTAGCATGTAGGTGGTCTAAAGGGAGTATTTCTATAACCGTTTTTGAACCATTTTCTTGACTATCCAAGATATGCATTTAATGAAGTTTGAACCTAGCTAAGACATGTGATAATACAGCGCCAACAACTATATCACCTTGATTATGGTTCTTTTTGCTATATACTCCGTGTAATTCAATATAAAATACATCTTAATAACATAAAACCGGAGATATTTAGTTAGGCACTCGTTCATAGAGAATCGAAACTACAACTTGTGATCCTTTTTATCAAACAATAACAAAAGTTTGGTGATGAAAATTGCTACATACTCTACTAAACTATTACATGAAGGTGCTAAGAACTCTAACCCTAAGAATATTTTAATTAGATTTGAATTAGTCTTAAACTTTGCTTCCACAAGAGCTAACATTATTAAATGCATTATGCATATCCTATTTAACAATAAAAGATTACTAGTTGTGTTTCATTATTGTTTGAAAGAGAAAATTTATTACATGGTAATTAAGAAATTATTGTATTATAACTATTCTGGTGTCTACGAAGGGGCAAGAAAACAAACAAACCATTAGAAACTTCAAAAATATTGTCTCAAACTCTCAATTGTTAATAAAATAAAATTGCTTGGCATAATAGTTATTTTAATTTGCATGGCATATTAATTATTTTAATTTATAGATAAAAGTTATAGACAATTAAAAATTTAATCATACGTACTCTACGTATAAAACGCTGCCAACAAGAAATTGATAGCTGGTTAATTAGGTAGATAGCTTTGCCCCGCAGCTAACACACGCTTATGACACGTACGGGGTGCTCAAAAATAGGAGTATCGATTAGAGTAATGATTTTTATTAGTAAAATTGATGATTGCTTTGATTACATTTTATGTGATTGTATAAAAATTTTATTATTTATTTTAGAGCATATAAATGTATTCATATTGGTGTCGTAAATATTGCCAAAAAAGTATATATGGTCTTTGCATAATAAATGGCGATGACATTATAACTTTTAGTACTCGTTCATATGAACCAAACTTTAATTTCCATTAAATACACTTGTTTGAAGTTTTGGTCATACTTTCATTTAATAACATTTACATATAATGTTATATGTAAGTATTAAAACATATAACAAAACTTTATTCTATCATTATAACTCTGCTATGAAATGTACAATTAAAAAGAAAAACATATACTTTAGAAATTAAAGCTAAGAAAACACACGAGGAAATTGCTTGTTTGAGGAATTATAAGATGATGAGTTCATTTTATACTCTCCCAAATCCTCCAAACCCTCAAAGAAATCGTCATTAAAAAACATGCCATCGTCATCATTGATTCCTGCCATCATTGTATGTCCCTGATAGTCGTAGTTGTTATAAAACATTGTCTCTTGTTTGATGTGTAATTGCTGGATAACTTCATCATCAACAGATGAAGCAGAATGAGTCGTTGGAGACTGAAAAGGCGAGTCATCTTTTAATTTTGCGACGCTTTTACCACTGTCACTATTGGTGGGACTCTTTGGAGTAGCCTTGAATCGGTTGCGGTTGATTCCAGCTAACGAGTTCCTGCGAGTTGGTTGTGCATGGTTGTGATCCGCAGTGTAGGTTAAAATGTAGATGCTTGAATCGGTGCAACTTTGTTCAACTTGTCTCCTTGCCATACAACCTTTTGAACTACTACATCTATAATAGCTTCTGTAGAAATTAAATATCAAATAGTTAGCAATTAAGGCAACACATAAATATCATGAAAGAAATAAGTGCAAGAAAGATTGGAGATAAAGGTCACTATAACGAAGTTCACCATTTTCAAACCAAACTAATTAGCTACTTAGACTAGATATCTTTGGATAGCTTGCATAATTAACTAAGCTATATTAGATTATTTCTAGCCACAAAACAAAATGTGTTCCAATTAACTAGTCTATTTAAGGGGCTAAATTTTGCTACACCTATAACCTATTTGAACAAATTAAATTTAAGAAAAAAGGTAGAAAAGATATATATATGGCCTGTGACCCTTTGTCGTCACAAAACTAATTATAGTTTCACTTTTTAGTGACGTTATGTACCTTGGATAGATGGAACCTTTGATTGGTTTTTGACCATATTTACGCCATGCCCATGGATCCGATGACAAGCCATCGGATGTTACTTGAACCACCACCCTCTTTTGTTGATTCTTCCTGTTTAAATTCGTCATAAATAATAAACTAATTAGCATCACAATCTAGAAGATGATAAGTTAACCCTAACTAGCTAGCTAGCTATTAGTTATTGATCAAGAAAAAAAAAGCCTCAAAAGATTAAGATTTACTCAAAATAACTTAATTAAATCCTAATTAATAATTTAATCATAAGTATGAATAGTGTTCAGTGAATTAGTACTAATAACAACTGAACATGTATCTAATAAAATTAAGTTTCATTATCACATGTATCGTTAGTGGGAATTTCAAGAAAAAACCAAACAAGTCACAAAAACACACCTTTTTTTGAGCTTTGGTGCAAGTTGAGAGATGTTTAAAGTAGACCCAAATGAATTCTTGATATCTTGTTGAACTTCTTGATCAGAATCATGATGATGATGTTGATGAATGGTCTGAAGATTACTGGCAGGTGGAGGGGAAGAAATAAACTCATCCGCGGTACCGTAAACCGGATAAAAAGGCTTGTAAAGTTGGTCTAAATCATCTCCAAGAACATCCTTTTCAGTTGTACTTGTAGTTGCATGATCATGATCAAAAAGATGAGGGAAACAAAAGAGAAAAGCTTGATCATATTCCTTTTTAATATCAATGGATCCAAACTCATTATCATGAACATGATCATGATGTTGTTGATGATGATGATGAACTTCATGATGATCATATTGTTTAGGTCTAATCACATCTTGTAAACCCCAATTTTCCATTTTTTGAGATTCTTGAAATTAAAGAAAGAGAAAAAGGAAGAAGATGAAGATGAAGATGAAGATAAAATGTGAGGAAAAGGTGATGACCTTTTTATAGTTAAATTGGAATATTTATGTTATCAGAAATATCTAAGAAGGTTGGTTTATATTGACAATATTATAATGGCAAGTGTGTGTATAGTATACAAGTGGGATTTTGACTTTGGTGGCAAGTCAAAGGGGTGTTAAGGGTTCGGCGGAAATGTAACACGGCATGTGGCTCTACTCGCTTCCTAAACTCAAGCTTGACTGGACTTTTGCATGTCTCTTTTTGCCTTTTATTTTCAAACCTTTCATAAATAAAGAATAACAATTACTTTTGCTTTATCTTAAACAAGTTTATTAACTTTACATTAAAACAAGTTTACGTATGAAAAAAGTTAAGGTTCGATATGCAATAATAAAAAGTACAGCCAACAAGCACCGTTCACCGTTTTCATGGTCAATATGATAGAGGTAATTGTGTAATCCACGGTTAAATGTTCAGTGTGACGAAAATTAAACCCGTAATTTTCGCTTTTATGTTTGGTGTCTCTCACCGATATGCTGCCATCGATCTGCAATAAGTCAAACTAAACCATTTTTTATATTTGGTTTAATTAGTAAACTACTATTTTAATTTTATACATCGATGACATTTAACTTTTTAATGTTCATTTATAACAAAACAATTAGCTGATTTGATGTGTATCAGTTTCATAACTTTTGTTTTTAGAAAATTGAAAGTTACAACTTTTAATTATATTTGCCCCACTAGCTAGTTTAGAGAAGTTGTTGTTACTAATTAATTTCCTAGTTATCATTTAACCTTTTTTTGATCATTTTAACAAAACGTACAATTAGTTGGTTTGATGAGCATTAGTTTCATAACTTTTGGTTTTATAAAAATTATAAGTTACAAGTTTAATTTATCATATTTACCCCACTAGCTAGTTTGAAGTAGTTGTTACTAATTTTCTAATTAGAAATTAATTTGTGCTGTAATGTTGCTATCAAAATAATTGAATAAAGCAAAGCGTTCACATAGCACTTTAAATGCTGATCGAAAGTAGTACAGCAACTTTATAAACATTCAAGAGGTGGATATACTTGCTTATTATAGAAAGAGCAAAACATATATAATTATATAACAACCATTTCAATAAGTATTTAAGGTATGTATATATATGCTTCCAGCGAGTAGAAACCTATGATAAGATATTGTCAAAGTAAATATTTGTTCATTTTAACGTACCTTTTTAATAGTTTTAGTATTAATTTTGATAACATTTTACTAATGGTACTGAATTATATTCATGAATATTACTCCGTATTATAATATCAATCATCTATAGTTGACAAAAAAAAAAATTGATTCAATAAAATCGTATAAAAAGTTATCTATTGACAAATCATATTACCCTATATATGTACTACACAGTTAATGTAATTAAAGATAATTGAACTAATAAAAGAAATACTTAACATCCTAAGTATAAAAAATTTAATTCTTTTTAAGATGGGCAGAGTCTTAAGGTTTTTCGTTAGACGTACTTAATTTCATATATATTACTTTTTATAATTTACACAAATACTATATGCGATTCTTTCATTTTTTAAATATATATTTTCTCTTTTCTAAAAAGCTTAAAAAACTATTTAAACTTCATATTGGTTATATGTCATGCATACGCAAATTATTACGACTCTTTCTTTGTATCAATATATTTATTTATTTGTTTGTTGGACCAACCTACAATTACGGGATAAGATTTGGGACGGGGTTTCGATTCATCTCTTTGCATTATTTTTTTATTTCAAACATTATTATTTTTCCTTTTCTTTTTCATTTTCATTTATCCTCATACAAGTAAACTTTTACATATATACGACATTTTTTGTCAATAGATATAAAACAATTTTTTATTTAGTAACTTAATTTTAGTATAGGCAATTTTAGTATCAGCTGTCAGGTAATTTATGTCTTGAGTTTAAGAATATAATATCTAATCATATAACCGGTTTTGATATTTTCTTAAGTAATTATATTACCTAAACTTTTAACACAAAGTATCTACACGCAGATTTCACAAACTCATTTGTCACCATCACCTAGGTTGAGATGTTTTCACTCTTCGATCTTTTTCTCTCTTCATCTTCATATTAGTGGTGCACATCATTTTGTAAACAAAATTTTTGTAACCAATTTATTTTCCTTTTAACACACGATATGATTTTTAACATTATTACTTTGTTTATTATGATCACACAAAAGACAAAATGCAGTTCTCGATCATTGAATTCAGTAACGATCCATTTGTTTATTTTAATAATATTATGAACTTCATTGATATTGGCGCTAGCTATTATTTATTTTAAACTATAGTTAAATTGCAACGACCTTTTCTTATATTTCATGTACATATAGTTAAATATATATATTGGTCCATTTTTAATAATAAAATATGTAACGGTCTTCAGTCCGAGATTTCTATTATCTATTACGCATTATAATTCATTTAGGCTAATAGCCTTAAAACTTAAAACTTATAGATGTCATATGAGAAATACATGTTTTGCCCTTTCATTTGACTAAATTAATATTGTAAGTTTAACAATTAATTACTAATTCGACTAAATCACAAATATATTTATTATATTAACTATAATATATCTATATATAGAATATTCATCTTTTAATTTATTTTAAAACTAAAGAACAATCAAAGAAATTATTCGAATAATTGGAATAAAATAATTTAAGTCTTTAATTGTCTCATATGTGATAATTTTTAATTATTATATAGATATTGAACACTTAAGCTCCATTTATTATATATATAGATCAATTATTCATAAGTGTTATTTCGTATTTACTTGAGTAATCGGTATTACTTCACAAAAATAACCAACTTTTTTACCTAATAATAATAATAATAATAATAGAAATTTGGCAAATCTAATAAAATTTTACAATGTTATTAGGCCTTTAGTTGAAACAAATGAGATTGAACGGATGATGTTCATATTCGTACATTAAGGTTTTTTAAACAAATGAACGACCACGAATAAATAAATGCACGATTATGTTGTTCATGTTCATGAACACAAACGATTATAGCATTCGTTTGTCAATATGTCAAATGAACACAAACAAACCTATTTTTTTCAAAGCAAAGCTATACGGACATAAACCTTCAGAGAATACAACATTGTCGTTTTATCGGCGGTTACCATCACATTAATAATGCAATTACCGCTACATTGTACGGGTTACCGACTAGTTGTCTTTTAATTTGTAAACTACACTCATACATGATTAATCATATCTTTAATTAGAAACTAATTATATACCAAGTTCATTTAACCATCCCTTAAAATCGTACTACTATTCTAAACAATAATAATTAATGATATAATTCATATATACTTATACTATATATTTTTATAAAAGCCCATTAATCTCATACGGCTAATTATCACAATACATATAATCATTTTTAGTATCCACACTAATTAAGATATATACTTCTTATTTTTGACCTATTTACAATTAAATTCTTTACCTTTCTAGAGAACTATTATCATATTCTTTTCGTTAATTTCTTAAATCGAGTAAGTATGTAATTTATTCCATCCTTTTAGTAAAAATCAAGTAAGAATATGTTAGCCTATATATATTTTTATTGAATATGATAATATATAGTAGCTTAGCTAGGTATTGATTTATCTATACTATTATATAACACATTTGTGTTAATTTTTTAAAAGAGAATTTACTAAACTACCTTTGACCTTATTAATAATATTTGAAAAACCTACTTAAAATTACTATAATACCCTACATGTATTAAAACTCATTAATACCATTATTATTAAACTTTAAAGTAATAAATATATAATACTCAATTCTAATTAATGAAATTTTTTCCATATCTATCTATACCTAATTATCTATATATATGCCAACACATAATTTTTATTAAAAATATGACATAACTTTTAAACCGTAAAGAATTACGAGACGTGTTAATTATGGACGGAAAGGTTGGAACGAGACGCACGTGTTAGTAAACCGCCATAGGCGGTTTGCCCACCGTTTGGAGTCATATTCCAACCCTAAAGCCTTCAAAATTAACTTTCTGTCAAGTTGACATGTTTTTAAGCATATTCAAAAATTAGAAACGGACTATTAGGTGTGGTTTTTTGTGTACTTTTAAATTTACATGTTTATTTATATTTCTTATTTTGTATTCACAAAATTGATTTCTACATTTGAGAGTTTCAGTTTTTGGATTAAATTATATGATTACAATCTCAAGAAGATAGTGTTTAGTTTTTAACTTATTAATGTAAAAAACATAAAACAATGACTCCGCACCTACCAACTTGTCTACTAGCTATTAGACATTCACGGTTCGACTACTGAATTCACAACGACATATCGTAGTGTATCGACATAAATGTAAAGCCAATAAATATTTACCAGCCGCATGACGCAGGCATCCTGCTATACGTATAATAATTGATGTAGTATTATTAACACTAATTCTATGTTTTAAAATAGATGTATTTGTATTTGTACTTTAATAATTAAGTTAAAATTTACTACCAAAATTAATTATGTCATAAATCTAAACACACTCTGATGTCGGGGTAACAACGTCGTGCTTATCATGTCATCAATAAATCATTCCTCTTGAATTTTGACGATTTTGATTTCGGTGTCGAAATGGATTGAAATTCACATGGTCACTCAAAAACGGATCAACGGTCAAGACTCATCGCGTCGCCATTAGCCTTGACAATTTTTGACCATTAGAGATCGTTTAGGGCCCGATAACCACATTTTAATTATTTACGTATTTCGTTTTGGACTTATTTTATGTTTTGGACTTAATTTGTTGCCTTAATCCATTTTGGATGAGGTTTGTTTAAGTTCCTACCCAAAGTATCTAAGCACTTTTTGGGTTAGGGTTAGTTTTTGATTATCTGAATAATACAACTTCGTGAACATCAATTAGGGTTCCAAATTATTAAGTTCTTAAATTCGTTTTTAATTTGCAAGAGAGTTCAATCGTACTTTCGTATATCCTGGGCATTATACTCTATCCGTTCCACTTTAAATATTCCTACATTCATTTGTTGTATTTAATTTAGATAAATTGAATACATATAATGTCAATTTTAGTTCTTATCTTCAAGGTAAATTTTGGTTGAATCTTTTAAGAGAATGAATGATTGGGAGTAATAAATGAGGATAAACTTAAATTTTTAATAATTGTTAGTAGTTATTTTTGTATGTGAATACTTTTTTTAATTAAAAAAATAGTATTGTGAATATTTAAAATGAAAGGTATCAAGTATTAAATAATATATTGATACATACGTACGTAAGCCATCATGTGTAGGCATAAATGATCATATTTATCTTTTTACAATTAATGTTTGTTCTATACATACGTAAGCCATTGTTTCCAATTTTTTTAATTTTTAGTTAATAATTATTAATTAATAATATTAATGTAATGCAGATGGATAAATTATAAGATCCACGTCTTGTGCTGAGAACATCCAACTTGGTTGTCACGATAATAGTAAAATAAACTATTATTAGTAATTTAGTTATTACGTGTTATTTTTTTTAATGATTAATGATACTACTACGTATTATATAAGTGTTGTTGTTGTGGTTGTTGTTAGCAACTAGAGAATGAATATTGTGATCTTGCTGTAGTTCTTATATCAATAATCATCGGACCAGAGTATTCTTTTTTCCCTTTTAATATTATTAATTAATTGATTAACAAGAATATAGAAATTGAATCCCACTAATTTATTAATTAACTAATTCAAAGTCTCATATAAAAATTGTTCTTAGAAATTGTTCTAATTAGCTAGGTCTAATGATTAATATGCCAATTATTAAGAAAATTATAAACAAAGCTTATGTGCGAATTGATATTGAAATATACATTAAAATAATAATTTTCTGGTACATAACGAATTAATTTGTGGAATAGCCTTTTGTCTCTTAAAAAGACGTTCAAGTTTTTTAAAAAAATTTTGTTTAAAGCTTCAAATTAAGGGAGATTAAAAAAAAACGCACATATATAAGGACCGAAGAAAAAAATCGTATCTTGAATCAACAATTTTCATACTAATTAGTTTAGTATCGTGTCGAGAATTAAATACACGCTCTTTTTTCGTTTTTTCTTTTCTTTTTCTCTCTAAAAAACGTACATAGCAACAAAAACACACATGTATAGGGGTGTGATTAAAGGGTAATACCAACTAAACTAAAAGAAAATCCGTCGAAAGTAAAACTCGATCACCTCATCATCTAAAAAGGCGTAATGTGACAACAACAAAAAAAAAGTTTGACGTGTTCTTACTTGGTAGCCTAAATTATGTCCAAGTTGTGGATCGAATTGTAGTTCAGTTTCAATGTTTAGTTGGTTAGTATGAAACTGGCACACAAAACTCCAAAAAAACACTTTTCTATTTTCTTGCATGTTGCCTTAAGTTAAACCCCATCCTACGCCTACTCCCAACTTGCCTTCAAATAATACACGCAAATGGAAGTCTAAATCATATCATCATAATTAGAAGATTTATATGTAAATATTATTCCAATATATCTATATAGTTTCAATGAATTTGGAACTATAATATATGTCAAACAGGGAGTTAAGTATCGTAATCGGATTAAATGAACCAAGTAATAAAAACTATACTCCGTAATACGTTAACAAATGTTCAACAAATCCACCTGAGTTTAATAGATCTTGGTTTCAAATTTAAGGACAATGATACATATATTTACAAAAGTAAATAAATAAAAAAATAAGAATTTAAAATAATGAAAAAAGAATATAATTTCATCGGTGTCTTGTAGATTATAATGGCATTTAACGATTGTTATGACAAGAAGTATTAGAAAAATGTGGAACACGTCAAGAAGACGGTGGTGAATGGTGATGGGGGAATAAAAAAAATTCAAGGATGATGGAGAAATAAGTTGTATTTTCTTTGGCGTGAAACCATGGATTTTATGGACCACCATCCACTTGCTCCATGCCCCTACTAGTTTTTCAATAGCTTGGGGTTCCCAAAGGATATACTCCAAAATTCTTATCATTCCGGCGTTATAGGTACAGCTGCATTTTGAGAAGAAAAAGAAGCATTTGATTTCAATCGTCGATTTATGTGATCAACAACTCATATTCACGACGTGAAATGCATTGGTGTTAATATGCGGTGAATTTAAGTTGTGATCACATAAATCAAAGAGATAGAATCGTATGCCTCTTGTTCCTTCAAAATGCAGTTTCTTCAAAACTTTACCTTATTATTTTTTTTAATACAAATTACAAAGTGGATTATTTGGAATTTTAAGAATATATATTGGTTTCATTATGTTACATAATTTGAAATTTTGAATCCATAGTCTTAGGGCTTATACTTAATGAGAAGACTTAAAAATGAAAAATTTTCTATCTACTTTTTAATACTACTAGAATAGACTATTAGTAGTCAAAAAACATTATTTATTAATTGCAAATAGTAAATTTTTGTCGACCCTAGTCGGCTTTGTTTTTGTGACTTTTCTCCTTTTTGTCATATAGGGATATAACAAATCTTAATCAGTCATACACGAACATCTTTTACATTAACTATAAATGTTTGCTTGTGATGCTAATAAACATTTTGTCAACAATGGTAGTGTTTCTTATTATGTCACACTAAACAAATGATGAGGGATCCAAGTTAAAAGAGTACTCTCACACCGGTCACATGGATTGCAGTTCAAAACCACAATAAACTTAAAATTACATGCAATTCTTAAACCACGATACAATCAACGGACAAACCATGCCAGCCACGGAATGGCACCACACCGTGGTCCAGGGCTTTAACGAATGAAACCCACTTCCACTTTGTATGCTCCAATTGCTTAAATATCGTTTGACCATGGATGTAATCTCATTTATTTGCTCATTTTCTACTTTTTTAAATACATTTTGTAATGAAGTAAATGTAAATTTACGGCGTCCTCTACCTCTTTTATCTACCAAGGTTCGGGTTGTTCAGTTCATCTATTTTCGTTCAAAGGTTCCTTGGCTACGTTTAATTGGGACTTTGGGGTGAGAATTTTGGATGCAAAACGTAGAATAAATTCAAAATAGTTATTGGGCCAGATTCTGCCCCAAACCAAATATGATCCAACAAAAAGCCCGGATTCAATCCAGTAACAAACCAAGTTGGTTCGGATCAAAACTGGCAACTGAAAGTCTGAAACCGAGTAAACAAAAACAGTGCTCTTAAAAGGCAAAGATATTGGAACTCGGAAAATCGACGTTTGAACTCAGAATTCTAATATAAGTAAATATATTTACAATAAGCTTCTAAGATTCTCAAGATTTGTGAATGAACCATTAATAATTGTTTACGCAACTAACACAGTGACTTAATATATAGTCACATTTCATATCCAACAAATTCATCAAAAATTTTGTCAATGAACCCAAAACACACCGATCAGCAACGGTTTATAACACAAACTATCAACATTTCTAAACACAAATGCAAAGTGACCAAAAACAAAAATGAAACCCTTTCATAGGGTAAATCAAGCACGAGGATACAAATGGGTATACAGAGAAAATCAACATTAATCCTACGTTCAAAATTTTAATTTTAATTATATAATTACTATATTGAGATCAACTGATCTTAAAAAAAGAATATCATTACCAGCTTCTTAACTGAGCACGAATATATGTATATGGCAAACTCTACAATCATCTCGGTAATGAAGACTTGTTCTCACTTTGATGAGAGACTAACTCGCTTTCCTTCAACTGCAAACTTATCACTGTGTTCAAGCTGCGATGGAACAACACACAATATCAATAATTCAATAAGTAAGATTAACCAGATTGACATGTTTCATTTTTAGGAGAGTTTTTAAGTTGAACATTATAGAAAACTCATACCTTATTTCTCAAAAATGCAAGAGCGTCCTTTTTCGAGAAGTGGGATAGAACTGATGATTGTTCATTAACAAGAGCTTTAAGTTGTTTAAGTTTCAATGACTTTTCAGGTACCTGCCATATTATATTAATTAGCATAAAATATTCTCATTAGACCTTTTTTTATGAAACAAATTAGAAAAAAAAAAACATACTTGGCAAAGAATCTTTCTGCACAGCTTCTTCAACTTCACATTTGATTCATTGTACGTCTTTGTTTTTGATATATTATCAAATTTACGTTTTGCTGAAGAGTTATCATCTTCAGACTCAGATTCCTCCTTATCACTGTCACTGAACGATGTTTTTTTACCTTGAAAGTGAACCCCGGCTACTTTCCTTGGACGATCCTTGATACCAAGTCCTTGCTTTCCAGACGTTGCTTTATCCTATAAAAAACATTCTTTAAGACGGATACTACTGACAATAATCTTTTTGCAAACTTGTAACGAGAAACACCCTGAATGTTGATATTTTCTAAGTATTAGTTGACCTTAAAGGTTACAAAGAAGGTACATACTTGTACAAGTTTGTATAGATTCTCTTGATCCTCCTCATGAAATGCAGTCCTTTTGTTACAGTTTTTAGCAACATCTGTGGTGCGAGACTTCTTTCTTTTGGATTGAGCTCCAAGTAATCCTCCAGATACAAATCCAAATTTATTACCCCACCACTCGGGGGGAATTTCTTTTTCATCTTCAACTGCTAATTCAAAACAATTTTTTGAACATCAAATTGGTGAAAGAATAGATAACTTAAAAAGGTAATGTAAGAAGAGCACATGTTTGTGAACCAAAAGATAGACGTTATCAAAAAATTCCTCAGAAAATTGTGAGAATTTGTGCATAATATGATATTGCATAAAAATGTCTGCATCATACATATTTACCTTCTGCTTCAGCAACATCAGAGATTTCAATCAATTCTAAGTCTCCATCCTGACTACAAACAGAATCAGACTCTGAACTATCAACCTTTTTGACCTGCAGATATAATGTAAGAGAAACTTATAAAAGGGCTAACATCATTATATAAGATGTGAATCAACTATCGTGTGAAAATCGAAATTTAAGGGTGCGTTTAGTTGTGGAAAATTTTCCATCTCCAATTTTCTAAAAAATGAAAAGGGTTTCCATTCTCTAGAAAAGTGTTGAAAATTTGGAAAATGTGCTCATTGTTATTAATTTTTCATTTTGGAAAAACTAGTTAAACTTACAAGATTTGGGAAAATTTTGGAAAAGTGGAGGGAGTATTATAAAGGAAAAAAGTGGGGAAGTGGAAATCCTTCTTTTCCATTTCCTAGTTATAACATGGAAAAATGGTTTTCCATTTTCCTGGGAAAATATTCTTGGAAATACCCAATTTGAACGCATTTTCTAAGTTTCCACTTTTCTTAGAAAATTTTTCTGAAAAACTACCACTATTTTCTTCAACTAAACACACCCCAAGTCTTTTTGGTCTTTAGTTTTCAGACCTTTACACCTTATCGACTTAATCATTTCAGTTGAGTCCCTCGGCTAAGAAGGTTGACTTATCTGTCACTTATGTAACTTCTCTTTATTTTAAATAACTTTGTTTATGTTTATGCATTAAAGGAAAATATGCAGCCTTATCCTGCAACATATAATACATTTAACCTAATCGCGGATCCTAGACTCAATGACTGTAAACATAAAGCCAGTTCTCAATTTCCCAATCGCATTATTTAACTGATACTATAGCCATCCCATACATATATATGATTATATGTTGTTTCTATGTTAAGAACAATAAAAAATTTGACCGACACTGCCAAACCAGTGAACCTATCCGATTAAGTTGGCTTGACTGGCATGGTTTGCACCATTGATTCAAGCTAGAGGGGTTTAAAAAATGTGAATCCAAGGTCACTGACCGAAACACTTTTGCCAATCTGAATAGCACACATTCCCAAATCTTAAATATCACCTCCTCTTCAAAATCATCACATACAATAACATAAAACCTATTTTTCAGATGTCCTATTTTCCAGATGTCCCTTTCGTTTGCAACAATTTTAACGACACAAGCCTGGTGATGACTTAAGCCTCTTTCATAACCTGACTATATATTATATGTCTACCAATGACTTAGATAGATAAAAAAAAATTGCTCTTGTTTTACTTCATATCATAACCAAGGAGGCATTCTGACAGGCGTGTGTTGAGCATTCAGGTTTCTTTCTCTTAAATGCTTCTTTATAATTCTAAGGTGGCATTTTTTTATTATGATGGAGTCTTCCATTATTTCTTTTCCCAGTGAGCATGTTCCCTTATGGCATTAGAGCTTAATGTGTCGCATATACAGTTCCATCCATAACTCATAATTTATCAAATGTACACATAAATTTTAAATAACATTATCTACAGGCAACAGACAAAGCAAACTCGACATTTAGGCACATTACCATCATACCCATCTCCAAATAGCTCTTTACTATTAAAATTATTCTACGGAGTATCACTAAGAAGTGTGGAATAAAAGGAACGGTAACAGTTAGCTCAAAAACAAGAAAACGTACAAGGATTCCCTCAAGATCCTGAGAAGAGTATGCATTGACACGCTTTCCTTTCTCTCTTCTCTTGTATCTGGTAATAAACAAACATATCACACATGTATTAATACTTAGGAATCATAATACTTCAAAACTAAAGTCTGTTGGTGCAAATATATAAACCTTCCTTGCGGCCGCGTCATCTTGATGGCAGTTTTGGTATCACCTTTGAGCGAATTTTTTTCATCATCATCATCCAGAACAACTGAAAAATATCAGTATGAAATCATAAGTTAACAAACGCTACATCCTTATTTAAATAATAGACCAGTTATCATAAAACATACCTTCATCAATCTTTATTTCCGGTGCTTGCTGTCGGAATATACATAACAAAAGATTAATTAGTAATCATGCACCAAACAGCAAAAATAAGTGTGTGAGAAAATTGAGTAACTTACAACTTTCAACTTTTTGAGGATGTTATCAAACTGTGTAGTATCAAATGCCCACGCATTCGGCTTCTCTAAACCAACCCCTGTTTCGCATTCAATTCAGGTTAAAATATAAAACATCATATACACAAAAACCTTAAGATATACTGCAATGCAATACAATCAGTGCTTTAAATTATCATTATCATCCAATAATAAATAAATTTACAATAATAATAAATAAATAAATTTACAATGATAAATAGATAAATAAATTTACCAAGGGTGTCTTGTTTATTAGTAACCCTAACATGACCTTTGATTCCCTGTTTATCTTTGCCTAGGCCTTCTCCCTCTTCCCATCCCTACAAAATACACACACACATACACAATTAAATTAGAAAATGACTATAAGATTTAGATTTAGTAATATTCAAAATTTAACAGGATCTAAACTTACCATTTGTTTCATGAGGCGAAAGGCAGCGGAATTTTTGGCAACGCCGACGTAACGAAGAGGAGCTTCCAGTGCGGACATGATTCCACCGGAAATTGATTCCGGCGACGACGATTCACGAGGCGGCGAGTAACTAGGGTTTAGCAGTCTGCAAAGGAAGAATATGATTTGATGGTGTCATACGGTGTCGTTTGGTTTCACACTTTCACCAACCCAAGATAATTGCTATTTTCACCCTTGTATTTTATAGAACTTACATATATCCCCTTGACCTTTTTAACAAACACTAAAAAGTTAAAACAAATGTAATTACTCTACGTATTCTTTCTATTCTCACCATAACAATTCTCGAATGCAAATCAACTGTTCGTTAATAGTTCTAATTACTTTGTGTTAAAGTACTTTTGCACTCTTTATTACAACCTTTGTTTATTACTTCAAGTCTTACTCCAATTTTATATGGTTGGTATTCAATTTCGATCGTATATATGAAGTATGTGTAATCAAGCAATTGTCATCATTTTGCTTATAATATGATTCATTGGTCGCAACTCTTGTCCACAAATATCAACCATGTCAAGTATGATGCAAGATAGCGTTAAGTTAACTTGAATTACGATTTGTCCAAAGTCATAATGTACCGATGACTTTGATCAATATGATTGAAGAGCCCATGAATTTTACTCGGATTTGAAGCAAAAAGCTTACTATAATCTACAAAATGTAGTATGAATTATGAAGGTGAATGGAAAGAACTAAAAGTATCCAATAGGTAAATTACTTTGCAAATATACATGTGACAAAAAGATATGTTAAACTTACATAAACTTTACAAATAAAAATTTACATAATAGCATAGCATTACTGTTTGATCAATCAAATATCTCATTATTTTCTCTCTCATCAAATGATTGATTGACCTTTTTATGTATATATATTTTTATGTAAACTTTATGTAAGCATAGTATTGCTTAACATCAAATAGAGGTGAACAATGTCATTTAAAATTAAACCTAAGAACTTTTCTAAATCACACTACTAAATATGTTTAGAAGGTCATTTAACTTTTCAAATCACTACTAAATATGTTTTTTTTTTACGATTTAAAAAAAAATTGCAACTCATGTATATATCGTGCTCATTTTATGTATCCCCAAAAACACAAACACAAATTCTTATTAAATTATACTTAATAAAAAATCCTTCTTCTTTTTATTAAATTAATTATTGTAATTATTCCTGTTCCTATTATTTCTCGATCTGCTCCAGAAACAGAAGGAGGAAAAGTGGAATTGAATTGAATTGAATGGGGTCGTGGATTGTTGGTAATTGGCCATCATTCGATCCCCATAACTTCACCCAGCTTCGCCCCAACGATCCTTCTGCTCCTTCCGTAAGTAATAATTATTATTATTCACAGTTTCCCTTTATCTTTACTTTAATCATCATCATCATCATCATGATTTCACGTTATATATTCATACATATATAAAATCTAGGGGTTTCTTTACTAATTCAATTGAATGTCGTAGTATATTCCTTTTCAATTCAATTGTTTGATGGGTGTGCTGTTATTAGCTCTATTTTGGGGTTTATTGAACTAATATATGCAAAATTTGTTGAGTTTATACTATGTGATATTATTATTTTGTACTTTGTACTAATAATTGCAAATAATATGGTTCGAGAGCTTCTGAAAAATTGTGTATTCCTAAAAAAGGAAAAAAGTTAATAGTCCACAACTCTGACCAGCCCACACGCCCCGACGCTAGGACAATGTATGCTAGACGACGTGTATAGTGACTCAAAGGAGAGTGTCTGACCGTATTGGGAAAACGTGACCATTTTCACAAAGTTTTCTAATACATAACCAACTAAGCTACATGTCTGACGGCCGGTTCCAAAGTTGAAATATGGGTCTTCAGTAGAGATTCTCAAGCTCCGGACCACTGTGGAAATTTTAGTATCGAAATGCATAATGTGCATAAGTGCATTTCAAGGGTATAGAATAAGTTGAGTGTTAAAAGGACTAGGTGTCTAGGTATATAGTGTTTCAAGGGTATACATTATTTAGTTACAGGCTCTACTTCCCTGTTTTTTTTATTCGACACATGAGGACAAGATAGTTTATAGCAGTTAAACAGGTGCAAGTAATCTTGATTTTTTAGGTATGAATTAAAAGGGAGCCATGTAACGAAGGTTGCATTGTTTGTCTTAAAGTTCTTTACTTTTTTTTGTAACTAAGCATGGAAAGCAATAAGGAATTTCTGATACATTTCATAGTATAAATGTTTGGAGGTAACAATGTGGTAAGATACTAAGATGATAGTTTGGGAACATTCGAAATATAGTTTCACATTTACTTGCACTTTCTGTCAATGTCTTCAAAATTCCATTCTTGATGCATTTTGTTAACGCTTTTATTTGTTAATACCATAATCACACACAAAAATTCAATTTTGACACAGGAGAAACAGCCTTCCTCTTCCAGGTAGCTACTTCTATTAGATTCTTTGAAGCACCTATGTGAATGTAAGTTGATATAAAGCTTTGTTGTTTATTCATGGCTAAGATATAAATTACATTTTTTGTTTCAGAAGAAGACGCCAATTACGTATCATCCAACTCATGAACGGACTCTTCCACCACCTGACCAAGGTAACATAACTATATCTTACGTTTTTAGTTCTTACCTTTTCCGTCTCTACATTTTTCACATTTCACACGTTCTACGTCAAATTTTTAGGTATTATAAACTTGTATGTTTGTGAAAGTACACATGAGCTGTGTATAGACCAATATTCTTACATGATCATTTAGAGTTATCTAATATATTATGAATTTATAATTCACTAAGCCGCCCATGCAGGGGAGGTGGGGGTAGGGTTTGGTTTACTAAGGAATTTTACCAATCATTGTGGAACTTGACATTTGAACACCCCATGGTTTAATCATGGCAAGTGGTCACTTCGTTGAATATAATAATTTCTGGAGTTAGCAAAAATGGGCGTGTCTAGCTGAGTCAACCCACGCAGACTTAGAAGCGTTATTTTTCTGAATTATATATGCAATTAATATGCTAAGTGTGATTGTAAAAGCGAAATTATCACAATAACAATCATCGAATTTGAAGCTTTTCTTCATTCGAATACACTTTGGGCAACTTTTGATGCGTTTGACCTGGCCAAAACTGTGGAAGTTGGTCGTTTGTAGATCATTCTTCCGTGCCATTTATATTGCAACATCGGATTTGGTTTTGACAGTTCGTTGTGTCTAAGATAAAGTTCTGAATGTGCTTGAACCAAATCAAAAGCATTACTTGGCAATTCTATTTATGGTATTGAATAATATCATGATGTTAATATGAAAACGTGTCCTAAAATGAAGTGGTTTTTATTTTTCATTGATGGGACAAAGGGACAACTTTGATTTCAAGGTTATGAAATCTTCACGTTTCTCAGAAGAGCATGATTCCTATGTTTAACTTTACGCCACTTACCTCAATAAACAACTGACAATTGTGTACAAGTTTTGAGAAAAAAATTCCCCAAATTTTTATTTTCTAATTAGTAAACTCGACTTTTAAATTCTATACCTTTTGTTGTGTGCTAATTACTTGAGGGTCATATGTCATAACATATACCTAGAAACCTAAAGTCTGTCTGGCCCATGTTGAGGGACTACTTGCAAGGTCCCTGTAGTCTAGTTGGGTGAATGTGGCTATATACCAATTAGACCTTAAAGAGCCTCCTATTAATTGTTTCATTAAGCTTGCCATTACTTTGTAATTTGTATTGTATTCTTGATGCGAGTCTTTTTTGCAGTAATATCTTCGGAAGCCAGAAACATACTTCTCAGGCAATTCTATCAGCGTGGTGACGAGAAGGTGAGATTCTTGCAAAAGATCAATGTGTATATATGCCTACATTACATGCCTTAATTCAAAAAGACAAGTTTGCCCTTCTCGATTTACTGTATTCATGCGTCGTGACTATAAAAGCATGCACTGATTCATATGATATGCATACACACCCCTTGTATTTATCCCATAAATACATGAACAAATATGATTGGACATGATTACCCTCTTTCTGTGCTCTCATTAAAATATGTATCCTTTTTTGCAGTTGAGACCAAAGAGAGCTGCTCCAGAGAATCTGGCTCCTGAGCAAGATTACAAGCATCCAAGAGCTTCTGCCCCTTCGTCCTCAGAACCTCCACCATGAGGCTCCTTGAATAGCCAAGCTTTTCACAAATTTTTGCACATTCATGTAAATATTCATCGTGGTTGATGCAATATGTTGTGTGTTTCTAGTAAGTTGTTATGATACTATAGAGCGAGTCGTTTGCTTCTTGGTGTGTACTCTCAGATATACAGACTTGTACATTTTTACATTTATAAATAGCCAGAAAATTGCCTATTCAAAACAGAATTGGTTGCACACCAGTATAGGACTTTTATGCAAGTTACCTTTTAAATACACAATCATTATTTGGTAACTTGATGAAGCATATTTATACATTTGTTACCATATGCTAATCCGTTAAGCTAAAGCCAAAGCCGGGATGTTTTATTAACGATTGTGGGGGTTACTTGTTGATAAATGGCACAAGACTGAAAGACATTTCTGGTACATATGAAAACTAACGATTAGTAACTTCTGGTACAAATGATATTCTAGTTTGTTTATATAGATTGTTTGTGATGCTTAGTATTTAAGTTACAATGTCTTGTTATTTGGATGATAAACATGTTCAAATGAATGTATGTGTCATCAGAGGCAGTTAAGTCAGTCTGAATATTGTCTTTCACATATTATTTCTTAGACGGCACCTTTGGACCAAGGGCCTTTGGCTTAATGATATGTGAGTTGTCGCTCAACCTAGTGGTGGTAGGTTCAAGTCTCGTGAGAGGTATTGTGTAAATATTCGTGGTTGTGTATGTGTGAGGTAGTTGTAGGTTTGTCTTTTTTTTAAAAAAATTGTCGGTTCTTTTTGAATGGTTGATTATATTTTGTACTATTATGATCTCATGTCTTAAATTACTTGTTCTTTGTTTACTAGAGTCTCACCTTGAATCTAGTTTATCACTTGTTGAACAAGGAAATAATGCTAGTTCACACATAAAGACTTCAAGTATGCTTGTATGAACTTGTTTTATATGCATTAAAGGTTGTACTCTTGAAGAAATTAATTAGTATACTTGTTAGGCCTGAATAAATATTACAGCCACCTCAAATACTTTATACCATGGAGTATGGACCACTATAAACATTCCCATGTTTTCTTAAAAAAAAATTTAAAATATTCAACGGTCTAAAAATCAAGGAGGACTATTTGACTAGAAATTACAAAACCACGAGGGGTTGAATATAATCTTTGACTAAATTACATCTTTGACCCTTTACTTTTCTCAGTATCTAATACCAACCCCAACCTCGATAATGACTTAAAATCCATCCATAGCAGCCTCCTGACTTAAATTCAAGCTCATGAAATAACAGTGAAACCTGCATAATAGCTACAATAACACTTTGACTCGTTGTACTAGGTCTACTTGCTCGACTAACTTGCATATATCAACTATAGCTTGATCAACATTGATGTAGTCCGTATGATTGGTAGATGTGCGACAAGAGAAGATATTAGGTCATCACTTGGATATGGGTCATGTTAATATTTTACATCCAATATATAGCGTTTTGTTAATGACGATCCTAAAAATTGAGGTGTATTTATTAACAATTTTATAGTAAAAAGTTTTGTATACATATTTTTTTTATTGAAGGCTATGATGGATGTTCTTATCATATCTCTATTATTATTGTATAATAACTTCAAGAAGAATATTGCTACATAAAAGTTATATTATGAAAACGTAATAATTCGACAGAGTTGTAAACATTTAGATATTCTTTAGATGACTTTTGGGTCATTAAACTACAAGCTTTCTTTATCAAATTATTTAGTCTGTCTCACTATTATTTAACAAAGGTAGCATATACTAATGGGTTGAAATTTTCACTTCTAATTAAAAAGGATTTGTGTTTGGTAAGTGTGGATGTGGATCTATGGATCAACTATTAGTTCGAGTAACTTTTAGATTTATAACAAAGGAGGAATGATATTAGTCAAATGACTATATATCATATGATAAATATATGAGTTTTTTTTTTTTGGTATTCAAATTTAGAAAAACATTAATTTACTAGAACTTGACCCATTCAATATCTTGATTTATGAACATTGAACAACATAGACCTTTCCACTTCGTTTTTTAGGAAAGATGATGGTATACCAGTCGTTATACACAATGTTTTGAAAACTGTTTCTTGACTCGGACCAGTTGGGAGTCCGGTCCGGTTCAACTGGTCGGACCACCGGCCCAAAACCGGTCAAAACGTGACTAAAAAAATTCAAAAATCGGTTCAAAACCGGTCCGATCACCGGTTCAACCGGATAAAACTGGAAAACTGTCGATTCATTGACTAGTCAAACTAAACCCAAAATCGGTTTTCAACCTGCCGAAAATTCCTAAAATCCCTGTTCAACCGGACCGGTCTAACCGATTTTCAAAACATTGATTATACATCATACCCGATGGATTCGGTTCATTTGCTCTTAACTCACCAAGTGAGGTAGTTTAAGTGTAACGAAATATAGTGGGAGGGTACTAAAGTGCTAAAGTCCATTAATGTAAGGGTAACATTGAAAAGTAGTAGTTTAACAAATACAAGTAATTTTTAGTCAAAGCTTTTGTCTTTCATGGTTATCTAATTATACCCGAAACAGAAAGTCGATGTTTCTTAATATTGAGGTCACGCAAATTAAACGGGTGCCATTCTTGATCTTAATTTTAAATTTTGGATTATATAATTTTTAACAATTTCTACATAAAGTTTGGCAATTTTGTTCTTTTAAAATTATATGCATGCATTAGAATCAGAATATTTGCTGTTGGTCCTCTTGTGATATTAATAATGACTAAAATGTCATAAAGTATCATTCATGCATGTCCTTCTTTTTAAATTTGTATACATAAATTGTCGAATCTTAATATTATCGCATTAAAAATGTAAAGTTACATTTTGCCATGTCGGCACCTTTGTATTATTGGTTTTCAGTTAAACATTTAAGTTATAAGTTATAAAGTGACATAACATAGAAATAAATAGAAATATTGATTCTTCTCGAACCTATTTAAAATGCCTTCACCCATACTACAAAATATAGAAGAAATAGAAAATAAAAAATAAAATGAGGCTTTGTAACATCCTCAATGATTTTGTACAATTACTTTTATAGAAATAAGTTTTCGTTTCAATTGTAGAAATATTTTTATTAAATCAATAATAAAGACTGCTTTAATCAACATATAAAAGAAGAGCGAGTCACAATCGCTATAATGGGCTTCAAAAAAGTGTGTGGCAGTCAGAAAATATGACAAGCAAACTTTTTAATTTTATTTAAAAAAAACAAATTGTGGATGTACGTTCTTCAAATGATGAAAATAAATTTAGAACACAAGTTTTGAACGAAATTTTATGTACAATAATTTAAGTTTTGCTTTACAACAACGGTTTGAAGTTGAAGCTAACTGAAAGGCGAACTGGCGAAGTCAACATCTACTCATTGAGGGTAAAGCCGTCTATGAATTTTCAGAGATCTTAAACGAAAACCGATTAATTACCGAAATGAGGCTCTAGTTATACGAAGTTCTTTTTTGTTGTTGTTGTGGCTTTATGAACTATGAACAACCGGATCATAATATATTTTATTGCAATTAACAATCAAAATATATGTATATATACACACACATATACAAACACATAAATCTTGAGACCCCTATAATTCGTAAGGGTGTTGATTTGTATACCATCAATTTTTAGCCATACACCACTATTTATGCTATAGACTGCTGTACAGTATAACAGATTGATGTGCATTAGTGGTGTATAGCTAAAAGTTGGTGGTGTACAAATCACCACCCAACTCGAAAGCCATGGGCAGTTTACCACATCACCCACCTTCAAAGAGAGGGGCACATATAATTTGTTTTTCTTTTCTACTACGTTTTGAAGGTGGAGAAAATATATTTAATTTGCTTTTCTTTTTTACTATGTTTTGAGTGGGAAAAAAATAAAATGCTAATACAAATATTTCCTTATTTAAAAGTTTTTGAAAGTCGAATAATTAAGTTCCCCTTTGTAAATTCGTCTCTCATGATGGAATGATATAGTCTGCATATTTGAATAAATGACATAAATTGGCTGTGTACAATTACAAGATACTCCAAGTATGCAACCTACTTAATATATATTCTAAGTATGCAACAAACATGATGATTTTTTAGATCTTGGCAAAGTACTTTTTTACCTTTTTTGTCAAGTTGTTTGATGTTCATGACGATGATGATACAACAGAAAAAGAAAAAAAAAATGAAAAAAGCAAGTAAGTAATTGTATTAAATAAGAAAGGCCAAATAATTAATATGAGCTCTTCTTTGTGTAGCTGGTTACCATCTTACTTATATCAATACAAGTTATTCCCATTTATTGCATGCTTAGACTATATATTGAGTAGGTTGCATATTTGGAATATCTGATGAAAGTATGTAGCCGATTTTTATCATATATGTTGGAAATTCTATGAATTGATGAACATGTCTCATCATAAAAACTACTTCTCGACAGCAGCCTTTTATAATTGGTTTGTAGATTGTATACACATCCAATTTTCCTATTTGATATAAAAACAAAAAATTGATGTTACACACATATATAATCTGTTCATGCATCGTGCATATATAAAGAAATCTCATAAAGTCATATCTAGATCATATCAGTGTATCTAGACTCTGATCACTTTTAAGTATGTAGTACCTTTTAAGCTGTATAAATGATTAAATGATAATTACATCTCTAATTATATGAAACTTTCCGTATCTAACAATATGGCTTGAAAGAATAATACAGACATATTGTTTGTGTTTATATCAACATGTACATGACCATGTAATTAGAACAAAGTAGTAATGCATGTTGTCTGCTTTTATTGTTTTTTCCAAACGACGACGTCGATAGTCGATATGTCTTTTGTAATGTTTTTGTAAGAAAAGAATCAAGTGCATTAATAAAATATTTTTCTTTTCAAAATAATTTTCCGTTCTGATATTTAACAATCGGGTTTTAAGTGGTGATACTGGAATTTTATTGATTAGCAGTATAATGATTGATATTTCTTAAATTATGTGTATTTTTAAAATGAATATTAAAATGGACAGAGTGAACAAGGGCGGAAAATGAATAAAAAAATTTGTACTTGTCATATAAAAAGTTATAGCTCCGTCCTATAAATGAGTACAATGATTGTTATTGGCAATAAAAACTCTTATATTCAGGGCGGAGATAGGGGGACTGAATAGTGCTAGGCACCCCTAAATAGTTCAAATAACTTAAATAATTTATTATAATTTTAGTACATATGCATCTCTTTTTAAAGTATTTCATCATATAATATCTCTTAATTGTCTATCGATTCATAATTTTCATATATTCATACATATAGGATTTATATAATTCTGTTATCACTCTAATTAATCTTTAACGTTAATACGTCTTTATTATATGGTGAAGTTGAACCCCCTTAACCTCAAATTCTAGCTCCGCCACTGCTTATACTAAATGTCTTTTAGAAAGATTGATGAGTTATAACATACAATCTTACATGTATGTCATCCTAGTTATTACTTCTAGATACCAACAGTTAAAGATCAATTTATAATAGAAAATGGCTATTTCAACATCGAGAAGGTGCCTAATTAAACTACATTATTCAAATGAATATTTTTTTGTTGTTAAAACCAGTTTAGCTTTCAAAGTTAGCTCATGATATACAAAACAAAGCCTATGTAATGAACTAATTATCAAAAAGGAAAATTTGTCTTTTATGACATGTTGTAGATATTATTAATTACAAAGTTGGATACCCTAAAATAAAGGATGATGATAAATTCAACATCATTTTTGATAGATCCACCATCATACTGCATTATATATTTATACAGTACAACTCTGTATTACACATAGTTGATGGATCTATCAAAATTGTGAGTGGAAATATCATCAACCAAAGCGAAAACATCAATTTAATGACTTTTGACTAATTGAAATTAAACAACGGCAACGGTTCACATGGGAAGAAAAAGGGAGGGTCAAGGACTATTTTGCAATTTTAAAAAAGTTTTGAACGTGTATGAAAATTTACTCGAAAAAATAATGAAAAATTGTGTAAAATCTTTTTTTTTAATGAGAAAACTTGTTAATATGTAAATTTCAGTCAAAAATGCTAAAAACGTAAGATGCAGTAACAAATATACATAATGCAATTCACAAATATACATGATGCAGTCAACAAAAAATACTAAATTTTAAAAATTCAAAAATAAAATCAAAATTTACAAACACATAAAAATGCTATAAAAAAATAAGATGGAGTAACAAACAAATAAGTACTAGTACAAATATATATTAATCGAACGTAAGATGCAGTAAAATAATACAGGATGCAGTAAACAAGTAATACTAATTTTATAAATTCAAATTTTACAAACACACAAGAAATGGTAAAAAAACATAAAATGCAGTAACAAATATAAGATGCAATAAATATATTACTAATACAAATATACGTTAATTGAACGTAAGATGTAGAAAAAAAGCAGGATGCGACAACTTAGTTTTTTAGATTTAAAATGTAGGATCTACTTTTCAGATCTAGATCTACGTGTTTCCAGATTTATATCTATATATGGTGGTGATAGTAAGGATGATGACGTAAGTGGTGGTGACGGTTGATGCGCGGTGGTGATGGTGGAGCGGCGGTAGTGGAGGTGGAGCGGAGAGAAAAGAAGGTTAAACAATCATGGTTGGTTACGTTCGGTGGAGGCCGGTTCACCAACGTGGTGGTTCACCTCAACTCTTTGGCCACAAAACCGCCGTCATTTTCTCCGCCTCTCTTCTCCGGTCATGACGACGTAGACGATGGTGGTGACAGTGGAGCGGTGGTGGTGGAGTGGTGGTGGTGACGGTGGAGAGATGGTGGTTAATGGTGCGGTGGTGGTGGATTGTGGTGGTGTGTGAGTTTTTTGTGTGAGTTAGTGCTTGAAAATTAGAGAGGTTTTGTGTGTGTGTGTGTTTTTGTGAATGAGTGTGTACCCTTCTCATCCAGACTTTGTCAAAATTGCAAGTTGGTCTTTCCTTCCAAAACTAATTGCACATGAAACCCTTATGACGTGTCATGATCTACACCATTAATAGATTGAATGGATGGTGGGTTTTTTTGTCCCTCTTGGCTCTCCAAAAGGATTTGAATCTTAAACACATAATGATAACTTTGCCATATTTGTTAATTAATAAATGCGTCCTTAACGGGTAAAGGCTTAAAAACCTAGCTAAAAAAGAAATTTACTTCAATGATTTCATAATGTATTTAAATGTAGTTTCTACTAACATTATTACGCATTACACAACCTTGTGTAATGTAAATATTACGAGTCACTTCTATGTATATAAATCATATATACTTACTTCATCACAGTTAAAATGCTTATTTTGACTATACACTCAATTTTAGGAATGTACACTATACACTTTTCATCAATGATATATTGGGTGTGTTCACAATCCTTGTTTGCCGAAAATGTTAGAATATGACTTCTCACAAAAAAAATCCCTTAAATTAGAAGCTCTTAAAAATAGCTTCTACAAAAAAATCTCCATCTATTTATTACTAAATTATTACATTACCGTTCTTATAATTAATAAAAATTTAAAATTATAAAACATCATGTCTATTTGTGTCAATTTATATTAATAAGCTTCATCTTAACTAATTTGTTAAACACTTATTAGAAAATAAAAGCTACAGATTCAGTCTTAAATAAAAACTCCATCAACAGCTTCTAACTTTCATCTTCAATCTTCATCTCCAACTCCAGCTCCATCTTCAGCTCGTTTTACCGAACACGCTCATCTCTGTCTATTGAACTTTTTTTTATTTGCTAAACAATAAGGTGGACAAATATAATGATAGAAGTGTCACTTCATTACCCCCGGACTAAGACCTTTGATAATTTAATACATTATTCATTATTCAAAATGTTAATTTTATACATTCAATATTTTCTAGCAAAGATAAGAGGAAAATTTAAAACTAGAAAAACAAAGGAGAGAAAACATGTTGGTGAGTGAATCCGACCAACCCCGTCGATTTTGCCAATGTATTTTGTCAATGTAATATTTTCATTTCATAAGAGCTGAACCATTTCTTTTTATTTTACTTTTTAACAAAATTAAAATAAAAATTTGAGTAAACGTATCGTGAACATAGTGTAAATGCCCAGAGTTCGGAACTTCGATAATAAGAAAAAATTTATAAATAATAATAATGATTTTTATAAATAATAATAATAATTAATAATAATAAGAGTTTTAATTTGGGTTTTTGATAATTATTTTTTTCGTGAACATCCATTTTTAATACTTAACCTTTTATGTAGGAACGATGTAGAAGGTGGTGAAAATTTCAAATTACGTAAAAAAGAAAAAATTTATAAATAATAATAATGATTTCTTTTAAGTTGGTAGATATATCATAACTCCGTCTCTTTTACATTGTTTACCATTAATAATTTGTACTCCGTCATAAACACTTGATTTTTCAATGGTTTTCTGATTATACTTTATTTATCATGGTGATTATCTTAAATAAATTTAATTTGCACTAAATTCGCGATCTATACAAAAAGTACTAGCTACAATGATAATGATTGGAAATAAAGTTTATGTAAAATGACATGTACCCGTGTTTCTTTAAGTTTTGGCCAAATTAGTCGATACGTGTCCAACGCCATTGATTTATGGATGAAAATGATAACGATATCGACATACAATTCAATGTTCCATGTGTTGTATGTGTGTTAATAAGTTAATGTAGGTTATCCATGTACTTCCCGTGTCTAATGCGCGTCGTAGATATGTACGTGTACGAGAAAAATTTAAAACAAATCGAAAGGTTAAATTGTTATATATAGAGTATCATTTTTTTCTACACATGATTGAACATATGTGAGGTGATAATAGCGTTTAGGCAAGAGTTTGTGAACTACTTATGTCTAAACATTTAATGTGTCACATGTCAAGCTACTACGTACGGTAGACCGTGTTTCATGATCTTGATCAATGTTGAAATGCTACATCACATTTGGTTCAATGTAAGGACCTTAGTACGCCATGTGAAAGTGGAGGAGATTAGATTGAACGTAGTAGCACACGCGTCTATCTGTTTTCTTAAACTAAAACATGTAACACGTACTAACTACTGAAATTGACAAACATATTCACGTACGAAGAAAAAAAACTCGTGTTACAAGTCCTGTATAGTCCATGCATGACTCCATCAGAAGTTAAAGTCCTTTTTAAGTACACCGTGTGAGCTGATAAAAGGTTGAATCATTCAATGACACAATGTCATATGTGGAGTGTAGAAGATAATGAAACAACTCAACAAGGAACCGCAATTGTCAATGATGTGAAGTATGAGGGTGAAAGTGTAATTTACAAATGGTACCATTAAGAAGAACTGTCCTAAACGTGGACCACAAAAATTTGGACTAAGAAATTTAACTGTGAAAATCTTGCAAGTCCTTCCCTCCGGAACTAACTGAGCGATGCGTTTGAGGACTGATCACAAAGTTGTCGCGAATGAGGATTGAGCTTGGTTCTCTTTTAAAGATTTTCAAACCTCCAACACTAGGTTACCCTTTAACTCTTTAAGGGTTGTATTTATTATTCATTTTATTATTATTATTGTGCCAAATAGACAGAACAAGGGAAACCCAGTACTTATCTTAGGTGTTCGTGGTTTTGAGCTACTTTCAAGTTCAAATCATATTAGCTTGTGCTTGATACGTGAAATGTTTAGAGAGATTGAAATTCCTCAAAGGAAAAAGAATTCTAATATCATGAGCCAAAAGAATTTTGATGAATACTTGACCTTATCAATTACTCAATCACATAAAACAAGGAAAGGAATTTCAATTCGAATTTTCATTAATTCCGTAAACCTAAAATGAGACATCCATTTTCCACGTTATCAGTCACGGCACTTATATTTTAGTGAACATATTGATATTTGATGTAATTGTTCCCAATGTTTTAAAACCCGATTTTTAATCAAACCAGCTAAAGATTCACCGGTTCGACCGATTAAACCGAACCCATTGAACAAATAAGAAATATATGGCAAATTGCTTTAGTCCAACAACAAAAAGTTAAGTGCGGTTAAATAATCAAATGATATTCACATCATCCAAGATATACATAATAATAATATATATTATGTCTTACGACAAAGTCGTCATCATCATCATCATGATTCTCTAATTAAAAAGAATAATGTCAAATGAGTTTCAAACACTAAACAAGTTCTTAAGTTTGAAATTAAAAATCAAGGTGGCAGCTGCCACCATACTTTCCACCAAACGAAACTTCTTAATTCCTTCCCAACCCCACTCACTAATAAATTAACTTCAATCAATTTCTCTATATATACGTATACCCCCTCCTACATTTTCATTAACCATCTCAACTTAATTCACAATCACATTCATTTTCAGCTTACTTTCATCTAACTTGCTACGTACCAATTTCTTCATTTTTGCAACTCAAATCAAACAGGACAATGGGTGTTGCCATGAAAAACGACCACAATTTGTTGTCGAAAATCGCAACCAACGATGGACACGGCGAAAACTCGCCTTATTTCGACGGTTGGAAGGCTTACGACACCAACCCTTTCCACCTTCAACACAATCCCAATGGCGTTATTCAGATGGGCCTTGCCGAAAATCAGGTACATACAACAACAACAACAGATTAGAACTAATAAATAAAAAATGAAAGATTGCATCAGAATTGTAGTAAATTTTGAACTTTTTGGCTAATTTGTTTGTTTTTGTTTTTATTTAGCTTTCTTTCGATTTGATCCAAGAATGGATTAAGGCGAACCCAAGCGCCTCAATATGTACTCCACAAGGTGCTTTTGATTTCAAAGAGACTGCTATCTTTCAAGACTACCACGGTTTGCCAGAATTTCGAACCGCCATTGCTAACTTCATGAGCCAAGTTCGAGGAAATCGAGTGAAGTTCGACCCTAGCCGTATCGTCATGAGCGGTGGCGCCACCGGTGCTCATGAAACTGTGGCATTTTGCTTAGCTAATCCCGGGGAAGCGTTCTTAGTTCCAACCCCTTATTATCCAGGGTATGTATTTAATTTGCGTACAACTTCTATTGTAACGAGCTGACCCATCAACCAAAAAGTTGTGGGTTATGTTCATTAGAGACAAACTTATATATAAACGTTTACATTGCAAAATGAGTATGAATTACAATGTGAGACTAAATTATTCGGTTTTCGAATTTTATTCAGGTTCGATCGGGATTTGAGATGGCGTACAGGGGTTGAGCTTTTACCTGTTGTCTGTGAAAGCTCGAATAACTTCAAGATCACCCAAGAAGCTCTTGAAACCGCCTACGAGAAAGCGAAAGTAGACGGCATTAAGGTCAAAGGACTGCTTATAACGAACCCTTCGAATCCATTAGGAACTCACTTCGACAAGGAGACCTTAAAAGATCTCGTGAGTTTTATCAACGACAAGAACATCCACCTCATATGTGACGAGATCTACGCAGGGACAGTAACGGCTGGTGATGAATTTGTTAGCATTGCGGAAATCTTAGAGGAAGAGCCCGAATGCAACCGTGACTTGATTCATATAGTTTATAGCCTTTCTAAAGATATGGGGTTCCCGGGTTTTAGAGTGGGGATCGTGTATTCCTACAATGATAATGTCGTGAATATCGCACGTAAAATGTCAAGTTTCGGGCTTGTTTCAACTCAAACCCAGCACATGCTGGCCTCTATGCTCTCGGATAATAAGTTCGTTGAGAAATTTATATCCGAGAGCAGAGTCAGGTTGGCCCACAGACATGATATGTTTACACGTGGGCTAGCCCAAGTCGGGATAGCAAGTTTGGAGAGCAATGCGGGGTTGTTCTTTTGGATGGATCTGCGTCGATTTTTAAAAGAGCCAACTTTCGAATCTGAAATGACATTCTGGCGAACTATAATTAACGAGATTAAACTCAACGTTTCGCCTGGCCAATCTTTTCACTGCTCTGAGCCCGGTTGGTTTCGTGTTTGTTTTGCAAATATGGATGATGAGACTACAATGATCGCGTTAAGGAGGATTAAAACATTTGTTCTAAAGAACAAAATGCTCGAGATCAAGACCAAGAAACAATGTTGGCAAAACAATCAACATCTCCGGTTATCGTCAAGAAGGCTCGACGATATCTTGACTCCTCACCGTATGTCGCCGCATTCTCCTCTTGCATGGATGTCGCCACATTCGCCGCTCGCCTCGCCACTTGTTCGGGCACAAAATTAGGCAACAAGCAGCATATGGTACAATATATACAAGTGGTATACGATATACTGGTATAATGCAAGTCTTAATGTATTAATTGCATTAGATATAGCAAGGTTTTTGACATAAAGAAGGGTTGGGTGATATGGTGTGACAATTGTATAGTGTCTATGGCATAAATTATTTGGTGCATGACATGACATGACCTATTGTATTAAATAAATGTTGGAATAAGATTGAGTGATGATATATTTTGAAAGTAATTTCGTAATTTTTAAAATCTAAATCTAAATTTAATATGATGGTGGGAATATTATCATGTTGATCATATTTTCTTAAATATAAATATGATGGCATAAATACTATTATCAGGGCGGACCTAAAAAATATGTAGGGGTAACAAAAAAAATTATATTGTTCTTCTTTTTAGTTTTGAGGGGGCAAAATTTTAAAATTGTCATTAATACCTTAAAAAAAATTTCTTTTTACGTAATTTCCAAAATCTTGAGGGGGCAAAATCTTAAAAATATCGTTAATACCCTAAATTTTTTCATTTTTTACGTAATTCCAAAATTTTGAGTGGGCAGTTCCCCCGCTGCGCCATTCTAGCTCCTCCCCTGACTATTATGGTACTGATCATCATAAACTGATTATTGAAGAGCTTAAGGGGGTGTTTACTGTTTAGTTGTGGAAAAAAAAGGTGAGTTTACTAGAAATTTTTTTCAAGAAAAGTGAAAAGCTGGAAAATGCGTTCAAAATGATTTTTTTAGAGAAAATTTTCCAAGAAAACGGAAAATCCACTTTTCCAAAATATAACTTGGAGGTGAAAAACAAGTTTCCCTCACTTTTCCAAATTTTCCTTTATAAACTTACTCCACACTTTTCCAAAATTTCCAAGATATAACTAGTTTTTCAAAATTCACTTTTCCAACATTTTGAACGCATTTTTTAAATTTTCAACACTTTTCTAGAAAACGATTTTCTTTGGGAAATTGAAAATGGAAAATTGTGGAAAAATTTTCCACAAGTAAACATACCCTAACTTATGTATGTAAAAAACAAAAATGATCAACTGAAGAAGGGACCGAAGCCACGCAATAGATTCCAAGCAAATGAAGGGTTTTTGAAGGAATTATACGTTATAAAATTTTAATCTATATCAACAATAAAATAAGTAATATGTGCAGAACTGTTATAAATTATTTAATCACACTAAATTAAACCCATTAGCCAAGATGTATAGATTTAATAATAAAACATGTCAAATATTTAATTACACATAATTAATAGTTAAGAATAAACATTCTTACATTGAGTGCTCGACAAGTTCTTTAATTTTCTACTCATTGCCAAAGTACGAGTGGACTTATCTTGAACTTCTTTTTCTTCTTATTGAATTCGACTAGCTACTGAATACGTTAAGTATCCACCTTTAATTCACAGGTGAACGTTCGGTAGAAACCTAATTGTGTATACCAAAACCCTAACACGATATCAAGTAAGTTACGATCGAATCGCAAACTCGAGAATCGCTTGTGGGGTTGGCCGATTTCGGCTTGGGGCTAGGATGGGGCCGGTAGACGATGGGCAAAAGGGGAAGAGGGAGGAGAAAGTTGTTATTGTATTATCAACTAATGATGAAACATTAACCCTCTATTTATAGTTTGTCTCCACTTGTCCAACAAGTAAAATATTTACATGATTTTAAATCCCTTTAATTTAACAAACTATTAAATTATTCCCAAACTAATTTATTTACAATTAATACCTTGTAGTCTAATAATAATTTAAATAGTTAATCTATTCACAATATTGAGTATAAATAAATAATTACATTAATTATTTATACTAATAAATGTTATAATTGTGTTCGACTAACTAATTCATTTCTAATAAATGAACGACATCATATATCTTTTTATAGTATTACACTACTTGTTCGGTTGTGCTCACCGGTATGACTCTGCAATGTTTATGTGAAGCTGAATTTGATATCTATTTATGTTAATATTAAGTACATAATCTTACAGCAAGAACTAAAGGCCATCCCTGAAAAATAAAAAGTATATAGTCACATTAATATTAATATTAAACATCAATTGTTCTTTAGTTAATTTGATGACAAGAATGTTGATTGACAAGCACAAACGATTTCTTCTCTTTTTGTTTATTATTATTATTATTATTATTATTATTATTATTATTATTATTATTATTATTATTATTAATATTAATCAATATACAAATGACTAAATAGTCTAGGGCATCCCTTGATTTATTTGGGGTCATAGGTTTGAAAATGTCACAAATATTATTTATCAAAAAGGTATCTACAATCAGTGAAGCGCATAGTTCATAACGTTAATACTTAATCGACGTGAGTTTCGGATCAAACGTTATAGTATATGTGATGGAGGTGATTTGTCCGGCGATGTTAGACCTTGTGGGGGTTTAGCTGTGCTCCACTGAAATATGGAACGGCTCTGACGGGTAGTCCACAATACTTTTTCTAATATGACTAGTCAAACTAGTCCGTAATACTTAAATTAATCACTACAAAAAAAATGTTATTTTACCATACTTTTTTCTCCATGCTTTTAGAAGGTGTGTAATTTTTTTTGAAAAATATAAGATTTTTCACACTTATATATGAAAGAAACAAAGGCTAACACTTGTAAGTGTGGAAAAGGTACATCTTTTCAACACTTAAAAGTGTGGAAAAAAAATTAAAACACATTATTTTCTCACACAAGAGAAAGTGTGAATAAATTGAGTGTTTTAAATCTTTTACCACACTTTTAAATGTTGAAAAGTTGTAATTTATCCATAATTTTAAATGTAAATTATTTTCCCCTACTTCCCAGCTAGAAAAATTGTAAAATCCCACGGAATGTCATCTTCTTGAAAAGGTTTGGCCCAACTAGGCCTGTGCATGGTCCATACCCGGACCGAACCGAGACATACCCGGACCGACCCGAGAACCGAATTTATGGGGTAAGGAGAACCGAGGACCGGACCACACATGTACATTTCGGTTTCGGTCCAGTTCTACCTTCGGTCCAAACGGTTCGGGTAAAAACCAAGACCCAAAATAAAGGAATCACCAAGGTGGGCATTTCCATCAATATAAACTGTGTACTGTCCAACGAATAGTTATATAGATTAAGAAAGCAGCAAAATAAACATGTTCAAAGAGGATGAGGTTATCTAAATGAAAAACTCAATCATATTAACAATAGTAATCCAAACACCAAATCGATCACATTAATAAACAGGATTCAGATGATAGAAATGCATAAATAAAGCCAAGTCAAAAGGTCTAATTGAAATAACAACTCAAACACTCAAGCTATAAAGCTAGTTCAAGAAGTACGAATTTCTCAGTTGAAAGTATTCTAAGCTTCCAAAGTTCCGTCATCATTTTCTTTAACACACTCCAAAATATCTGTACAAAAGCAAAATTAGAATTACTAAGTAGTGGTTAATTATATCGTAATGGTCAATAAATAACATAAAAATTGTCCTTACTAAGTACCTTTAGCAATTGTGTCAACGTCATCCAAATACTCATCCACGTCAATAACATTTCTTGATATATGCAACCAATCTTGAGCGCATATCAAAGCTTCTACCTTGCTTGGAGACAATGAACTTCTAAAAGCATCCAACACCCGACCACCTGTGCTAAATGCCAACTCTGAAGCAACTGATGAAACAGGGATCGCTAAAATATCTAAAATGGTAAACAACAAAATTATCATTAAAATACATAACAAAAATTAGAGTTACAGTATAAAATTTTTTAGATTAGTTATATTACCTTTAGCCATTTTCGATAGAATTGGGAACCTCGGACTATGATCTTTCCACCACGTTAAGATATCAAACACCTTTACCATTTTTTCACGAGGCTCACTCTTATATTTTTCCAACTCTGTTGCTGAGTCAACATTACTATTACCACTTTCCTTCAAAAAAGCTTCCACAAATTCATTTTCTTCATCAATCATATTTTCCGCATTTCCTTGAGTTTTAGAGTTATCATTTGAGCTTCCCACTTCATACATAATACGGTATTCCTCATACAATATTTTCATCGCTTTGTTAACTATACCAACATGAAACTCTACCTCTGTTTTCTTTAAAGCCTCAACTCGTATTAGAAATGCTTCGTCAGATTCTTCTTCCATACGTATGTAAACTTTCATATCACAAATACATTTGAAACCATACCTCACAATCGGCATTTTCATTCGAGGGTCGAGCACAACCGCAAAATACATCAACATGTTCAACTTTTTGATGCTACCCCAATACTTATCAAACTTAACTCTCATGTCGTTTGCCATCACTCTATACTCCACATCACGATCTGTCTTTATTTTATCTAATTGACAATCGAGATCAACCACTTCATTGAAAAATGAATTAGCAACAACATAAGATGTCCCAGAAACCTTTTCAGTTTTGCTTTTAAAAATCCCCAAAAATTGTGTGAGCTTCTGAATATAATGCCAATCAACCATTGTTGGAATATCCTTCCCTAAATCGTGTACATAACTGCGATCTTTACTCTCATATAATTCGAAAGCCTCCTTCAACTTTTCAGCAGTTTCCAACATGTCATATGTAGAGTTCCATCTAGTTGGACAATCAAGATGTAACATAGCTTTTGACTTTAATTTCAGTTCCTCCACACAAGCTTTAAAAATGTCACCTCTAGTTGTAGATTGCCTAATATACTTCACTGCTCCACGAACACGCTCGAGTGATGACTTATATGTTTTCATTCCTTCCTTAACAATCAAGTTAAGTATGTGTGCAGTGCATCTCATCTAGAGGTAGTCCCCGTCCGCTATCAGTTTCAAACCAACTTACATTTCCTCATGTGTTTCAGCATTGCAGAAGTGCCATTGCTAATTTTATCTGCCTTATATTTTTTTCCAGGACAATAGTTGCACCTCCCATATTGTACACCCTCAATATCGAATGGCGTAAAATGGTTCCACACATCAGACCTCTGGTTTCCTTTTCCAGTTGCAGCTCCACTGGCATTCGTCTTTTGCTTTTTCTTTTCAGCTCCACCCGCATTCGTCTTTCATTTTTTAGTTGTTGGTTTAGGCACATTCTGTCTTTCTCCTTCACTTGAGTCACTACCAGATATGATTTCAACATTTTCTTCATCCATCTACAAAAGCAATAAGCAACAATTAATCAGCTATATATAAATATGAAGAGTATAAGACAGAGTGAAGAGGTCTCCATAGCAAAACGATGGTTATAAAGCCTAGCTGTAATTCTGTAAATTATATTTTTTAGTATACATGAAACAGTATGTACACATAAACGTTAGAATACAAATTAAATACAATAACAACCTATGTATATGAACTCATAGTCTACAACTGTATGTTAATAAAATAATATACCACAAAGTTTAATCTGGATAGACCTTAGAAAATTTATCAAGTCATCTATATGAAGTAAAAGCATGTGCAACAAAGATGACACTAAGAATGAGTACCAACTGTTTTGGTCCCTAAGATAAAAACAACACAAAAAAATTGCTTTCAACTTTGACAAGAAGAAATATACCGATCAACTTTTGTTTTTTGTTTTTCCTTTTCGTCAAAATTGTGTAGTCATTATGTAGTATACTTTAATCACGACTCAAAGTGTATCAAGTAATTCATTTTATGTCAGTCAGTTATGTCATATAAATATACAAAAGAAATCATCTAATCGTCTAAAGAAACACAAAGAAATCATCAAGTGATCTGATCAATATGTATAAACACAAGAACTATATTTTATATGTATAACATATAAACACAAGACAATAAATTGAAGCTTACTTGGATGTTGCTACTTGCTACGTAATCAACTATTATGGAGATCCCTCACTACGATCAAAAATGATGTTTACACCGAGTAATGCATCTACCCGATTAGGTTTTTTGTGATAGTGTTATATTAAGGTGGTTATGGAAAAGATTTGCTAGATAACAAGTGATTGAACGGTGGTTTGATTTGGTCGATATATATGGAACTGATCTCCTATAAGTAAGGAATGTATATCATATTCGGTTCGGTTCTTTTTTTAACTTTTTTCGGGTTTGACCCGAACCGACCCGAGACCCGAAAAACTAGAATTCTATGGACCATGGACCGGACCGTATTTCCTTGGGTATTTCGGTTTCGGTTCGGTTCCTTCTTGGTCCTCCGGTTCTTTCGGTTCTACCCGAAAAATGCACAGGCCTAGGCCCAACTGCATTTAGGTCCGCTTACTTTTTTTCCGCTTACTCGATTTAATGGTATTTTTAATTAATTTATAGAATTAATTATAAGTAAATTTGGAAAACTTTTTCTATAAATAAAAAATAAGTTAACTATCACTATCACTACCCCTTGTTGATTTGGGTACTTGACTGAAACTTTAAATAAAGGGAGATTGGAAATTACGCATATACCCTTTAGTCACATGAATATACCCTTCTTGTGTTATTTATGGTATAACTCAACAAAATCAATAAATATGGAAACCAAATAAAAAAGGGTTAATTGTTTCATTATGTATTTAACTTTATCTTTTTTACTATTGTATGCAACCAACTTTCAAACGTTCTATTGTATGTATCGAACTTTCAAAAATGTCTATTATATGTATTGGGTGACCTGCTCAGCAGGTAGCCGGTTTTTCTGTGTTTGCAACCAAATGCCACGTAGGATGACAAATCAGCGCCTCATCAGCATGATCGGTGCCACGTCAGCAAACAGGTCACCCGATACATACAATAGACATTTTTGAAAGTTCGATACATACAATAGAACGTTTGAAAGTTGGTTGCATACAATAGTAAAAGAGGTAAAGTTAAATACATAATTAAACAATTAACCCAATAAAAAAATCAGACTTTTATCACCATGTACTCTTGCATTTGATAAGCACTATTCCTAGCCGTAAGTGTAGGTAGGGCTGTGCATTTTTCGGGAAGAACTGAAAATAACCGAGGACCGAACTGGACCGAACAGGAACCGGACCGAACAGAGCATATCCGGGACGGTACATGGTCCATATATTTCTTGATTTTCGGTCTTCGGGACGGTCCAGGACCGAACCGAAAAACTCGAGAACCGGACCAGAACCGAAAAATATAGAAAACATTCCCTATATATCGTGGATCCTAACTTATTTTCAACATGTTTTAGATCTCCTTATTCAATTTAATTGTAATCACAAGATTGTGTACATGTATTTTATTGGATCATGCACTCTATTACTAATAGACGGCTCTCCATTGTTGGAATAAGTTGTAAACAAGTCTATATATCAGGTCAAGTTAGAGCACCGACATACTCAATGAGATTATAAATTAGTACATGTCAACTTATTCATTGAAATATGCTCTTAAACACTGGCTACACGCAAGACACTAAAGCTTCAAATGGTCCGGGAATTTGGACCAAACCGAGCAGAACCGAACCGGACCGAACCGAACCAGACCCATGATTCATGGTACGGTCCTCGGTCCGACTTTCAACTTCAATCCGGGATTCGATTTGGTTCGGGAATCAGCCGGTTCAGTCCGGTTCTGGACCATGCACAGCCCTAAGTGTAGGTACCAAATATTATTTGTTAGTTGGAAAAAAATATGTGATCTCTTTTTAATATCAAAATAAAATTAAAAAGGAAGATATGCTATTACTCAAACTACTGTATACACTTGGTAGTTGACATATATATACTATTATATTGTATTAGGCATTGAACAAATGGTATTGTCACCATTAGGCCCGTAAACAAACCGAACGAACACGAACGGAGTCTGTTCATGTTCGTTAATTAAGGTTTTGATAAACAAACGAACGAACACGAACGGATAAGCGAAAGGATTTTGTTGTTCATGTTCGTTTATTAAGAAAATTTGTTTGTTCACGAACAATAACGAACGTACACGAACAAACACATAATTTAATGTATTTGTTCATTAATACGTTAAACGAACCTCAACAAACATAAACGAACATATATATATATGGGAAATTTGCAATTTTTATCCCTGTGGTTTTCCGTTTTTGCCAATTTTGTCCATTTACTTTTTTTTCGCTTTTTTTATCCCTGTGGTTTTTAGTTTTCGCCAATTTTGTCCCTTAACTTTTTTTCCGCTTTTTTATCCCTGTGGTTTTCAGTTTTTGCCGATTTTATCCCTGTGGTTTTCAGTTTTTGCTGATTTTACTCTTCTGTCCAATTCTTGTTAAAAACCCCCGTTAAGTCGCCATCACGTGCCAAACATATGAGGGAATTTCCGTCAATGGCACTTCCCAGCTACAAATCAAGAAGAACTTCAATCTTTTATACTCGTAATCCCTTGCTCTAAGAGTTGCTTCGACATTGTTTCGTGCCCTTAATAATCCAGGTAGGGCACGAAACAATCTCGAAGCAACTCTTAGAGCAAGGGATTATGAGTATAAAATATTGAAGTTCTTCTTGATTTATAGCTGGAAAGTGCCATTGACGGAAATTCCCTCACATGTTTGGCACGTGATGGCAATTAATGGGGGGTTTTTAACAAGAATTGGACAGAAGGATAAAATCGGCAAAAACTGAAAATCACAGGGATAAAAAAGCGAAAAAAAAAAAGTAAAGGGACAAAATCGGCGAAAACTAAAAACCACAGGGATAAAAAAAGCGAAAAAAAGGTAAAAGGACAGAATTGGCAAAAACGGAAAACCACAGGGATAAAAATTGCAAATTTCCTTATATATATATAAACACAGTCACTCATCTACACATATATATTATATAACTAGAAACAACTTTGCGATGCATATCCAACATTACAAAACGATCACAATATAAAGATAAATTCATTTGCTTGGTCTGATCGTTGGAAAGAGTAGCACATCTAGAACTAGTGGAAGGAGAGAGTAGATGTGTTTTTGGAGCGGAGGGAAATGTGATATGCATATATAAGGTAAAAATATTTAGATGTTTAATATTATCAAAGGAAAAATTAAAATATTAATAATATTAATTCTATTTGATATTTAGCTTTATCAAAATAACATATACAAATATGTATTAATTTAATTAAACTATTAGTTAATAAACGAACATTTAACTGAACGTTCACGAACATATTATCGAACGTTCACGAACGTAAATGAACGAACGAGACCTGTGTTCGTTCATATAATTAAACGAACGTAAAAATTTGTTCATGTTCGTTCATATAACGAAACGCACAAACATAAACGAACTTCCCGCCGAACAATTTGTGAATAGTTCGTCGAACGTTCAGTTCGCTTACAGGCCTAGTCACCATAAATGTTCAGACTCTACATGGGCAAGGGTTCAAAATTGTACCTCAACATATGTGGTTGGTTTGCCGATAGGTGATTTGCCCGGTGTTGATTCTACTTGCGGGTGGAACAAACGTATACCATTGAAATATGGTACGTGGGTCAGGGTACCCTCCAAATTACCATTTTACTTTTTACATTGTACATTTTCAAACTAAAATTGTACTTTATAATGTTGATATTCCTATTAAATGCACTATCCAGTTGGCCAAACCAACATGAGCCAATCAACACCACTGATTTTTTTAACATATGGAGACTTCGACTTCTTTTAAGCATGACTGATATAACATTGATATCGTATCACCGGGGTTCGTGAATTTACAAAAATAGTTACCTTTTTTATTGGTTTATAAGTTGTGTTTAAGATGGTGAGATGTGGTTTATTGTACGTGTATATTTTGTTTTTCACGTTGATAGAGCCATATATAGCGTTGTCGAAGGATGTTTTTTTGAAATTTTATAAAGACAAAAGAGTGATGTTTACTTTTGATCTTAAGTTATTTGATGTTGTCGTTGTATTGCGCGTGCACCTGACTAGTAAAATTTAAAACATATACGAGCAATTATGTGAATTTTAGTTCCGTTTCAAGTCCATTCAATAATTTACAAATCAAACACATATATGCAAGAAATGGAATTTGAATTTCAATTCCTTTGTGCCAATCAAACGCATTACAAATTTAATTCCTTTAAAGCATGTTTGGTTCACATAATTCGTAGGAATTTAATGGAATTGGAATCTGAATTTCATTACATATTTTGTTTGGTTGGCAGAATGGAATTTAGATTCAAGTGCATTGCATTTGTTTCACATAATTGGAAGGAATTGAAATCCTTCGAATTCCCTCAGGCAAAGGATTTCAGATTTCTTAGCATATTGGATGAAAGATTTACAATTTCATTAGAATTTAGATTGTTGATTAAAGAATTCTTTTATAATTTTCACTAATACTGCTATTATATAAATATTATTTTATGTTAAATTTATGAATTTTTATACTCAACTTTTAATCAAATACGAGTATTATTTAATTGTTATTTTTATGATATTTTTTTTAAATATAAAAGAAGATTATAACAATATTTATAACTGATAATTTATTAATTTTATTTTATTATATATTTTAATTAATTGTATATTAACATATGCCTCTATTTTATTTATTTATATTTTCATGATTATTAATCTGAATTCCATTTCAATTTCTGTCAACCAAACGTGACAGATTCTATCACATTCAGATTCCATTTACATCAGATTCCAATTATTTCATATTCCAATTCATTCACATTCCAATTCATTTAACAGATTTCAATTCCTTCAAAAATATTCCGCGAACCAAACGAGGCCTTAGATTTCAATTCCTTGAAATTTTAATTCCATTGACAAATTCCAATTCCTATAAAATAATTCCGCGAATCAAACGCATCTAAATGTTGTTACCACTAAAGCCAACGAACATGCTTATTTTGGACAGATTATCAAGCTCAATCTTAATTATTTGAATATCATACTTATTACTTCCACTTTGTTAAGTTAAATTGTAATAGTTCAAATGTTTATGGAAGTTTAACTAATTTAATTCTTCACTTAAAATTCATACTCTCTTAATACATTCTAATAGAATAAAATAGGGGTTAGTACGTACACATGTAATAAGCTATGGTCTGACATTCATTGTATGTAACAAACTACTTGGGCCTCACTTTTATGTAGAGGTGACAATTTTAGACCTATTGGTTAATTACGGGTTAATTTGGTTAATTTTTAGGAGGGGATGAGTTTGTTGGGTCTCCTCCCCATTTTTTGGATGGTCTAAATGGGTTTTTCAATATAACATATAATTGTGTAACAATTAAACTTACGGGTTTGGATGGGTCTAGCGGACAATTTTTTTTCCACCTCATTTAATATTTTTCATTTTTCACTCAAATAAAAAAAAAAGTTTGGGGAACCCGATGACTCAACCCCCGACCCGAGACCCATTTGACCCGGACCCGTTTAGACCCATCCTTCTAAATGACCCATCTAGACCCAGACCCATTTTAGACCCAAACCCATCTAGACCCGAGACCCGACCCGACCCATTCATTTTGCCACCTCTAATTGTATGCAACGAACTTGTAATTTCCTTACATTGTCCGTATTTTGGCAAAATTAACGGTTCTAAGGGACGACGTTACGTGTCGGCTTATATAATCGACACGTGGAAAAAGTAAGGAAATTACAAGTTCATTACATACAATGTAAGGAAATACAAAGTTCGTTACATACAATGGAGGCCGGAGTAGTTTATTACATACAATGAATGTGAGATCATAGTTTATTACATTTGTGCACTAACCCCAATAAAATATGGAGGTTTTCTTATTTTTTAGTATATATACTTTACCCATTTACTAGCGTATTTTCAAAAGTTTTATTGTATACATTGAGTTAAAAAGGGACTTTTTTATTTACTCCAAAACTATAGTAACAACTAGCGTACTACAAAACTAAATAGAGGCCTTAAAAAGACCGACTTTGTGCGCACATATAAAACCCGAGAGTTGGATTCTAGTAAATTTTCTCGTTCAACTTCAATTTTATTGATGATATTGAGTATCCAGAGGCGAGCACATTGTTAGGATTACATAAAATAGATTGTATACGTTACTTGCATTCTTAATTATGTAGCTAGCTTAGAGGTATATAAGAGCACCGCCAACGGTTGAATCACTTTAGAATCGGTTGGGAAGTGATTACCAAGTGATTCAAAAGTGGTGCAATTGGTATAATCACTTCCCAATCACTACTTTTTAATCAGATATCCGATTCCTAACTGGTTTATAAATGTGGTGCCGTTTTTTAGTGTAGAATAATGGTGGTATATTGGTAAATGTGAGGATTAAAATGATATAACATATGCTCAAGATATAACACAGCATTTTGGATTTTCATCCATAACAACACAATAACGTTCTGGCAAATAAGGATTAAAATGCGGTTCATAAGTCCACACTCTGTTACTTTCATTCGTCTTCTTTTCGTCTTCTTTTTTCGGTTCTTCCTTCTTCGGTTCTTCTTTCTTTGGTTCCTCCTTTTTTACTATCTCAAGGAATAAGAGATTCGTATAACACACCTTTTTTACCTTATTGTATCCTCGTATCGGATCAAAGATCCCAATAACTGTTAGTTTCTGTTCATTCAGGTCTATATCTATGGATTGAATCCCTACACATATATAAATACCGGTAAATTTGGAAATGCTAACTGAATTCTTGGTATGAAATTGTTATTTTGAAGTAGAAGTACTCACCTTTGACGCTAGAAATCGCCTTCATGACCTTCTTTTTACCTTTATCGTCATGTATGTCTACTCCATATATCACTTTCTGCTTTCAAAATACACAAATTTATATATGATCAAACCTATTTGATTCAACAAAAACTTGCGAAGCCAAATAAAATATGTGTTTTAACTTTTGATGCGCCTTCTTATAAATTTCTGGTTTTCTTTGCAATCATAACTGTATAATTTCTGCTATTGTAACTTGTAAGTATCAATTTGAAAAAAGGATTATGTTGTAGTTACTAAGTGAAATTTATAAAACTTACGTACTAATTATGTATGTACTAAGTGACCTATTGAATGTGTTAGCCAGATCGATCTTTGAACGATGAGCGAGGCAGCTACATACAATCTATGCCACATCAGTATGACTAGTGTCATTTCATCGGTTTACATGTTATAGAGGGTAAGGCATACATACAATAGCGTACTCTCTGATTGCAAAATAATTGATATAAGTTGGTACGTACAATATTAAAAACGTAGTCTCTGATTGCAAAATAATCGATATAAGTTGGTACGAAAAATATTAAAAACGATGAAATGGAATACTTTCTATAATATATTTACTATACTGCTTTTTACAACGGCAGGACATATATAAACTATAGTAACAGCTAATGCATCGATACATAAACGACAAGTACCTCATCCCTCTGAACATGATTATAGAAGATGAAAGTTCATATGAGACAGATAATGAGTGCAGAATTATGTGAAAAACTGAAGAAACAGAGAGAACAGAGTAAGGGTAGACACTTCACCTTTGGTTCAGCCATGTTTAAGGGTGGCTAGGAGTGTAAGAAAGTGGGATTTTTGGCTTAGATAAGCAATTTGAGTGTGTGTTTTATAGGAAGAAAAATATAAGAAAGTTAGCATTTGCAAATGTCTTGGTCAACAAGTATTGATTGATGTATATATGTTAGTTTGATCCTGAAAGCTCGACGTGTGTCGGTTGAGGTTGCCGGAAACACGTTTACCTTAAGCCAATGGAATGTGTATACTAGTTGAGGGAAGATTTACACTTATATACGTACCGAGCATCTAGCATCTCTATATATAATGATCAATATGGAACAACGAAATGATGGGTGTACTTCACTCTAAAGCGAGGTCAAGTCTAACAGGCACTCACAATCCTTGTATTTTAAACTGATAGATCGTCATCGTACTTAGTTTTGTTACAAATGATCAAGCTAGATTTACATTTTTAGGTCACTTAAGTAACCACATCCGTTCCAATTATAATGACTCAATGCAAAACCAGAAACAAGTGGATTAAAACAATGTTTTGATGCGCAATAAAGTCATTTTCGAAATCTATCTTGGAGGCTACCTTTCCAGAGATCTAAACGAACTAAGATAGCACTCCTACCACTAATTTCTTATCAATTCCGAAAAACGGTAGGACTCACAACCCATCAACTGTGTTTGATACAAACAAAGATGCAACGCTATCAAACTTTACCTAAATCATATGGATCCAAGTGTTTATTTTGAGTCAGATTCATTGATAGTCGATGTAGTTCACCCATACTTGACGAATGTGACATTTTTGGCTATAAACGGTCTCATTCTCAATGTAGACCTTATAATATAACGTTGATCTTATGGTCTTCTAATATTTCTTTTCTGATATGATCTTCTAATAATTCTTTTCTGATAGTTACTTTGATATTATCTGCTAGTGATTAGGAGTGGAGCTGAGATACATTCATGATGGTGACGGGTAAAAAAAATTGTTCCTTTTTTCATTGTTGAGGTCATATAACTTATAAAATATCATTAATATTCATAAAAGAAATTTTCATTTTTACGTAGTTAAAAATTTATCAAAGAGGGGGCAACTGCCCCTTCCCTTCGACATCCGCCTCTACAAAAATAAATAAATATATCATAGGTGTTTGTAATTAGATAAACTTAGTTATTATTATGTATTACTAGCTTGTTTACTCTTAAGCAAAAACCATAACATTGTTTCTCGAACTAAAAAGAATCATGTACATAAATTAAAAAATGTAATCGAAACATCAAAATTAAAAGACTTTTGTGATCCTTTCACAAATGTAAAAAGTCGAGAGAAAAAATGTGACAAACAATATAAAACATATGAAATCTTTGGTTAGATTTCAATATGGAACCGGTGTGGCTATCTTATTCACTTGATCAAGAAAATCAAGTGTTTCAGCTCTACTCCTTACAATCCGATGAAACAATTCGATCACTTGCATTTGCAGCGCCGCCAATCCCTCCTCCATACTCCCACAAATCTCTCCCATTTCCGCCACTTGTGCCGCTACTTCCTCCGCCTTCTCCACCTCTATCGGAAACTTAAATCCCTCCGCGAACTCCACCAAAGATTTCGCTAGTTTCTCTAATCTTTGTGTTTCTTCCAACAACCCACTCCTGCCTTTCTTCTCTTTTTTCTTCCAATCTTCCCCAATTTTGTCCTGCAATCCAATCATGGGTTGCGCCCACGCGAATTGCTTAGATAATTGCAAATGTGCTGCTAGCCCGGCACGTTCTTGACATGGTATCGCGGCCACCATGGCCCACATTACGAAAACCAAAACCGAGCTCATTAAGTAAACCGGAACAGCCAAACCTGTCGGCTCACCGCCACGTGGCGCCGCTAGATTGGAGGACATAGCCTATTTTGAACGACAAAATCATTTGTTAATTTATTATGTATAGTTGTAACAATCTTTATATATAAATTATAAGAGGTAATGTAATTTTTTTTTTCTTTAGATGATTACCTTTTGATAGTACGCATTTCTTATTTCTCATAATTTTTTTAGTATTATCGATCTGGTTTTGAACGTATATATCATCACTCAGTTATAACTTGTAATACTGTAAGATATTTACCAAATCACACCTGAATTTGCTTAGAGGCCGACCACGACTTAGCGAATGTATACGATAACGACTTTAGGTTTCCAATCGTTGTATGATCCTTCGACGATGCTGGAGCTGCGGTGGATTTTGTGTGTTGGTGGTTCTCTTTATCGTCGATATGAATCGACGATAACAAAGTGTTCAACGCCTTTTTTGCCCTTTTGACGTTTCCTTCTCCAATTGGTTTTTGTTGAAGCGAATCAATAGCAATTTTGGCCAATTTTGGCCAATGTAGAAGTAAATCAATCCCATGAATAATAGCAGTGCATATATCAAGAGCTTTAACCGTACGATCAAGATGTTCGGGAATTAAACGATCAAGTGGCGATTTAGTGAAATTGTTAGCGTCACGGCCCATGATTACAACCGCCTTGAATTCGGCCTCGACACATAGAAATATGTCGAGAAGTTTGCGAAACCATGCAATGGATAATGGTGTTTCGGGTAGGTCGCTAGAAGAGGCGTCTTCGGGAGGGTGGAAGAGTTCGGAGAGGCGGTCAGCGACGTGTTTTTGGAATTCTTCGAGGTCCTCGACTTCGTTTTCGTAAACTACTTGGTTTCGACGGATGCTGATCCGATTCAGGAATGATCCTTGATTGTCTGTTGGTGGCATTCTTGTTTGTGTTTGTGTTTGTTTGGTCGGAAATGAGAGAAATTTTTTGTGTGAGATAAAAGAGGTTATTTTTGGAGGAAATTAAGGTTGATTAATGTTTGATTTGAATGGTTTATGATGAACGATTTTATCGTGTTTGTAAACATAATCCTATAATAATGATTAACATTAACATTTAACATTTCCGATATTACCCTAACAGAAGATTGAATTAGGAAAAATGAATTGAATTCTCGTTATTACAACTGATTGATTACAGAGTGGGTTCTTATTCCTAATCTTACACACATCTAAGTATCTAACAAACTAATAAGCATAAATAGCAATATTTACAATATAGTCCGTATAACTGTGAATGACACATTTTGGTCTTTCTTCTTCCTCCCATGAATAACTTATATATCTTCTACATTATATATCTTCTACATACCCTTTTATTTATATATAAATGATTAACATTTAGATTTACGATATTACCCTAACAAAAGATTGAATTAGGAAAAATGAATTCCCGTTAATTACAGAGTGGGTTCTTATTCCTAATCTTACACATCTAACTAACTAACTAGCATAATACTCGCACAATGCGACGGTGACCATTAACTTATATATAATTTGTTATATGTAATAGTAGTAGTAGTATGTTTGTTAATAGCATCGTTGGATTGTAATATAACATTTTCTATAATAAAATTTCATAGATCATATTTCACTTTGTTAAAAAAACAAATATTACATTAGATTATGCATGCTTACGTCGATATTATTTTGTGTTTCCTTTTTTTTATAAAAAAAAAAGTTTGTAGGCTAAGGAAATTAAAATTAATGTTCTTGTTACACAAATGAAATGGCCCACTGATTATCTTTTTATTTTGCAACAATTTTTGTAAATGTAAACGTTATATGTAAAGTTGATTAAAATCAATTCATTGAAATATTAAACATCATTCAAAATTACACTTTCTGTTGTGAATGGCTTAGGCATGAATATGTAAAATTATAATTGTGATTTGGTTACCTTATTTAGGTGAGATTTGAAAAAATTATTACTACTTGCATAGGGGTAAATTTGACATTTTAATTATTTTAAGAAGTGTTAAGATTCAACATAGGAGACACATTATATGTAGTATAACAGATAATAGATAATAGATAAGCATAAATAGCCATATTTACAATTAGAGTTGTCAATGGTCACCCGATCCGGTGGATATCCATCCGATTCATTCACTAAATGATGGATATGAATGATATAAATGGATGAATAGTGGATACAGATATAGATGTGGATGATTAGTGGATTTGTCATCCATGGATATATTCATTTATCACCCAAAATAGTGTGTGTATATATATATATGCATAAATATATACAAATATACATATATGCATATACATTTACATATCCACATACACATATATCATAAACTATTAAAGTATTGTCGAATATTATAATTGTAGAAGATCTAATAATGTGGATATTCATAATTCTGCATATTTAAATATCTAAAGTATATTTGAAGGTTTTTGTATTATTGATTTATAGGAAATTGAGTATGCATATATTTATAGTGTCAAACCAACTTTTGCTTTTAACGATATAGTGAAGTCACCACTACTACAAAAATGCAAATTACGGGTGGTGAAAAAGTTCATTACAGGCGATGAATGGCCCGCTATCTATGCGAGCAATGTTTAAAATAAAAACATATTTAGAGGCGGTTAAAACACCGCCATTTATTGTAGCAATATATAAAAGCACATTTGGATCTACAACCGCTCTAATGAATAAAAGAAATTTCAAAAAAATAATTTATATATATATATATATATTTGTCTCCGAAAAACAAAAAGACTGCCAATAACAAATTAATAACTACAAAATGAAATTAAAATACAATTACTCAATTATGATATAACTACAAATACAAATGAAACCATACTATACTTATTCAATTATGCAAAATACAGTAATTGAAACAAATTACAAAGACATAAGATCTAAGTTTCATATATCAAAGAACAAATAGGATGATTTCACAAGCCATAATTACAAATGAGGAGATAACATATTCACTTTTGATTCTTCTTCAACAATTATATACTTACCTGCAATTTCGCAGATCTGAATTTACGACACACATATATCAATATATATACATCAAGCTAAAAAGAAAAATGTAAAAAAGTTTTAAATAGAAACCCTAGATCTAACTCGAAAACCTACAAATCAATTGGCCCCTTATTCCCGAAACGTCAGTCATCTTAATCTCCACCATCTTCATCTGCATTGCCACCATCGTTGACGTTTTCATCGTCGCCACCGCCCACCCCGTATTCTTCTCTTTCTAGGTTTGTTTTAAATTCAGAGATATTTCATGGGTTTCTTGTGTGTGCGTGTGTTTTTTCATGTCTCTAGTCACTATAAATTTCGTATATGTATGTATAATTAGTGCTCAATGTTGAAATGTGATTTTTATTTTTTTGGTGAAGAACTCTAGAAAGTAGGTGTAGTGAAGTGAAGAAAGAGAGAGATAAATATCGTTTTTTATGCAAAGAGAGAGATACAAATTAGTATTATATACACTACTTCAAAAGAGACGTTATTTAGACCCCTATATTTAGACCCCCCATATTTGATAACCGGTCTAGATTACTAAGTAAACATCAGGAAGAAGCATGTTCCCTTACAGAGTTCTTGCTTTTCTATTGTTGTTGTCCTTATAAAGAAATGAAAATACATTAATTAGACCCCCATATTTAGACCCCCATATTTGATAACCGGTCTAGATATGAAAAAAGGTGACGTATATTACCTACTAAGGTGATCCAACTAAGTTATGTGAAGATGTAAATAAGGCGGGTTATTGGTAACCGTTTTAATTTCTATAATTTTAAGCGGTTCTTACATACACTGCTTTAAATGATTTTAAATAACCGCTTTAAACTAGCATTTTAAATGTTATAGCGGTTTTAACCTTAAAACCACCTTAAGTATACGCCTTAAATGATCATTTTTATAGTAGTGCACAACTAATGATAGATTACAACTAAAACATCTATAATTGACCAATAAACATAGATATTACAAATTCACGTTTGTCAAAACCTGTGTTTAATTGTAATTGTATGAAATTATGCTCATTGACGATATTACACATCTTATGACTGAATAATCCTATGATACATAATAATATTTTTTGTTACTTACATTTGTTTCTTTCATTTTATATTAGGAAGTATTTTAACATTGTCTAGAATATCCAGTGGATATTCATTAATCCGCTTAATCCAACGGATATGGATATGGATGGATAAACAAAAGTTAAATGGATTTTGATATGGATACAGATGATAAAATTTAACCGGATATGGATGTGGATATGGCATCATCCGATCCATATTTGATCCATTGCCATTCCTATTTACAATTCAGTCCGTATATAATTGTGAATGACACATGTTGGTCTTTCTTTTTCCTCCCATGAATAACTTGTATATCTTCTGCATACTCAAATCGTTGAATTACCGTGACACAGATAGAATAATTTCTTATTTTGGAATCGTATAAACAACTTTTGGAATCGTACAAACAACTTTTTTCACTTTTAATTTCAAAAGTTTAAAATCTAATTTCAACATTATGTACACTTTTTGAAAATATAAAAAGTACAAAAATTATAATAATTTTATCCTCTTTAATATTAAAACGATTTAATATATATATATATATATATATATGGGTTTGTCTAACATGTGCCCTAAGGGCATATGTTAAGACAAGAATATTCTTCTCGAAAAATGAGAAATACATTTTTCAAGAAGAATCTTGATACCTTTATCATTTTTCGAAAAAAATATTTTCAACTTTTTCATTTTTCGAGAAGAATATTCACCCCTTAACCTATGCCCTTAGGGCACAAGTTAGAAATTCCCTATATATATATATATATATATATATATTTTAACTGTGTATCTCAACTTTTATGTATGACTATTATGATACACATTAAAATTTTTATGATGTATATCACATATTATTTTAAAAATTATCATATTTTAAATAGCATAAAATTTTAATAATTCTGATATAAATTTTTATCAAAAAATTATTTAATCTTGAAACTAAAAATAAAAATGTTCGTTTCTACTGTTCTCACCATAAGAACTATTTTCATTTAAACATCCTCCTAGTGATATTTTAAAGGTTTTATCGTGGGTATATCTTGACATGAACTTTCGAAAGACATAAACATCGAAAAAGGTTTACAAAAATATATAGTTATGATGCAACCATTATCTATCTATCTATCTTACTAGCTTATTAGCCGTTTGATGCACGGTTTGTAGAAAATAATAGGATTTTGGATATCATAAGTAGCAATAGTGTGACAAAAAAAAAAATACTTTTTTTTGTAGAAAGAGTTAAATTTTATTATAGCATGGACAGTTACAAAGAAAAATTAGAGGTAAAGAGGAAGATATATAAGATGAAAATTAAAGGGCAGACCGATTAACTTGTAGCAATATATATATGGAGAGTATTTTTCATTTCTTTTTCTCTATGCAAGTCTCGTCTGATTAGTATATGTATCAATGTTTTTAAAATACATTCAAATAGATAAATAAAAGGATTACATATGAGCATTAGATGTACAAGTATTACTATTTTGTTGATTTGGATAATCCAGTTCTAATAATAGTAACCGAAACCAATCCAAAAACCGAAATACTAATTTGGTTTTCACCCAATCCGATCCAAAAAACCAAATTGTCCAATACGAACGGTCCAATCCATTTAGACTGTTTGGATAATTCGGTTATATCCGAACTGTGAACACCCCTAGCCGGATCCCTTCCGGTTCCTAATTGAACTGGTCTGATCGGTCCGGTTCATCCGGTTTTAAAAACATTGATATGTATGATTTAGAGACTCTAATCTAATGAATATAAAAAGAAAATAAAAATACACTACTCATCTATGTAAGTCAAAAACTCATAAAGTATTATGTTGATCTTGAGTTCTGTTTACAAATCCAAAGCCCTGCGGGTAGTTCACCTCTCCCTCCCTAGTGCCCTTTTGCATCATATTCTATTGTCAAACAAGACTTTCATATCTTGATTAATAAGGTAAAAGAAGCAACTAAGTAAATCAATGTTGATTTTTGATTTGTTATTACAAGAAATCAATGTGTAAACTTGAGAAATAAATATTGGGGTAAGTACATAAAAATGTAATTAATTATGACATGATATTTATAGTGTGTAATTATCTATTCGGGCTTTCATTGTGTGTAACAAACTAGTTATTTCTTTCAATTGTATGCAATTTGGTGATGTGTCAATGTGTAAGGATGACATGTAACACCTTATACAGATGACACGTGGAAAAAATGCTAAAAATTGTATACAATGAAAAGAAATAACTATTTTGTTACATACAATAGAAGCCCCGAATAGTAGAGTACATACTATGAATATCAGACCATAGTTAATTGTATTTTTATGTCCTTATCCCATAAAGAGTATCAAAATAGAAACCCTAAGTGGTGGAAGTACTTGGAAATTGCAAGTAGTAAAAATTAAAGGGAAACGTTAATTAGGGTCAACAAACTCTTATCACACTTCAATTAATTAAAACAAAATAATTAGAAAGGAATTTGGGGAAGAAATAAGAAAGATGGGAATGCATAAAGCAGTGGGACCTGATCAAATTTCTATAGAGGTGTGGCGGTGCCTTGGAGATGATGGAGTGAGGTGGCTTACAATTCTTTTCAACAAGACATTTAAGAGTGCTAAAATGCCAGAAGAATGAAGACTCAGCGAGATTATTCCCATTTACAAAAATAAGGGTGATGCGCAGCTATGTAGCAATTATAAAGGAATAAAGCTATTTAGCCATACTATGAAGTTATGGGAGAGAGTGATTGAGACTAGACTTAGATGTGAGACTAAGGTGTCAGAGAACCAATTTGGTTTTATGTCGGGACGTTCTTCAATTTAGGCGATACACATTGTTAGAACTCTTATGGAGAAATATAGGGAGAAACAAGGAAATCTTCACATGGCTTTCTTAGACCTAGAGAAAGCTTATGATAGCGTTCCGAGAGAGCTAATTTGGCAGACCCTAAATGATAAGGCAACCCCTGGTGAATACATTAGATCTATTCATGATATGTACGAAGAAGCGAAGACTTTTGTTAGAACTCCGGTGGGTGTCACAGACTTTTTCCCGGTTGATATTGGCTTACATCAAGGATCAACCCTTAGCCCTTACATTTTTGTCTTAATCCTGGACGAGTTGTCACATAGGATTCAAGAGAGCATCCCGTGGTGCATGATTTTTGCCGACTATATCGTTCTATTTTCGGAAACCAAGGATGGGCTAAATAGCAGGATAGAGCAGTGGAGGGAGGTCTTAGAAGACCACAACTAAAAAACCAGTCGACAAAAAACGGAATACATGCATTGCAAATTCCACAGAACTGACGAGCAACATGATGAAGTGGACGTCCGCATCGGGGATCAGATCTTACTTCCACAAGAGTCTTTTAGATACTTGGGTTCGGTGTTATATTGTTTAGGGAGGTGCGAGGAGGACGTGACTCACCGTATTAAGGTTGGCTGGTTGAAGTGGAGAGCAGCGATAGGCGTCATGTGTGACAAAAAAGTTCCCCGTAAATTAAAAGGGAAATTTTATAAGGTTGCAATTAGACCTGCTATGTTGTACGGATCAGAGTGTTGGCCGATGACTAAGGCGCAAGAAAGGAGGATGGATGTGGCGGAAATGCGAATACTAAGATGGACTTATGGTAAAATAATATTGGATATGATACCAAATGAAGCTTTTAGGGGTGACCTAGAAGTCACGAGCATCACCAATAAGTTGAGAGAAGGAAGACTTCGATGGTTTGAACATGTTAGGAGGAGACCTTTCACAGCACCTGTTAGGAGAGTGAAAACTCTCGCTGTCGATGGTTCGAGGAGAAGGGGTAGACCTAGACGTAGGTGGGAGGATAGACTGAAGCTCGATATGAATGAGCTTCTCTTGACCGAGGAAATGACCTTAGATAGGAATTTGTGGAGGGATAGAATAAGAACGGATGAGTAGAATTAGGAAGGATGAGTAACATGTTTTTAGATATTATTTATATGTAGGTGATATAGAGATATTTTATATAATTAGTAAATAGCTGCTATGTAGGGGGTATATTGCAGATTCTTACTAAGACCGGTAATCCCCATAGACACGGCCATTCTTGGCATCTTCACCGTTGCCCCTCTTTCTCAAAGCCTGGCATTGGCATCCATCCAATACATTCTTTTCGATAAAACTACCCTAAAAATTCCATTTTAGATTTGATAGAACTGCCTTGCAACACGTGCAAGTTTCCCTGCATGTGGCTCGTCCGTGATAACTTCTTCGGAAGATAGGTTTGGAACCCTATACAAGGGGCTGCTTGCTGCTCACCCCTATGGCGCACACTCGTTACCACTAAACGACGAAGCCGGGAGCGGAAGGAGGGACTTGAACCCTCAACCTCAGCCTTGGCAGGGCTATGCTCTACCAATTAAGCTACATACCGGAAAAAGAAAAGGATCTCTCTATTACTTTGAGAGGAGAATCGTTATAGTGTATCTAGTTATATAGATGTTCCAGTCAGATATGTAGGTATATAGAGATATAAAATAAATAAACAGCGTAGGTAGGGAGTAGATAAACAGATCGTTATAGATGGCGTTGTCTCACTTCTATTAGTATTAATAATAGTTATTAGCTATTATCATTTTTATTATTATGATTAGTTATCAGTCATTATTATTATTATTTTTATTATTATTATTGTTATTATTTTTATTATTATCATCATCATCACTATCGTTATCTTTATCTCTATCTTTAGCATTATTATTATTATTATTATTATTATTATTATTATTATTATTATTATTACTCTTGTTGTTGCTGTTGCTATTGCTGTTGTTGCTGTTGATGTTGCTGTTGTTGTTGTTGCTGTTGTTGTTGCTGTTGTTGTTGCTGTTGTTGTTGTCTCTTTTGCTAACTGCAGTTGCTGTTTGTGGTTGTCGGATGCTGATGTGACTGCCAATGGTTTTGAGTCCGATGTTGTTTGGTGATGTCGAGGCTATTTTGCTTTTGTTGTTGTTGTTCCGGGGTGCTGGTGTTTTATAGCTGTTATTACTATTAGTTTATTTCTGTAGTACTTCGTCCTACATTTTTAATTGTACGTATTTGAGTCTGCTAGAGGTCTCTTCGGAAGCAGTCTCTTTACCTTTGGATAGGGGTAAGACTGTCTACATTCTACCTCCTCATGCTCCGCCCTTGGCAGGATTGAGTAGTGTTGTTGTTGTTGTAAATAAGAAAGTGGTTGTGAAGAGAATCTCATAAGTCATAACCCCCTTAACATCCTCGGAGAGTTTGCGAAATGTTATCCCACTTTTTCATCATCAATTGATTCATTATTATTTAGATTGTATATCTTTTAATTTAATTTAATTAATTTAGAGGCGTTTGGTTCATTTTAAGGTATGGCAATGGTAATGGCAATGAGACTATAAAGGAATAGAGATGAGTATAATCATTCCATTACTAGTGCTCGGTAAACTAAAAAAATTATCTAATAATCATAATATAAGCATAACATGAACCGAAAATATTTGATGGAGATTGCCATATTCAAATTGAATAAATTAATAAGGATTCAAAGTTCTTTATTTGTGAAACTCGTTAAAAAAATCAAAATTGATAGATTATAAAATAAAAAAAATCCGTAAATCAGAAAACTAGAAAAAATTAACAATTTAATTTTCGTTGTTTCTTACTTTCTTTAATTTCTTTTTGATACTCTAGCTTTTTGGTGTTGTTATCCCAACATTCATATTTGTAGTTAAAGCATAGAAGTAAATTTTCTTGTCTTTAGGCAGAATGGAATCGTTGTCCATTTTCCATTGTTATGTAACATGTATTCTTCTTATTGCTCCTTTCTTAGTTACTTGCTAAGGATGGGGTGTTTATTAATATATTATTTGCTGTTTTCCAAAAAATAAAATCCCAACAAACTTTTTAATCAATCGTGATAATGATGAATTGAAGAAGAGAAGTATTTTGGTGTTATTAACGTAAAAGAATAAAAAAATAATAGGGGTAAGAACATGCAGTTATCAATTCCCATTACCCTATATTGATTACACTCAATTTACCAACATAATTAATGATTGTCCACTAATTAGCAATCATTCCTTTCCAGATAACAGACCAACATAATTAATGATTGTCATTACCATTTACCACCCTTTCTTACCCCCATATATCAAGCACACCGTACCCTTAGGTTTTTATTAGAAGATAGAAAAACGAATGGAATGACGGTTATTATTTTGGCGGGAGTACTATTAATAGAGATAAAGATGCCTAAGATTTAGGATTGGTATAGCGGTATCGAGGCGCCCTTCCAACCTTAAAGTTGAGGGTTCAAGTCTTGGGAGGAGGACAGATCGTAAATATTTGTGTGTTAGTAGTAGTATGATACTTGTCTTTCTAAAAAATATATTTAGGATCGGCAGTTGGAGGGAGTAAAGATTAGACGAATCGTGAGTTTTAAGATTAGAATATGACGATTAAAGAGGTAGAAAATTTTGGCGGGATAATCAGAGTACAATATTCATTTTCAATTGTTTGGATAGATTAAAAGTATAGACTTCAATATATTTGTCAATTCTAACACATGCCACATAAGATTAATCCTACGTGTCAACAAATTGTTAGCCTATATTCCATGTCATCATCCTTTCTAAAATTAAATTTTTGACCAAACCATTAATTACATCAAATATATATTTATCAAAGCATAAAAAATCTCTATAAATATAACTCTATATAATAAAATAAAGTATTTTTTCCATCATTTTTATTTTTAACCATCATATCATATCTATGCTTTTAATCATTATTTACTTATTTTAATCAATATTTTTTTAACAATACTCACACTATGCAAAAAAAAAGTGCATAAATTAGTAATCATAAGAAGAAAAACAACTTTAATTATAATAAGAACTTAATAACTAAATTATTTAACTTACTGAAATATCGATAACAACCAACACTTTATATCAGTATTCGATATCTATAACATATACTACTCTAAGAACAACAAAACTATATACACATATTTTATCAACTAATAAATTGCATAAGAAAGCATATCATATTACTTCAAACAAAGTTGTTAAATTGCTGCAAAAAGATTAAGTGCCCTTAAAATATTAAATAAGCTACTATTTGACAGATTAACTATTCCAAAAAAATAATCAACAACATAATTAATTTAAATTATATTCACAAACTCATAATTATTTCAGTGTTGCTCCAGTAACAGGTTCAATACAATATATTAAATTGCTTAAACAACATTTTCACAAAAGAGACCAATGATTTTAAGAAGATAAAATAGAGTTGTATGTACGATAACGTCCACGTACGACTCCGTGAGAGGGGAGGTGAATGAAAAAAAAGTAATGAAACCTTAAAATAAAGAAACCAACTTGTGATAATCAGATTAATTATTGCAACTTATACACTAAGGCTTTAGTTTATGGCACAAAGGTAATGCGAATGGGTATAGAAGTAAGACTCGTAAGGACTTTGACTAGTGTAGTTAGTTTTTTTACGGAGTAATGAAATTAAAATTTGAAGTTCATAAACTAGATACGTAACATTTGTAACAGATCATTTAAAGATATTTTTTACAATTTTAATTAATCACCAAAATTTAATCTAAATTAAAACATTACTAAAACTTGATCAATAATTAAAATTTTAAATTATATTATAAGACAACATAATTACATAGTCGCGCATCCCCCGGATTTAACACTAATTTGTAATAATTTTATAATTTTGTATAAAAAAGAAAACATAAAATGAACACAAAACTACAAACCTCTCCTCACATCCGTTCGTCCGTCCGTCCATCCATCTATCTATATAAAACAAAGATTTTTCCTTGATTTTTAGACATGCCACGTCATAACATTTTCTTTTCTTTAGAGCCTCCTAGCTTGCCACATCATCATATTTAATGGTCATGCATTGCATGGGCTCAATTCTTAGTTTTTATATACTAATTTAATGGTATTATTGAATGGTCATGAATTGCACAGGCTCAATTCTTAGTTTTTATATATAAAATAGAAAATTTTAATTACCTATTAGAGCGTATTATTTTAGTTAACGATTATGTGTTATTAATTTACTAACTCTTGAACATTGTTTACGAAGAAGTTTGGTTTATAACTTTATGCTGAAAAGTAAAGGAATGATATATATGAAAAATATTGAAGTAAACGTAAAGTAATTGATCAAAACCACAAATTAATTGTGTTATCGATGACATTGATTATATGCACATTTATATATCCACTACCTACAAATACTATATAACTACACTTTTTAAATGACTGTGCATCATACAGGCTCAATGTCTAGTTCTTTTATATATATATATATATATATATATATATATATATATATATATATATATATATGCCACAAGCACTTTTAATTTTATAGTCCAGTAATACATAGGGGAACTCAAGACTTTTTATCCATTTCGATATAACGTACACAACTTTAAATGTTTCAATTTAAGGTATCGAAGTATTGAACTTTTAGTTTGTAATCACATTATCTATGTGTTTTATGTGAAATTGCACACATAATCAAATCCGGCACATCAAATTCCTTTCCAATCCCTGGCAAGAGGGAAAGAATTGGGGATAGCTTGTAACAAGTTGTCACCAAATTTCTTATTTATAAGTACATATCTATTTAATTGATTGACAGTGCTCGATCAATAACAAGAAAACTTAATTGAAATTAGAAAATAAAATTTGAAAGTGATAAAGAGTTTTGGTTGATTTCTCTCTCATTAAATATTTTAAAATTGAAAGTGATGATGAGTTTATATACAATATATAAGAACATTAAATATTACTAACAAATATTTAAAACTCTTCTGGCCTTTTTTAATTAATCATCGGAATCATTATCATATATATGCATCGTCCTCTTGCCAATTATTTAATATTAATGAATTATAAACATGTACGTCATATGTGATATGTGTAGTTTTGTGCCTTATTATCATTATTATTATGACTTATTAATCATTTGTTGGTATATGGTACGCGTAGTTCATATTTATGATTCATTATACTGTAGTCTGTCCATCCAAAATTATATTCGAACTTTCCATTCTATGAACGTTTCAAATTAATTGTCCACATTCAAAATTAGATTGTGAAATTTGATCGTAATTATCATATTAGCCTTACATGAAACTATTATTACAAACTTTCAAAGGAGGAGTAATAATAATTATATTTTTATTGAATAACGTGTTTTTTGTTGGATGACAATTATTTTTGGACGGAGCTACCTAGGGAGTATGTTATCAAGCAATTATTGTCTAATTCGAGTAGTAAATGTTAAACAAACAACAAGATCAACATTAGTAAGAGTATGGTAGGTCAAAGGTTAATTAGTAATTACTACTAATTTAAGTATAATCTACAACTATTGTACTGAAAGTGACTATTCCAAGGAACCCGATTCTTTGTGTTTTGTGTCTTGTAGTATGACTATGAATCGGTCTTTTTTAAGTACGTTTAATATTATATTTTATAATTATTTGTTATTGATGATGATGATTAATTGATATAGAGAAACTTTTATATATATATATTGTTTTGGAACATCTTGTTGAACAAAGAATATGCAATACACCATGCTGTTTTTCTTCTTCCTATAAATTAGACACACACAAAAGCTAGGATTCAAAACAATTACTTTATATATTGAAGTCTTCGATCACTACTATAGAAATCATATGGCTGAACCCAAGGTCAAATTCTTGCCCTTTTTCTCTTTTTATTTGGTTTTTAATTAATCATATAACAATTACTTTTGGACCAAAGGGTTATTGCTATTTGGCTTAACGGTATCATATGGTTGTCGAGATTGGATAGTTGGATATATTCGTGAATTAATATAATATCATATTTGTGGTGGTGTAATGTGTGAGTAGTTGCTAAATATTTTGTGATTTTAGAAAGTGGTGTATGGAGTGGCAATACATGACAATAAATGTAAAAGAAAGGCCATGAAAGCAATTTCAAGCCTTGAAGGTAAGTAAGTATTTTAAAATTTTACTTTGGCACCTAGCTATCTACAAATTCAAATTAATTGATTGTCTTAAGCTAACCATCAAAATTATGTGTAGGTATTCATTCCATAGAGATGAACATGAAAGACAAGAAAATGACGGTAGTCGGCGTTATCAATCCGGCGTGCGGCTACAAGAAACTCTCGAAAGTTTGTTACACGGAAATTTTAATCGTCGAGCCAGTTAAAAAAGAAACACCTATTAAGCCACCGCCCGTAACAAAACCACAACCACCTATAACACCGGTACCGTGTTATGGTTCTAGCTCACTAGGTAACTATGTGATTATGGAGGAAAATCCCAATTGTTGTGTGATCTCTTGATGACTTCTTTAGGATATGGTCATATGTACAAATTATGATATGTGCTACATTGCTACAGTAAATGTATTGTACGTTTCTGTTTATGTGATCTATATATGCATTCATTGCAAATAAAAATAAAAAAGCTTCCGGAAACTGTGGGATACACATGTTTTGTGGTGGTTTTTTAGGCTACAAAGTAAATGCTAACATGAAAGAAAGAACATATGTCAACGAAGGAGGGTAGTGCCGATGAACATGAAGCGTTGGTGACACGAAAGGGGGAGGATGGTGGTCATTGGGTGGCGGGTTGGCAAGGTTGGTTAATTGTATATGACTGGATTGATTTTCCGGTTGTCTTGAAATACATCGATTATCAAAGCTCCCGTTTCAAGTTTCAGGGGGAGCTTGATCTAGCTTTAGCCATGAAGTTAAAATGGTTGAAATCTAAGATCCGAGTTTGGGTATCGAACCACAAAAGATCAAGAATGGGAATATATCCGGCTAAACTCAATAGATTGGAGGAATTGAATTTGTTAGCTGAAGAAAGGGTCTTATCCACCGTAGAATTATCAGAGAGAGCGGGTTGTAAGATGGCTGTCCAAGTTTTTGAATACCAACAAGCTCTAGATATCAAACAAAAGTCTAGGGTCAGATGGGCTCGGGATGGGGATGAGAATACAACATTTTTTCATGGCATTATGAAAGCTAATATCTCAAATAACCGGTTACATGGGATCTGATGGATGGTGCGTGGGTAACCATTCCGTCAGTAATAAAAAATAGGGCGGTTGAATATTTCTCTGAGAAATTCTTAGAACCTGTGTTACATAGACCGACTATGACTTGTCCTAATTTGGTACATGTATCACAGGAAGATGGGGACTTATTGGTTGAAAATTTTACTTTGAATGAAATTAAAGATGCGATTTGGGCTTGCGCTGGTGACCGGGCTCCGGGCCCAGATGGTTTTAATTTCAATTTTCTTAAAAGGAATTGGGATTGGCTGAAACATGACCTGATGCTGCTGTTCGAGAAATTCTATACATCTGGGTCGATACATCCTGCTTATTGCTCATTCTTTATCTCATTAATTCCAAAATCTGCGGACCCGCAAACCTTTGATGATTACAGACCTATTAGTCTCATTGGATGCATCAACAAAGTTATTTCTAAGGTACTTTCTAACCGGTTGAAAAGTTGTATTGCAGGGCTGATTTCCGAAGAGCAAACAGCTTTCTTTGCTAATCGTAGTATCGCTGATGGTCCGCTGGTACTTAATGAGGTGATCGGTTGGTTGAAAAAATCCAAAAAAGCTGGTTACTTATTCAAAGTTGATATAAAAAAGGCTTTCGATTCTTTGAATTGGAGATTCCTTAACTCTATCATGGAACAAATGAGATTTCCAAGTAAATGGAGAAGATGGATTTGGGCTATCATTACTTCTGGCCATGCCTCTGTTCTGATTAACGGGTCTCCAACCGTTGAATTTCAATGTCAAAGGGGTTTGAGACAAGGCGATCCCCTATCCCCATTTTTGTTTTTAATAGCTATGGAGTCTTTATCTCAGGTTATCAAGAAAGCATGCGGTTGTGGGATTCTTCAGGGTCTCAACTGTTCGAACTTTGGTTTAAAGTTGTCGCATTTTATGTATGCGGATGATGTGGTTTTTTTGGGTGAATGGTCCATGAACAGCTTGGTCAATCTTAAGAGAATACTAAGGTGTTTTTTCCTCGCATCCGATTTAGGCATTAATTTGGAAAAGAGTTTTCTGTACGGAAATGGAGTGAATGATTCAGAAGTTCAATCGATGGTTGAGGTACTACTATGTAAAGTGGGCTCTTTACCATTTAAACATCTGGGTCTGATTGTGGGAGGGAATATGAATCTGGCCCGCAACTGGAAATCGGTAATTGAAGTCTTCAATAATCAGCTTTCTTCTTGGAAGGCAAAAAAATTATCATTTGGAGTTCGTATTACACTGATCAACTCAGTCCTAAATGCTCTTCCCATATATTATTTCTCGTTGTTTAAAGCTCCGGTGGGTGTTATTGAGACTCTAGAGCGGATTAGAAGAGAGTTCCTTTGGTGATATGATAATAATTCAAAGAAAATAAATTGGGTCTCTTGGTCTAATATCATATCCTCTAAAGATAATGGCGGGATTGGTCTTGGATCTTTAGCAGAAATGAATTTGGCTTTGCTTTCAAAGTGGTGGTGGAGATTCAAATATGAGCCAAATAAATTATGGAGAAAGGTTATTTGGGTTTTCCTTAATTCATCGAGATCTTGGAATTTCATTCCCCGGAAATTGTCTATACCGGGTCCTTGGAAGCAAATATGTAAAATCTCAGATTATTTTGATGACTTCGGTTTTGACATACGATCAACTTTTCACGTGGTTCCAGGTACAAACTCAGACCTATTATTCTGGCACGACTCATGGGTTTTTGGCGAACCATTGTGCTCTCGGTTCCCAAATCTGTATCAATTAGAAGCGGTTAAATTGAGTTTGTTAAGGGATAGGGTTTGTTTTGACAATGGATCTCAACTTTTACATTTCCATTGGATTAGGCAACTTACTGAGTTTGAACATGCTGATGTACTCATATTGATAGATTTAATTAAATCTGTGGCTTGGGCGGGAATAAGTGATGTATGGAGTAATGATAATTTTGTAGCGGGTAGGTTTTTGGTGAAGAATATAAGATCAAGAATTCGGGAGCTTCGGGAAATACAATTGGAAAACCGTTTTGTATGGATCAAATGGATTCCGATAAAAGTTAATCTCTTGGCATGGTGGTTGTGGTTAAATAGGTTTCCAACTAATGACAACTTAATTAGGAGAAATGTAAATATTCCCTCGATGATGTGTGAGGTATGTGGTATGGAGAATGAATCTTTAGAACACGTCTTTGGTTCATGTGTAATTGCCACTCAGGTTTGGGAGTTTGTTTCACAATGGTGCCGGATAAATCCCTTCTTCTTTTCGGTAAGTGATTTACCAACTTTAGCATTACAATTGAGAGGGGATGTGGGCTGGAAACAAGCGGCTCACTTGATTATTATTACCAACTTTAGCATTACAATTGAGAGGGGATTTGGTGTTTATGGAGAAATAGGAATGACGCTATTTTTAATTCAAAAAGAGGATTGAGTTCAATTATCGAGGAAATTCGGTTTCTATCGTTCACTTGGATTAAGAGCAGATCAACGTATAAAGCTTTGACATGGGAAAATTGGAGTGATTTTAATTTTCATGCATTTCAGATAGTTTGATGCATCTTTGATGCCATTTTAAAGAATTGGTGTAAGAAACATTGTACTGTTTATTGAGTGCTCAATATTTTGTTGGCTCAATTTGTAATGGAATTTTCTTTGTTGATCGTTCAAAAAAAAATACTTGTATAAATGAGTGGGTCATGCACTAGTTTGACTTTTTAAGTAGTCTAATTTGAATTTGGATCATAATGAAAGGTAATAGTACAATTTTCAAAGACATGCCATTAATGAGTTAATCATAGATAATTACTTTTATTATCATGTCCCACAAAAGTTGTCCCACAACAATTATCGTTAAATTTAATATATGTCAAATAAATGTCATTTTTACCCTTATAATTAAGGTAACTTAAACTAAATTTGTTTAAGAAATAAATGAATTAAAGTAATATAAATGAGGATAAAATTGGAAGTTTAATGTTTTTTATTACTCCATCCGTCTCAAATTGTTTGTCTTCAAGTTGAAAACACTTGATTTTTATTGCTAAGTTTGGGGTGCTTTATAATATAATTTGTCATTTCCAAAAAAACAAATTGAAAACACACATATTAAGAAAATCACATTAAATGCAGCTTTGACCTTAGTATAATAACAACATTAACCCTCAATCATTAATTAATATATTTTCTTTGAAGTATGTGTAGTTTTAAACTTAAGAGTAATATGAGAGATCTAAACATTATTGCATATTTAATTTTAGAAGTGGACAATACTTTCGGGACAAATATAAATAGTAAGGTGGACAAATAATTTAGGACGAAGGGAGTAGTTATATTTTGTAAGTGGATAATTATTTTGAGACAAATTAATAATGTGGATATATATTTTGGGATAGATAGAGTAATTAATAGAGCTTAGTACTATTTTTGGAAGCTTAAGAATCTTTGGAGGTACTAAAGTTTACTGAGTAAAAGAAAGCATTATAGTCTGTTTGAAACATGATTACGTTTTTTTATAGGGTTAAGCATGTACTTAGTAATGGGCAGTTTATAAGGTACCCTTGACCCCATATCATATTTCAATAGTACGTGTCTCCTACATCTGCAAGAAGCATCAACACCGTCACACCGAACAAATCAGTTGGCCACAAGTCACTCACATTTGCTGAAACACGAGTTCAAACCCTTGACATGTCGATTACAGATATGGAATTTGAGTGTTTGAACTTGACCTATGCCCAATGTATCCCACTAATAACGGAATTAATTCTATTATGGGTAACTAATTGTAACTAATTATGTTTTGTGTATTATATATTTTAATTATAAACTGGTGGCGCATGCATGTCTGATGCCAACTTTGATGCTGTATTGTATCTATCATGCAACAAAATTACTAGCTATTGGATGATGAAGTCATTGAAAACTACCAATAGCATAATTTTAGATTATTATTTTTTAAGATAATGAAAGCTAACAACCTTTAGTTAGTTACCCACAACAAAAGTTCGTTATAACTGGATACACAACCCTATGCAGTATGCACCAATTAACCCATTGTGTTTAGCATATTATATTTAAGTTCACTTTCATCCGTTTTCAAATCAATTTTATCATATCAGCATTACGTCAGTTTTCCAATAAATAATTCACAACATATTCCATACCAGCAATAACTAATCACTTCTTAACCACTTCAATTTCATTTAATTATTTAATACAAAACAACAAAACAATAAAAATAAAACACCATTTATTAATTAAAAAATATTATAATAATTAAAATAAAACATTACATTTTCTAAAAAACAATAATAGGAATAAAACATTACATTTTCTAAAAGATATACAATAATTCAAATAAAACATTACAAAGTCAACCGGTACGGAAATTTGGTGGGAGTTACGAAATGCTTTCGATTAGAGCATTACGCAATTCATGATGTATCGTTCGATCGCGTAAATCCTTATTCATACGCAATTGTGTTTCAACTTTTTCTTGCCATGAACGTCGTATTGCATTCGCCGGGTTTGACAGATAGTCTTCTTCTAGTTCGCATATGTTCCGGCCATTGTCCTCGGTTATCATGTTGTGTAAAATCATACAACAATACATGATTCTTTTGATCTTGTTGGTGCTATATGGTGTGACACCCGCCAAATTAAGACTAGTGATTAGTGCCTAATCAATCGTTAATACATGTAATTAGTTTTGTATTAGGCTAATTAATGTATCAAAATATATATTGATGAATATATACAAGTATGCGATTTGATTAAATCGTACAAGTTTCAAATCGAATGCAATTCGGTTCAATTAATACGGACGTTGGCGAACAACTTAATTAAATAATATGATATTATTTAATAACTCAATCTTATCCAAAATATTATTTATGTAATATTTCAACTCGAATTCGTATCGTACAAACAACAATTATGCGATTAAAATAATAAACTCGCGAACAAAACGAAACAAGTTAAGTTATATTTTATAACTCAGTTTTTAAGTATTTGATGAAATACTTCAATTAAAATATCAAATAAATATTCGTATTTCAAAGCCTATAATTAAATGTACGAAAAATTATTTAAACAACCGTGAAAACGAACACCGCACGGAGCGCAAATGCACGTAATTAAAAATGGAGACCCACACTTCGATGGGCCCCCACCCAAAACCAGCCAAGGGAAGGGGACACCCCCCCCCCCCCCCCCCTCACCCTCACTATATCTCTCTTTCTTCCCTCTCCTTTTCTCTCAAACACCACCATCATCTTAATTCTCAAAATAACACCACAAAACGACCTCCAATCTCGAAGCTTCTTTAGAGAAAAACGATCACCACATCACGATCTACATTTCCATCTTTCCGGATTCCTCCGGCGTTGAGTTCGTAAGTTTCCGACAAAACCAGAAACACTCTGATTTCCATTATTTTTACTTGTTTATGGGTTGTTTAAGCTTAAAATGTCCAAAAATGGGTTGGGTAAAAGCTTCAAGTCAAACGGAGGCCGAAAAACACCTTTTCGGCTCATTTTTCGGCCAACAGCTCGTTGTGTCGCAGAGGCTCCAGGCCACCTGCGACACAAGGCATAGTGTCGCATAAATCAATTTAGTGTCGCATATAGTGACACAAACCTTAGTGTCGCATAAATCAATTTAGTGTCGCATATAGCGACTCGCATAAATCAATTTAGTGTCGCATATAGCGACACAAACCTTAGTGTCGCATAAATCAATTTAGTGTCGCATATAGCGACACAAACCTCAGTGTCGCATAAATCAATTTAGTGTCGCATATAGCGACACAAGGCCTAGTGTCGCTTAAAACAATTTAGTGTCGCATATAGCGACATAGGCCGTAGTGTCGCCTTACTAGTGTCGCATGTAGCGACACTAGCCCAGTGTCGCTAAAAACAGAAAGTTTAAAACTCATATTTCACCAAGTATTGAGGCTCAAATTTGACACCCCATTTTACCAGAATTCAAATCCCAAGTGCATTTTCAATAAAGCAATATAGTAGAAATAAAAATTTTCCAAGATGACTTGGCAGCTCGACCCCAACCAGGGGCTCTGCCCCTTGGACCCCGTCAGGGGTTGCCACCCCTTGGACCCCGCTAACCAGGGGCGCTGCCCCCGGACCCCCGTCATTAACGGGCTTCGCCCTTACCCTAGGGTCACGAGTAACAGTGTTACATCTAAACTTTCACACAAAGTGTTAAACTTGTATAACATCAAACACGAATGCGACATGACTTCTAAAACACATTGGAACTTACTTTTAAGTATAACACTTCAAAATCATGAAAGTAATAATGAGATTATTTATACAACCAATTCACCGACGGGCCGTACACGTTTTCAAAACACAATCAAATCAACCAAGTCGTAGTAACTGGGACAAGTTAAACAATCAAATCGTAGTAATTTGAATAATTCAATCAACCAAATCGTAGTAATTTGGACATTCTAAGTTGGACGAACAACGACAAGGGCAGTCTTTCGAGATGCTTACTCATGTTATAACGATCGCGTGTCTTGGACACCCTCAGGTTACAAGTCTTCAGACATCAATTCACCACTAATCAATTCAAGTTTATTAAGTTAAACGCTCAAGGCTCAGGTGAGTCTCATAGCCCCTATTTTACGGTTTTCATCAGGGGTGTGATTACATTGCTCATTTTATTTTACAATATGAACGCAATTACTATACAAATCAAATACTACATGAGTTGTTTTCACTAATCATTTCAAAGCCCTCCACAACATAGTTTGGTAATACATCTGTAGCGTGAATGTTAGTATATGATATCATATATGATTGACAATCCTCGTCCGGGTTAGCACGCACTAACTGGTCAAACGGACATATTAGCATTTGGGAAGACGAGTGTAGATTAGGCACTCGTTGGAGGCAACTCATTTAGGTTTCCTTAATTGGACCTCACGCTCAAGTTAAGCTCAGACTATGTGCTCATGGCTGTATAATCTTTTATTTTGCTTAATTGCATTTTAAATTCAATTAAATCTTGCGGTTCATACAAATATGTGTTGACATAAAAACCTGTGAGCTCACCAGCGTTTCGCTGACCCATTTTAGCATGTATCACAGGTACTCAGCAGTAGGTTGGTTGCCCAATCAGGAATCATTAGCTCGAGTTTGCATTCAATCAAATCAGAGATTTAATTTCATTATTATATTTTGTATAAAGTAATTATGTAATGTAAATATCTCAATTTCAAGAACTGAGCTATTGTAAACAACATTTTGATGTAAACTTTGGTTTTATCAATACTATGTAAAACGACGCATTTAGTGGTCGTTCATTATATCTTTGTGCTTGTGATTATTGATTAGTCGCTCCCCGACCCGATTCGCTTCCACAACCCGAATTTGGGGGTGCGACATATGGTCTTGCCGGGTTTTTGATTATTTGATAACGGCCTTGAAATATACCAAATGCTCGTTCAACATCTTTCCTTGTAGATTCTTGATATCTCTTGAACCGATGTTCTTGTGGCGCTAGTGGATACTTAAACGACTTTACAAGAGTCGCCCGTTCCAGATAAATATCACCAGCAATATAATAACCTTTGGTGATTGACGACCGACAATCGTGAATTTTACTTGTGAAGCTCTATCTTGTAGTAAATCGTTGAATAAGTCAGATTCATTAAGAACGTTAATGTCGTTGCTCGAACCTGCTGGACCAAACAAAGCATGCTGAATCCACAAATCATAAGAGACAACCGTTTTGAGCATGATCGTTGGATGACCTTGATCACCTCGTATGTATTTCCCTTGCCACGTAACTGGACAATTTTTCTACGGCCAATGCATACAATCGATGCTCCCAAGCATACTCGGAAAACCATGCAACTCGGCATGACGTTGTTGTAAACATTGCACATCATGGAGTGTTGGTTTTCTTAGGTAATCGGTAGTATTCTGATGAAAAATACATTTACAAAAATTTTTCAAACATTCGTATGATGTTTGTTGACCCATATGTAAATTATCATCGAATGCATCGGCGGCACAACTGTACGCCAATTGCCGTACAACGAAAGTGCACTTTTAGTAAACGTTAAAACCAGGTTTTTCAGCAACGTCAAGTCTACAATGAAAGTATGCAAAATATTCAGGTAGCGGTTGTTGGAAAGAAGATAATATACATTGACGAATACAGATAAATAAGAGTCGACTTATTCGAAAATGTCGACGAAAGTAGTCAGCCGGGAATGTTGTGTTCTCGGCAAAGTAGTTGAGAAATAAACGTTGGCCCATTGTATCACGATATCTAGCAATAAATCGTCTTGGTGCTCTTGGTGGACCGAATGAACTTTCCTCCACGTCGTTTGAATCGACGATATCGAATCTAGCAAAATGAGTGCGATTTCCAGATTAAATCTTGATTAAGCTCTTCCAAATCTTCTAAAGTGTAATCGGAGTTGAAATCCATTTACAATGTGAGAATATAAATATGGTAGAATTCTATAGACACTTTTTGTATGGAAAAATAGGGTGAAATTGTAGAAAGATGATAAATAAAAAGTGTGTGGATATGAGACTTAGTTGTAGTTATGTTTATAGTGAGTTTGAGACATTGAGTAGATAAAAAAAAGAGTTTTTTAAAAGAAGAAAATTATATATATATATATATATATATATATATATATATATATGTATGTATGTATATATATATAGTAACGGGATCAAAAAAGAAGAAAGTTATTGTGGAGAAGAGGGAGAAGCAATATGATTCAGTATTTTTATTACTATGATTCATTTTTTTTATTATAATTCAAATAATAAAAAGTTGAATCATAGTAATAAAAATACTGAATCATATTGCTTCTCCATCTTCTCCAAAATAAGTTTCCTTCTTCATTGAACCTAATCCTATATATATTGAAATGATCAAGAGGGAAGTGCATATTTTTGGGGGAAGGGGGAAGCGTTAGTATTCATCAAGAAGCATATTACCTTCACTCACACAAATCTCGAAAAACGCAAACTGAAATTTAGTAAATGTTAATCAGAATTGATGCCATGAATGTTAAGCTTTCTTGATAAATTCTTTCAGCAAGTTATAACATCGATTTATGAATATTAGATCCAAATCTGTTAATATGCATCGCGGTGAATGTTAATTAATATACATTATGATGAATATTAACGATAAAAATATTTTTCAAATAATGTGAAGTTTTAATATGCATCGTGATGCATATTAGTTTTTATTCATCACAGTGAATATTAATAGTTCATTAAATAAATATTCATCAACAAATGTTATGACTTAAAAACGAAATTCGTTCGTTAAAATATTCTTTATAGTATCGATTTTGATTACTATTTACCGGTAAAAATAATTTTTTGTTGACGTTTTGATTGATAATTGTAATATGCTTCTTGATGAATACTAATGCTTCCCCCTTTCTTCAAAAATGACATTTCCCTCCTGATCACTACTATATATATATATATATATATATATATATATATATATATATATGTATATTACAAATTTTTTTATAAACTACAACAGTCGAATCACGAAAAAAAACAAGCATGCCCTACTTTTTCAACAATTACCAATCGGCTATTCGATTCATTCTCCGACCGGTTAGAAACCGATTAGCCCGATGGTACCACCACACCAATCAGTTGCCAACCGATTCCTAACCGGTAACAGATGGGAGTGACCTAAGTCGGACGTTTGACATAGTCAATATTTTGCTAACAGTACACACTACGTGTATTACCTTTAGACGGACATATAAAACCCCTTTATCCCATTTACAAGCATATAAATTGAAAAACCTATCTTAACCAACGTGGGCTTTGCCCCATATCGCACCAATTTTAACGTAACATAAATACATAATCACTTGCTCTATATATAGTAGCATTTCCAACTCACGAACATTATAATGCCTTGCTATATTTTTGAATGGGTTTATTGCTTCTTTATGTATTAAATTTTACACTTTTTAGCATTGTATTAGTTGAACTTTCAAAATTTCTATTGTATGTAATGAACCCGTAAATATCGTCTATTATATGTAAACTTTCTTTTTTGGATAAAGTCAAAAAATGAAAGTTTCTTTTCTTGGTATCACCCAAATAGAAAAGTTTACATACAATAGATGATATTTACAAGTTCAATACATACAACAAAATAAATGAAAGTATAATAGTAAAAAGTGTGTAACTAAACAATAAGCCTTTTGGCTTGGAATAATAAATCTACCAACCATATAATTATGCATCTATAGAATGGCTGAGAGTCTTTTGTTTGGACTTATTATGTCTTAAAGTGGCATTTGTATTATTCAATAAGCTAAAGACCTTTAGGATGTTTTGATAGTTTTTCCCAATTAAGTATTAATTTATCTGAAAAACCATTTATTCAATAAGCTATTTACAATTGCTTAAAACTTCTAATTGACAAAAAAAAATTCCCCAACTATCTATATATTAGTGTCTCGCATAAATGGATTTCATATGTTTAGTTTATGTGTTATATAATATTTTCCCCATTTTTGGTTTATGTATTTTAGTCTTCTTTTTATTCATCACAATATATTCATTGAAGTTATTATTTGTTTCTAAAACGTTGTATCGAGAACCTCTTTTAATTTTCCTTTTTGTTAAGCGGAGTCGTTTGTAACTCAATGTCGTATTCATCTAATATGTGTCACGCCAAAAAATGGTTAAACATGTGTATTCAAATGTTTGCACTTCTTATTTATCAAACGATCTTAGTTTTATGTATTCAGATTTCAGCTGTTAGCTCTTATTATTCAAAACTGGTTTTCAGATTCAGCTTTTAGTATTCAGAAAAAACAAAAGACCCATAAATGTAACTATGTGCTTCAACTTTAAATTAAGCAGAATTCTTCACAGGTTCCTTTTGGAACTCCAGATTTAACCTTAAAAGAAGGTGGTTTATAAATAATACTATTGTAATTTTTGATTGGTCACCATTTTAAAATATCACAAATTACCTTAAAAAAAGTTCTTTCTGTTTTTTTTTTTATCGGTTTTTCTAATGATAGCTCTTAAGACTATGTTTAAGAAAACATTTTATGCATAACAATTGTACATTAAAGTAATTGAGATAGTTATTAACAAGTTATTGAGGTGATTATCATTTGAGTACAACAAAACAATGCGTCTTTGAATATCTTAAACTTAGCCCTTCAAAGTTCAAGCTATCTTTAGAAAATCTGTTTGTATTTCCGGAATAGTACATATGCAGCTGCCCCTTTAGATGACTAGATCCGCCTTTGATAATACTTTATAGTGCCATTGATGCCGGTTTGAAATTTTGAAATTTTGAAATATATGAAACTTATCTACTACTACTATGGAGTACATTATCACACTCTCAATCGTGGTTGAATCACTTTCAAACCATTCTCACCACCTCAATGCCACGTCAGATTTTCAAAACTGATTTAAAACTTATTCACTACCAATTAACCATTACCATCAATGACTAACTATTTCATTTTTCTGGGTCCTACATTTACCAAATACCACGATTTCTATACACACAAAAAATGACGCGGACCTCAATTTTCAACCGATTTGGAATCGGTTTACCGTTTTGGTGATCAAGTCAATCGGACCGCAACCGAGCAAACCGTTAGTCTTATTAGCATTGTGAGCAGCATCAAACATGCTCAACACTCACAGAACAAGTTGTGCTACTGTCTACCATATTTTATCTAGTTTTTTGTGCCAATTTCAAATATTCAGACAACATGACCACTTGCTCCCTGATTCCCATTTTCAACACAAATATTAGCTGTCAAACACCCATGCAAAACAATTCACTCAAAACCAGTATTAAAACCACAGCACAAAACAATTGTACACCTTGCATAGACAATTGTAGAGTTTTCAAAATCAATTTTACATGTCACCACCTGGTTGACTCAGTTTGTCACAAATGTGAGACAAAACGAATCATGGGTTCAAAAGTATTTGCTGGCATTGTCATTCAACCACCTACCAAATCACCAATCATAACATACAAAATTCAAGATCTTGTACAGTACAACACCAAACCTTGGGCTATATATATAACCCAAGAAACCTAGCAAAATATCGTACTCATATCTAATTATCCTCTTCATTAGATTCAAGATATATTGGATATTATTATTCTATTTCAAGATTTTAAATAAATATGCAGAAAATACTTGGAGCAAGTTTAACAAGTAGAAGACCGATACCAATCAGAGGGCAGATCATGGTAAGGATAGCAGCAACAGCTTATTATTCAGTCGTTTCCGTGTTCTCAAAACTGCCACAAGCTGCCACGCACCGCCATCTTTCTGGTGGTAGACCGTGTCCGAGAGATCAAGATGAACATAAGTAATTAGACTGATGTATTATTAGATTCATTTTGATAATGTACTTTCAGTTTCTAAATTTGTATTCCAGTCCAAGTGTTGCATGCCTCATTTCTTAAATGTCATTTTGTATTCCAAGTGTTGCATGCCTCATTTCTTAAATGTACTTATAGTTTTTTCACTTTTGCAAAAATAAATACTTTTGCAACCCTGGCTTTGATTACTTTTTTCAAGCAGTTCTCGAAACCAAATTAATTATGTTATAACTGTATTACTTTGACACTAAAATTCACACAAATGTATACAAACAAAAACATAAAAAGTCCCTTGATACATGCAGACATATGCATGTATAAGTGACTAGACATCGTTGTACATAAGGCCTTAGAAGTTGTACCTAGACATATATCAATCTATAAGCTAGTGATAATCTTTTGATCATCAATACATAAATAATACTAAGCTAACTTATCTTAAACAATGGAATAATATATTAGTAACAGAAGCTCAATTTTACTCAAATATAGATCAAACCACTAACTATTCAATCTTAATTCAGACCAGTCTTTAATTGAGCATCTATGATCTAGCCATTGGTCAAACATCAACTTCCTTATTGTTTGGTCCAAAAGCATTTTAACAAGTCTGTTGGCATTATTTACCAACTTCAATTCTATGAGAAAACGTGTGTGCTCGTCACTCTTAACATTTTTTTAAAACCAAGTTGCAGAAAAGTAAAAAGTACCAGAAATTTAAGCATCATCACTGACATCATCATGGTCAATCCATAGACATATAATAAGATCATTTTGATTCAATTTGTTCATAAGATTGTTGCACCATGTGCATTGATAAATGTAAATTGTACTATACATATATAACCAATTAATGATTTTGCATTTTATATCATTGTGTGAATTATATTATTAATCAGAAAGCAAATAATCTTATGGATTCACTTTTAGTCAATAGTGGGAGACCAATTTCAATCATAAAAAGTAAAGTAAAGTAAAGAATGATTTAATTAACAAATAAACTGATAAAGCTCTTTAAAATTGAGGTTTAGCATAATTGGATACAAACCCCCTTGCAGATTTTATTCCAAAGCACAAATCCCATCCATCCCAGAAAAAGAGTTTCCTTTTAGCATATGATATTGTTAACCTTATGGTTTTGAATTGTTTGTGGCACATAGTTTGAGGTAATAATAACTTTCATATACTTCTAATGCATGCATCAAAACTATGCATATTCATTATATAATGATACTTGGTACATGCATTAGAAATTGTGGTGTAAATATAACTTTCTACAGGCAAAACTATTCCTATGACAGTTAACCAACTAACTAACTATAACTATATATGAGGCACAGAACAACATGTTCCAACATGGCACATGAAAAGTTTCAGTACCATAACACATGTGTACAAGTTACAAGGCAAGCTGTATCACTATCATTTAATCTATGATGATCAGGGTAATTTGACATTCCCAATGTCATCATTTAATAATAATTCAGTCAAAGTTGAGATTAATTTAAGTAAACCATTCATCTTATCAAACTTTGCTGATGAAGTTTTACCATGTTCCAGTATTTCCTTTTGATCATGCCAACAAAATGTAACAGTGAGAATGCTAAAAAGGTTTGAGCTTACATCATAGCATTGGGCTAAGGCCCATGCATCCTAGGTATTAATGGCCATTGATTTATCCCAAGTTGGTAGAATAATAAAAACTTATAATATGTAAAGCAAGGCTGTATATATTTTGGAATGTAGTAAATAATGGAGCCAATATTGACTTGTTCAAGCAAAATGGTCTTCCCTAAAAAAACAGAGGGAACAATACCAGACAACCAGATGCTCCCTCATCCAATTCAAATTGACTTATTCAAATACTATTTATTATGTGTTCACACAAAGCTTTCCAGTGCGTTCACACCCAAAGACTTCACTCTTTGACCCTTACAAAGTCAGCAAAGACTTCACTGAAATCATAATGAACAAATATTGGTCTTGCATAAAGCCGATAATTTTAACTCATTTACTTAAAAAAAGTTCGATGAACGTTATATGGTATATCTGATTGGTCAAGATGGCAAACTAAGAAAAACTAGCTAAAGATAGAAAGAAAAAAAAATGTCACTCAAAGTATATTCAAATGCCTTTACATTATTATAGTTAAAGAAAAATGTGCAAAAGAGTTACTAATTTTGGCCTAAACCCATTTTAAACTGTATTAAAATTTACTCCGTACATATTTTGACCGGACAGGCTACTGAGAGCCGCCGATTATGACACTTCTAGTTATTGTAGGATAATTACACCCCTTTATACTTTATTAGTTAAAAAATAAACATAAGGATTCTGTTTGTCCCATGCATTGGATAGAAGAAGAATTTTTTATAGGAGACAATTTGTTGGCATTGCAAATACCACACATCCCATTGTTATATCATATAAAAAATTAACCATCAATTTATTCCTATAGAGTCTTGACTCTTGAGTCAATATTGAGTGTCTATATAAACCCTTTTGCAGATAGCATAACATCACAAACACAAATACACACCAAGTGACTCACAAACCAAGTAACTCATATACCAAGTGACCAGCTGTAGAAATCTTCTTTCAAAGTGAAAGATGTTGAACATGGAAAACAGTTACAGAGAGAGCAAAAGAGTCATACCGAAAAGGGGGCTGATAAAGTCGAAGATTGCAACAATGGCGTTTCATTCGATGGTTTCTGTTTTCTCAAGATCCACTTCGCATCACCATCCGTAGACTTTCACTGGGAGATAGAACAATATAGATTAATGTAATTCATAAAAGTGTATGTTAGACATGCACAATGTACATTAAGTTGATATTGGCTTGTATTGTAATTTTTGCCTGGAATTAACTAATGTATGTTCATGATTTTGTATGTTGAATTTATCTTTATAGTTAATAGCTTGATAGTGCCAAAGTGGCTCTGTTATTAAAGTTATTCAGATTAAAAAGATATTATTAAATGATTAAAAGATAGCACATTAAAAAATTGGCTTTAATACTAAAGATTCATGAATATACAAATGAACACACTGCTGTAGAACTTACTATAACTTTAACCAGAATAGAAGACTTTATCATAAGTTACTAAGAATATAAATTTGAAAATGAACAAGTTTCAAGAAAATTTTCTAGGCAGGTGCAGGTGGTTATTGATGATGAAGATGGCTTTTAGATCTATACTGTAATTAATTAATTATTAATTGTTAATAATAAAAGAAGGATACTAAACAACGTAACCAATTTACGCTTCACTTAAAGGACTTGATTTAAAGGTCTTAACAAGTACGTTTACCAAACACTTTCATACATTTCAGGCATGTGTTTTGTAAGTTATCAATAAGACTTATTCAATCCACATAATCGAAGTGTGCTATCGATCTTTTTTTTAACTAAGAAAATGTGAGTGATTTGGAACGAAACGAAAAGACAGATATAAAAATCCCGTTGCAAAATAAGAAAAAAGAAGAATTGGAAAGAAATTTGAGTCATTCTCCTAAACATGGAAAGATTCGGCTATGAAATAGAATATGGTTCCTTGCCATAATGACCAAAATACGAATGACCTAATTAGACATAATTCAGGTGATAATGTATCAGTAACATATTAACAAAAAAAAAAGTTCATTTTCTTCGAAGCCAGGAACTTGCAAGAAAAGTTAAAATATCACATTCTATATTAATTTCTAACTAACTCAAAAACTTACAAAAACTTTACTACATTTTTTTTATCTCCTTTCTTTGTCAACTATAGAAACCACAGAGAGAGACAATTTATGTAACTTACTCTTTAACCTAATTATATTTATTTTCATAGTCCCCGCCTTCGGCGGGATTGGGTAGTGTTGTTGTATATTTATATTCATAGTCACCAACCCATATGCACAATTTCAGCATAAAGTGTATCTAACTTTGGGGCATAAATCATGTTCCCAACATGGTAATAGAGATATGAGCATTATTTACCAACTTCAACTTTTTCTCTCCTTTTTCAGTTTCTAAAACGTGTAAACTATTCTTCTAAAAATAATTGAAACAAGATCCAATGAATCATAACAATAACAAACATCATGACAGATGTCACGATGATCATATTAACCTCTCCCCAGAAAATGAACAAACAGAGTCAATTCATAAAAAGGATGTCTCCTTAATCGACTGCTAATTGCTTATTTATCAAACATAATTAGCTGTCAATATTGACACATCATCACCATTATCTTAAGCCTATTGTATTCTATGTTTTATGCTAGTGACTTTGCTAATCAGTGAGCTAAACTTTTTGTTTTAATAAAACTAACGAACCAAATCAATTATAGATTCAGTGGGTCTTAATGTAAGGTAGAAGTGTAGAACTGGAATCTTTATACAGCCACCAATTTGCTGGCATTGTCTCTCAACTCCTCACCACTAAAGAAAATAAAATACTAACCAGAAGTTTCTTTCCTGCTGCTAGTATAGCAATACTTAGTGCATTTTCTATATAAATAGCTCAATTTGTTAAGAAACATAACATCTGACTCACACACCAAGTACTACACATCAGAGAACCAAAACAAATCAAGAAAACATCAAAAACATGGAGAAAATATTCAAAGAGAACTTTACAAGCAGAAGAGTGATACCTGTAAGGGGGCAGATAAAATCAAAGATAGCAGCAACCGCTTTTCATTCTGTAGTTTCTGTCTTCTCTCGAGCTTCTTTGCATCATAACGTTTCCCATCAGAGAACCTACTAGAGACCATAGCTTATACTTATTGGGATGTATGATATTATATATATATATATATATATATATATATATATATATATATAATTAATTTCTTTGTAATATCAGTTGGAAGTTTTGTAACTGAATGCACATAATAAGAACTCCATTTACAAAGATAGTACATTACAAAATTCATCCTTGTACTGTTTACTGACCTGCATAAATCTTACATGACTGTTTTCTTGCATTTTCAGCTTAAAATCATAATATTGTTTTCTTGCTTCTTTGGAAGTTGTAGCATTTGGTTGATCAGTGTATGCAGCTCCATATGTGATGTATCATCAGCAAAAAAGTAATGGACCGATCCTTTAACTTGAATCCAACTACAACCAGCTTCCTTACAAACGTCTTTATCTTTCATTTCCTTTCTCACATGTCTTACATCACTCCACATGCCCGCAGAAGCATAAAGATTCGATAAAAGAACAAAACTAGACTCGTTTTCAGGCTGTAAACTAGCAAGTTCTTTAGCAGCAACCGTTCCAATATCAACGTTTCCATAGATATTGCAAGCAGATAAAAGAATCTGCCAAATCCGAGAATCAGGAAACATGGGCATGAAATCAATCATTTTCTTAGCGTCATCAAGTTTTCCAACTTTACCAAGAACATCAACCACACATGCATAATGTTCTAAACACGGGACGACTCCATGGAGATCAAACATAGAATTCAAATGATAACGTGCTTCATTTGCTAATCCTCCATGGGAACATGAACTCAAAATGCCAAGATAAGTTATCTCATCGGGTATCATTCCACATTCGGGTATTTTGTTAAATAAATCATAAGCTTTGTTATACCAACCAAACTGGGCGTATCCCATAATCATTGCATTCCAAGCAACTAAATTGCAGACATTTGCTGCATTGCAAAAAACTTTTTCTGCATCCTCTATGCTACCACATTTACAGTAAACATCTATAATAGCACTTTCTATAAACTTATCTACACTAATCGCGGTTTTAATAGCCAACGAATGAACAGATTTCCCTTGATGAAGGTCTGATAACGCTCCACATGATTTAAGAACTATATTAAAAGTTACGATGTCAACGTCTAGCGAGGAGTTCCATCTTTTATGAAACAAATTTTGGACATCAATATGACATCTACAGTGATCATAGACTCCCGCCATTGCATTTATGTGTACCAGATCTACTCTATCAATCTCACCGAATACACTTTCTGATTTATCAATTCCGTTGCATTTCCCATAAGTTGTAATCAGACGACAAATAATTGAATCAGTAAATATATATCCAAGTTTAAGTACAAGCAAATGGATTTGCATTGCCCACTTTATAGAGTTCAAGTTTGATAATACTTCAAGAATGCTAGCAAAGGTATATTCATTAGGTTGTATCGAAGAACTTCGCATTAACAAAAGCAACTCAATAGCTTGGTTATAAAGCTGATGCTGAGAATAACCACTAATCAACGAATTCCAGGAAACAAAATCTCGATGAACCATTTCATTAAAAACTTTCCTAGCATCATGCATCTGGCCACTCTTCGCACACATGGAAATCAAGGCATTACAAATAGACGTCATACCCAAATACCCAGACTTCCATACAATCGTATGAACCTGCTTCCCCATTTCCACCATCTCAACACATTCAACAGGAGACAAAACATTTATCAAAGTATACTCATTTATCTCATAACCTTTCGAAATACAACATTTAAACATCTCAAAAGCTTCTACACAATCAAAAGCCACAGAAATCCGTGCAGTCCACGACACAACATCTCGTTCAGGCATTTCATCAAACACTTTCACTGCATTACTTTTAGACCCACATCTACCGTACATAACCATAATCGAGTTATTCAGATACATCGAACACCCACATAAGTACCCTCTCTTAACACATAACCCATGAATCTGTTCACCTTCATCGATATGAAAAACAGCACCAACCACACTACTCAAACTGAACTCATTAAATTCGAACCCCATATCCTTCATTTTCATAAAACACTCTCTCCCTTTATCGAACTCTCCATTTTTAACATAACCATTGATCATCACACTCCAAATCACACCATCAAACCAATCACACTCCTCAAAACACCTCTCACCCAAATCCACACACTCATACTTAAAATAATTCTCGATCAACCCACTAATCAAAAACACATTCTTCGCAAACCCAAGTTTCAAAAACCCTGAATGAACAACCTTTATCTGATTCAAATCATCACAACACTTGATCAAATTACTAAATGAAACCTCATCAGGTTCTAGTCCTATTCGTCTCAACCGATTAAAAAGCTCGAAACCTCGATTCGGTTGGTCAGATTGTGCGCAACACGAAAGTAAGGCGTTAAATACAACGACATCGGGGTTTTCGGTGCGGCGGAGGAGGTAAGTGGCGCGTGAGAGCTCGCCGGAGCGTGAGAATTGTGTGATTAATGAAGCGGATTGGAAAGGGTTAAGAAGAATGTTTGATTTGATGAACTGTGAGTAGATTGTGTTGGTGAGTTTAGAGTTGTGATAAAAAGTTGAGATTTTTAAAGCTTTTCCGTACAGCTTTCTCTTGACCAGAGATTTGAGTGAATGCATATGTATTTGTTCATGCAACCGTCTTTCGAGATTTCGGCGGTTTCTATTTTATACTTTTAAAGGTGTTTTTGAAATCAAAACTTTTTTTTGTACACGTTAGTTTTGACGTTCTAAAATTATTATACGGAGTACAATTTTAACTTTTTAATTTTTAAAATTATTTTTTTTTAACTTTGACTTTAAATACTTCTTTTTGAATTATAGGATAGTTATTGAAAATTATACTAAGGATAATATATATAAATTCCAATCCATTCATATATTTTATATTAAATAGTATATAACACAAACAAATATTTATGATCACAGTTGGAGAAAAAAAACTTCAGAAATTCAGAACTAAATAATAAGTTTGGAATGGATGTAGTACTATTTTGGATTGTTCTAAATAGGTGTATATTTGCATGTTATTTAATTGGTAAAAAGTGTAGTTTATAAGGAATCGTAAAACTATATGCAAGGTAAAAGTGAATACTTTGAGTATGACGGAGGAATTATGTTACTAATTTTCAAATTATTTTGTTTTACATGCATCAGATATTATTTTTCAGGTATTTCAAGTTACTTTTATAATCTTTGTTATTCAATCATGTGAGGTTGAAGTCAAATTTTGTTCTTTATGAACAACAATTAGTACGTAATTCTATTTTAAAATTTTGATAATTTTCACTCGTTCATTGCATTTTTAGGATTTACAATTACTACTCATGCTTTCAAGTTTCAATTCACCATCATGGTTGATAAATGGAAAGAGAAATCGAAGAGAAAGTCTACCAGTATCAACAATTCGATCACCGCTATAAATAGAAAATATTAAGTATAGTATCAAATTTTTCAGTCGAGCATATATATCTTTCAACAGGTAATTTAAAACTTACGCCATGTAATTTTTTACAAAAGAGCATTTGTGGAAGTGATGATCCCCTGATCATTCCTCTTGCTCACATGCAGAACATCGATTAATTAGAACTCACTTGACCATCTTTGAAGCCTTGAGGATATATTTGAGCAAGTAGACAACATGTCCAAATTCCCATGAACATGTATGTATTCAACTCGAAATGAACCTCCAATCTTTAAGTTCTTGTACCAAACAAGTTAATACTTTCACCGAGAAGGCCCCCTAAGGTTCGAAATCTAGCGCCGGGGTAGTCCAAGACATAATATCATCAAATTATATTACTGTGTTGCACATAATGATACCTTATAGCAATGATATCATCAAATGAAGGGGTAGTACAAGACATAATATCACATAAGTGCACAACAGCATAATTTGTAAGATAAAGTAACAATTATTTATTCTGTACAACAAACACATAGCTTGCCATGCACATTTACATATGTAATCTTATAATCATTCACGATCATTATACTAATACTGACCATTGATAGTTATAACCTTATATAGTGAGCTATACTTTTTCTCCTGCAGCAACAAATTTCAATCTGGGTTTTATCTAGTCATTTAAGGGGCATAGGCGTAGCGACAAGTGGTGTTGCCTTGCGCAAAGAAAGGCCGAAAATGTCATTCATATCCATTTCTTCTTTGGCATGAGGAAGTTCCCAATCAAAATGATACACAAATGATGCCACCATTAAGCTTACCATCCTATGAGCCAAAGGTATTCCCGGACACATCCTTCTACCCGACCCGAAAGGTATAAACTCAAAATATTGACCCTTATAGTCAATCTTGTTATTCAAGAACCTTTCTGGCATAAATACCGTCGGATTTTCCCAATATTTTGTGTCTCGTGCCATAGCCCATACGTTTACAAGAATTTGGGTGTTTCTTGGTACAATATAGTTGCCAAGTTTGACTTCTTTCTCAGTTTTATGAGGTACTAACAATGGTACGGCTAAGTGAAGCCGCATCGTTTCCTTGATGACAGCATGCAAGTACGGCAAGTTGATGATTTTGGCTTCACTAACTTTTTCATCATTTCCCACTATTTGTCCAACTTCTTTACGAACTCTTAATAGCATATCAGGGTTAAGTAACAACTCAGTCATTGTCCATGTTGTCGTGTTTGAAACTGTGTCTGTTCCGGCTATGAATAGATCCTGCGATTTCGTTTAGACGAATTCTTCTAAGTACTTTCACAAACTATATATGATAAAAAGAACGCTGACAGATATTGATACGGTTTCGGGTCGATTCAAGAACAAGTCCACACCTGGCCCAACCGAGTCAATAGACGTTCGATATGTTTCGCTAAGTGAAGACCGAGTCAAAGGAAATATCATAGCCACTTTCCCGTTATTATTTCACAAGCACGTACGTTTATATTATTGTTGCATGCATTTGGGAATAGAAGTGGACCACGTAGTCATATATTACTCTCTGCATATGTCTCATGTTTATTTTAATTAATAGTCTTGTTCCACAAGTTTAGGAAGTCATGCAATGTAATTTTAGTATTTAAGAGTCGTTTGCATCATGGAATAAAAGAAGAAGAATATTGCTCCAAGTATTTGTGTTCTTAATTATTTAGTAGTTTTAATTTCTTTAGTAGTTTCTTAAAGGAGAGTGACTATCTCGAATTAGTCTCTAATTCTCTATCAGATATGATTGCTATATACTTATACGTTGAATAGAAGATAAACACTTACATACCACTAGTAAAGTCTTTATGTGTACGAGATCTAACTTGGCCTCCTTATCTCGACTGTAATCCAGAAGTGAATCCAACATATCACCAAACATTGGTCCCTTTAACTCTCGATGTTTTAGTCTCTCACTTACCAAACCTTCTATAATTTCATCCAACAACTCGTAAGCCACCTTCACCTGCTTTCGTATGTTCTGCAGGTCCAACGGTTTCAGCACTGGAAATATGTCTGCTAAGTTTAACTTCCCTTGCACCTCTGTCGTGATATTCACAGCCTTCTTTAACTTCCCTGTGTCTTCTGAATTGTAGTTGGTCACGTTTCGTGAAAGAAGGGTGTTTGACATTTGGTTGAGTGCCACCGCAAATGCCAGCTTTCCGATGTCCACTGGAGACTTCTTCCGTCCAGACTCATGTAGAAATTCCAACATCTCAGCCACCACGTTATGACGGAGATCTACGAGTGTGTCAAGTTTCTTTTGGTTGGTGAGATACACGTTGAGGGCTTTTCTAATGACACGCCATTTTTCATTAGGAGGCATCCATAAAATTGTAGCGTCCGGGTTTTTCATCACTGTGGCGGAATTTGGCATGAAACGACCAGAACAAGCTTCGTCGTTGCGTTGGAGGACTTCTTTTGCAGCATCAGGTGTGGACACTACCACACTAGTGATGCTGCCTAATCGGATGGTCATATATGGACCATGTTTCTGCGCGAGTTTAGCAAGGGATTTATGCGGTTTTGTACCAAGGTCAAGGAGGTTTCCGATGATGGGGAGGCCGGTTGGGCCCGGAGGAAGTCTTCTTCTCTGGTAAAGGTCGAAAACATGGAGGAAGAAGAAGAAGAAGAGAATGACGGATGACAGAATCAGACATGTAAGCTCCATTGTTTCTAATAACAATGGATGGGTACATGTAGACTTAATCATTTTCTAAGATGGTTAACAAATTCCTTAATTGTACATAGTTATTCCGGTGTGCCTAAATAGCTAATGCTTAGGTGGTGGTGTCAAAAGCTTTTACCATTTGCAACCCTCCAAGGCATTCTGAGGTATTCTGGGTGTCACATCAGCGTCGACGTTCAGTCAACACGTGCAGTGGTAAACTCAGAACATCCCAGAACGCCCATCATCCCCCCTTGACCCCACCATTTTCTTTTAATTTTGATTTTTCTTAAAAAAGAAACTAAAATTTCTTTTTAATTAAACTAAACTACAATTTAATAGTTAAAAAACTAATTCATTAAAAATAAAACTAAAACGTTACATTTTTATTAAAAATAATATTACGATCCTAAAAATTGAAAATTACAATATGTTCCTAGAAAATAAAAATACAATAATTTAAGCTTGCGATTACTAGTCCTAGAAATTAAAAACCACAATGATTATAACTAACATAAACTAAACTACTTGTTATCGGAATCTTCATCACCGCCCTCCTCGCCGCCTCCGTCGCCGCCTTTCTCTTCGTCGTCCGATTCATACAAGTGTGCAAATTGTTACATAATCTTTTTGCACATCTTGTTATGCGCTCGTAGGGTTTTTGCATCCATGTGGGATGTGTCGATTGAGAGGAACTGAACGCCTTGCATTGCGATCCGGAGGTTTTCATTACGGGTGAATGTTTCAACCGCCTTTTTCTTGGCTTGAAACATTTCCGTGCTCTTGTCGGTCATACACTCCGCGATTTCTTGAAGGTTTGATTTGGGGGTACTTGTACGTGAAGCACTACCCGCGTCCGAAGAACCAGAACTCCTAGCAATCTTTTTGGCTTTGTTTCGGCCAATGGGCCGTGGCAACGGGTCATCCTCGAAAAGCTCATTCGGAAGCCCGGTCGGGTTGTTGTCGGAGAGATCAACCGAGTCCGCGAAGTAGTCGGTCGTCATCTTCGTGTTGAACCCCTTGAACTTTACGCCATTTTGGATGAAACCTTACAACATTCCAAGCTTCTTTCATGCTGAAGCTTTTTTTGAACAACCGAAAGTACTCCGCAACCGATCTGTCATACACCATTTCGTTGTCGGTGCCGCTGCCCCTCCTAGACATCTTGTTGTGTTCTTCGTATATGTTGTTGAAATCTTTGCAATACCTATTAATGTATCGCCACTTTGAGGATAGTGTGTCGGCGTAGCGAACCCAACCTTGGTCGTTAGAGTTAAACTTTTCTTCAATGGTGGTCCACAACGTACCCTTTTTTTGGTTGTTCCCGGTGATGGGATCCTCCGACGTGTCACACCAACATGTCGCCAACCACGCTTCTTCCGCTCCCGCCCAATTCTTTTTCGGACACGATTTGGGACCCGGTTCCGCTCGTTTTTTGTGACTTCTTTTTCGGGAACTTTGTTGGATTTGCTTTCCGGGTCGTTGGGTGGGTGATTCGGGTTGTGGTTCGGGTTGTTGGGTTTGTTGGGGGGGAAAGAATGTTGGTGGTTGTTGAAAGTAAGGTTGTTGGTGGTGGAAGTATGGTTGTTGTTGTTGACCGTAATCGTAAGGTAGTTGATAGTATGGTGGTGGTGGATACATGCCGTATTGTGGTGGATTTGGGTGTCGAGTTGGTTGTGAGCTAGCCGCACCGGGAGTGATTGGAGTTCCAAACATCATGAGGTTAGTGTATGACATTTTCTCGGGATTAAAGTGAGTGTTCGGGTTTTGGTTTGGGGATTCATTTGGTGAAGACATGATTGTTGGTGTTGATTTTTTGAAGTGTTTAAAGATTGTATAAAAAGATGGGAGAATGAAGATGTGTTTATGTGAAAAATGAGTTTAGGAAGTGTGGATATATATAGATAGGAAAAAAGTTTTTTTTTTCTGCCATTATGGCCGTTCAACGGTCCAAAACTTTAAAAAAAAAAAAATTAATTGGCCAACGGTCATTTTTTTTTTTTAATTTTTTTTTATTAGCTTCAGACAGTCAAAAGGGAAGAAAGTGAACTGGGCCCACGACAACGCTCCCACGCCTGCCCATGCTCCGCCGATCGACGTCCCGAGAACGCCCCCAGAACGCCCCGTTGCCTGCGTTCTGGGGCTGGGGCGTTCTGAGGCTCCAACTAGGCCAGAACGTCTACGTTGCAAATGGTCTAAGAGAACGTCTACGTTGCAAATGGTCTAAGAGAGTAAATGCTACTTATTGTCATTAGACTCGAAACAATAGCTAGAAATTAAAGGTCAAAATGTGTTTGCTCATTAACCATGTGCTCCTATTTTCCTATCTTCAGAGTCAGAATCACCTTTGTGCATGTAATTATCATCCTTTACTCACAAAAGTTCATATTTAAGAAATTTACTCAAGCATTTGACAATTTCATTTGTGTCACGACATTAATTTTAATCTAATTCATCTAGAAACGTTATATACAATCGAATATTTTATTGACTTAAACATAATATAATCAAATATTTTGTCATGTTATTTTAATAAAGTGAAATACGATCTATGAAAAATTGAATTAAAATGTTATATTACATTTCAATGATGCTATTAACTAACATAATATAGTACAAAACAATTATAAATAACCAAGTTGTCATCGCATTGCACGGGCAATATGCTATCTTCTATCTATCTTATATATTAGAAGAAAAATCTTGAGGAAATAAGGACCATTAAATGGAGATTAATAATTATGATCTAACCCTTAGTTTATTTCATGACATCAATTAATCTCACTATTATGTGACTAAAATACTAATTTACATTTCTATATTCACAGTATATACCCTTCAATATTTACAATATAAATCATCTGTTTTTCTTCAATTGTATATAATCTTCCAAGTATTTTATGATTTATTATTTCTTCTATAATTCAAACTCTTTCTACAATCTTATTTATTTTATTTTTCTGAAATAAACCCCAATTCATTATTTTCAATTCCAAAAAATTATGACCTCATTCCATCGCTCAGTGGTTTAAATTCTTATACGATCTACTATTTTGAATCATTTTATCAATTTTTAATTTACAATTCTTGGATCATGGATGTCAACGGGTCAAGTTCCGGCGGATTTTAGTGTATGTATACTCATACTACCGCATGTTTTGAATTTTTTTATCAAATTCAAATACACAATGCTTGGATTATGGATGTCAACGCATAAAGCAATTGAGCTTTTTAGTTACCTAATGAGAAAATCGATTCATACGTTGATGATGACTGTGATTTTTATACTATATATATATAATATTAAGCGGACTTAAGACATTAAATTTTAGAGTTAAACTTCAATTAACCAATCAGAATTAAGTATTTATTACTATTTAATTTTACTTATGTGTTAATATAATATATCTTTTATCTATAGATGAGGTTCAAAGGAGAATGTACCTTTTGAGAAGAAGGAGAAGAAGAATCTTCTCCACTAAAAAATTATCAGATGTCACATGCCAAATTTTTATTTTTACCACATTCACCTTTTTAATATTGTACATTACTATCTCTTACTTTCTTCCTCTCACCCCTCCCCTCCACCACCCACCACTAGCTGTTATTGTCACCCACCGCCGCCGACCGTCGGATTTTTTTTAAAAATTTAGATTTAAAAAAATTTATAATTTTTTCCCAATTTTTTTACATATTATTAATTGTACTGCATTTTATTATTATTATTGCATTTTGCATATACATGTTTACTAGATATTGTTCATTTTTACTGCATTTTTGTATTTTGCACATTATTCTTTTGATGTTTTTAATGCATTATATTTATACACTTCGATCTAATATATATTGCTTATTTTCTACTGCAATTTAAGTTATATATAATCTATTTTGTACTGCATTTTCTTAAAATTGCATTGCATTTTATTATTATTACTGCATATTGCATATATTTCATATATTACATATTGTTTGTTTTTTTTATTGCATTTTATATTATACATATTATCCATTTTTACTGCATTTTATATAAAAGTATAATACGTATTGTTGTTTATACTGCATTTTGCATATACATTTTTATATCATGCATAATCTATTTGTACTGCATTTTGTTTTTTTACTACATTTTTCATATATTTCATTTATTAGATATTGTTTATTATTCACTGCATTCGGTATCATACATATTATCAATTTGTAATTCATTTGTATTAAAGTGTACTACATATACTACATATTGTTGTTTTTACAACATTTTACATATATTTCATTTAGGACATATTATTCTTTTGTACGGTTTTTTGTTGAAGTCGTGTATAGAAGATGTAGTAAAATATATAAAAGTTTTAGTTAATTAACAATAATATACCAAATGCAGTGAAAAAAATGTATATTTTAATTTAAAATGCAGTAGAAAAGGATATACTATATATAATAAAAACAATTTGAAAGAAAATTTTGAAAAAAAAAAAAATTAACGGCTGGTGGCGATCAATGGTGGCCGGTGGTGGCAGCAGGTGGTGGGGGTGGTGGTAGGTGGGGTTGAGGGAAGAAGAATGTAGGATGGAGAAGAAAAGAAAGTGGATGAGTTAAAATGTAAAAATTAAAATAGTGGAAGGGGTGTGAAGTGAACCTTTATGTTATGTTTTCTTTTGTTAACTCTTAACCCTAATTTTCAAATATATCTCATATATTAAAAGAAAAATCTTGAGAGAATCAAGACCATTAGATGGACATCAACTATTAAGATCTAACCCTTAATTTCTTTTATGACATCATTAATCCTATTAGTATATGACTAAAAGACTAATTTACCCTTCTATATTTACAATATACACCCTTTAATATTTACAATATAAATCTTCCGTTTTCCCTTTACTTGTAGATAATCCTTCATATATTTTATAATTTTATATTTCTTCTGTAATTTAAACTCTTCCTACAATCTTATTTCTTTTATTATTTCTTAAAAAACCTCAATAAGTTATTTTCAACTCCAAAAAAATTCATAACTTCATTCCATTACCCAGTGATTTAAATTCTTATAAGACTTACTCTTTTTAATCCTTTTATTAATTTACAATTTTTGGATCCTAGATGTCAACGGGTCGAGTTCCGGTGGATTTTAGTGTATTTGTACTCCTACAGTCATACTACCGCCTTTTCTGAATTCTTTTATCAAATTATAGTATACAATACTAGGATTATGGATGCCAACGGGTCGGTTTCCGACGGGTTTTAGTGTATTTGTACACATACCGCCATACCGGTTTAGAATACTCCTACTGATACTCGGCACAATACCCGTTGTTTACCCAATTAGTATTAACCATCGGTTTTTCATATCTATTCGATAGTTTCGGTTATCCTCATCTATGTAACTTTGGCGAAACAAAAAAAATAGTTATTGAAAATATGGTGCAAATTTGAAACACGGGAATAAAACGATACCGAATTATAAGATGTGAAATCTTAAAGCTAGCAATTTAACTTTTTAATTAACTAATTTAAAGTTGCGGTACATAATATAGTATATAGTATTATTATTAAAGAACAATACAAATACAAAAAAAGTGGTATCATGTACAATATTATCAATAATTGATTAATTAATTTACTCTTTTGCCACTAATTTCTCTATATCTCGATTTACATCACTAAAATAATTCACCATTTAATCTTCTACGGATGTGTTAATGTCATTTAGGTTGGTAGAGTCTGCATTTGAGGTGTCATGTTTTGTCATATTTCGTCAAAGTTAAAAAGATAAAGTAATGATTATAAGTTGTTAATTTTAAATTACAGAGAGTAATTTAGGTAGACGAAAACCACCAATGCATTGCAAAGAACATTATTTTTTATGTACAAAATAGTATTAACATGCTGAACAAGTAAATATGCTTATTTGGAAAACATACTCGTATGATTTTAAATAATATAGTATTATTAAATATTAATACAAATAACAAAGTGATATCATACACAACATTATCCCCTATTAGTTAGTTTATATATTTAGACTCATCAATTCAAAATTTGTCACAATTCAAACCCTTAATGCATTTTTCATTTAAAATTAAAACAATACAAACCGATGTATCGTACGCCTACACCAAACAATTATTAAATCCATATAACACATCCATATATAAGACAGATCTAAAGTCATGAACCTGTAAATTTTGCGGGTCTTAAACTAGTTAATTACAAAAATGCAATCCATTATAACCATTGATCAAATCCACATGATGATCTAATGGACACAATTAATATACCCTTCTATATTTACAATATATATCCTTTATTTTTTTCTTAATTGTATATTACCCCCTCAAATATTTTAGGAAAACTTATAACTAATAACTACTTCTTTATTTCTTGCATAATTCAGACTATTTCTTATTTTTTTTTTCTTCTTAAAAAATACCCAAGTCGTTATTTTCCAATTCGTAAAATTTATGAATTCATTTCATCACCCAATGATCCAAATTCTTATACAATCGGATTTTTGAAAATTATTTTATCAAATTCTTGTCCGTTGGTGGATCGCGGGCGAGTGATGGATATGAACTTTTACTTGCTGATAAACCTGGCTCGCGGACCTACAAACAAATTATAGTTATCTACAAGTGAATTTGTATAATTTATCTACACACACACACACACATATATATATATATATATATATATATATATATATATAAACTAAAATATATATTGGTTAAATTACACAATATGTAATGAAACTTTTTATATAGAAACTAAAATGTATAGCATTCACCTTTCGAATAGAGACTAGATATTTTTCATGAACGATTCCGCAATTTTGCGGATCCTAAACTAGTTTATAATTATAAACATAGTTGTTAGACTCGTACGAGTCGAGTCAAAAAGGCAGAAAAAGATTCGCCTCGGTTTTTTACTCGTAGATTAATCCGACTCGGATTTTGACTCCGAAAATACACTGAATCGTTCCGTGTCGGCTCAGACTCGTGAGTCGGCGATTCTTGCTTTCGTATTCATCTTTGATTAATTCACGATTTTGTCTTCGTTAACTTCATCTTCTATACAACAACTTGTTCCTTTGTTTCTATTATGGGATTCAAAAAGGTTCATTAAACATTCAGAGTGACGTGTTATATTAAAAATGAGGGATCTAATCTGATTTTTAAACCCTGTTTTAAGTGAGATGAAGAAGATACGTGCATATGGCCGCTAGATGAAGAAGATGAAACTTTCAACAAGAGTTGGAGAGAAGAAGATGATGAGAACGTTAAAATCACTTTTTAACTATCCAAATATGTTATTTTACAAAATTTTATTCATAGCTTCTTTTTTAAATAACTTTTAGAATTTAATTTCAAATAATTTTTTTTGACGTTTTATTAATTTTTATTCATAATAATCACATTTTACAACTTGATAATCATATGAATATTATGTGATTATCATGCCACATTGTGTGATTTACCTCGAGCGTATGATAATCACATTATATTAGAGAATAATCATATGTAAATATCATGTTATATTTTGTGATTATCTTAAATAATCACAACAATAACGACCGTAAAATAACTTAAAAAAATAATATTTTTTATTTGTACTTATATCATAGCCTTCAAAAGTTATTTTAATAGTAATTATTAGGGGTGTTCATGGTCCAAAACTGAACCGAACCGGGCAAGAACCGCACCGAACCGAGAACCGAAAAATAAGGAAAACAAGGACCAAGGACCAGACCAAATATACTCGGTTCTTTCCAGTTCGGTTCCTGTCCGATTCGGTTTTCGGGTATTTTCAGTTATACCCGAAATTTGCAAACTGAAGTTACTGAACAGTTCATGGGAACTGAACCGGGCTCGGACCGAACTGAACCGAGATCCGAAAAATAAGGAAAACAAAGACCGAAGACCGGATCAAATATACTCGGTTCGATCCGATTCGGTTCTGGTCCGGTTCGATTCTCAGGTAAATTTACACACCCCTAGTAATCATGATAAAGTTTTATAGAAAAATATATTTTGAATACTTAAAAAGTAATTTTGAAGTATCGTAAAAAAATCATGTGTACATAAAATAAAAAAACCTTAAAAAGTTTTTGGGAATATAGAATCGGCACGAATAGCAGTCGCTTGTTTTCTTCTTCATTCGCAAACCCCTGAATCGAAACAACGACAGGAAGAATAAGAATGGATCCCTACTCATTCTCATCATCGGCGGCGATGGCACAACAAACATGGGAACTCGAGAACAACATCGTAACAATGGAAACCCATCAATCTTCCGAATCCGATTCCATCTTTTACTACGATGAATCCGCACAGGCCAAATTCCAACAAGATAAACCATGGGCTAACGATCCCCACTTTTTCAAAAGAGTAAAGATCTCAGCTTTAGCTTTACTCAAGATGGTGGTCCATGCTCGGTCCGGTGGAACCATCGAGGTCATGGGGCTAATGCAAGGTAAAACTGATGGGGATGCCATTATTGTGATGGATGCATTTGCGCTACCAGTTGAAGGAACTGAAACTAGGGTTAATGCTCAAGCTGATGCTTATGAGTATATGGTTGAGTATTCCCAGACCAATAAACAGGTATAAATTATTATTATTTTGTTAAACCCTAACCCTAATTTTGCAAATTCTTGATGGTAAGTGTGATGTATGTGTATGTTATATTATTTGATTTTGATTCTGTTGATTGATTGTTTGTTATGGTTTTTAGATTTTGTTAAACCCTAACTTGCAACATTATTGTCAAAGTTTATTTTTATCTATGTATATGATATGTTATATGCTTGTTTTATTTATGCTGTGATATATATAGTGGTTAGGAGGAAGTGATGAAAGTTCATAAATTCAGTTGTATGAGTGGATAAGTTCACAAACATGACAATTGTATATCTTTATGTTGATGATTTGTTTGATAAACTTTTGGGCATGAAAGTCATTGAATTGCTTAAATGCAACAGATCATCTGTATGATTTGTAAATATAATACAATGATCGAGTTTGTGAGTTGTTCACCTATATGATTTAAATTGTATTATTCGAGTACTTCTTACTGTTCTTACCAATATTTGAGCTTGTGTGTGTGTTGTTGATATACACGCGTAATTTGTTATTATTGATTCTTTTTATGTGGATTGATTATTTGTTGATTTTAGATTTTGTTAGAGCCTCACGTAAATTCCCATAATCTCGTGAGTGTACATTATTTTAAAATGTGCATTTGAATATAGCTATGCAATTAGGTGTTGTTATTCTGTCAATGGATATTAAATTGTTGTAAATGTGACTGTTTTCATGAGTAATGAGTAACTTGGCTGAAAAGCACATCGAAACACCATTTTTTGCAGCCGTTTTTCTTACCTCTGCTTATCTGATTTTGATTATCATATACAATGCAGGCAGGTAGACTAGAAAATGTTGTTGGGTGGTACCATTCACATCCTGGTTATGGATGCTGGTTGTCAGGTATTGATGTTTCTACACAAATGTTAAACCAGCAGTATCAGGAGCCTTTTCTGGCTGTTGTTATTGACCCAACAAGGACCGTTTCTGCTGGTAAAGTTGAGATCGGTGCATTTAGAACATACCCAGAGGGATATAAGCCATCAGATGAGCCTGTTTCTGAATATCAGACCATCCCTCTTAACAAGATTGAAGACTTTGGTGTTCATTGTAAACAGGTCAGTTTTTGCATCTGCTGATAATTTGTTGGATACTTAAGTATCGACTAATATGTTAATGTGGTTAACAGTATTACTCGCTGGACGTAACTTATTTTAAGTCGTCTCTTGATTGTCACTTGTTGGATCTTCTTTGGAACAAGTATTGGGTGAATACCCTTTCATCGTCTCCTTTGCTTGGGAATGGTGACTACGTTGCAGGACAAATATCAGATCTTGGTACTTTATTTTATCATTATTAGTATTAGTATAATATGTCATTTTTTCATGCTGATACATGAGACTCAAGTAGGTCAATTATGGCTTGGAATTTAAATCTGGTTTTTCTACTACTTGTCATGCAGCTGAAAAACTGGAGCAAGCAGAAGGTCAACTGTCCCATTCACGTTTTGGTCCTCTGGTAGCACCCCCTCAAAGAAAGAAAGAGGTCAGTGTGTAACATGTTTTATGTATTTTGCCCATGCAAATATATGATATTCGAACTTTAATATGAAAGGAGTTTTTGTGATCTTATTCTAACTACAGGAAGAATCACAACTTGCCAAAATTACACGTGATAGTGCAAAGATTACTGTGGAGCAGGTTCACGGTTTGATGTCACAGGTAGGTTCACTTTCTTAAGTTATTAGTTTGGTTTACTGAATGATATTTTGACTAATGGGCGTTAATATTTATTAGGTTATCAAGGACATTTTGTTTAACTCGGTTCGTCAATCCAACAAATCACAGCCAGAGTCATCAGGCCCTGAGCCTATGGTTCAATCTTGAAGATGATCTTCTAGTACTATGATTGCTAAAGTTAAAACGCTAATACTTTATGGCCTTAACAGTTTTGTTGCTTATTCTTACTGATATGAGTGTACTTGGTCAATCTTCTATTTGGCTACTGATCCACCATCACATGGTAAAAAATTTGCTTTGAGTTTTATCAATCTCTTCGTTTTCTTGTAAAGGTTAATAGAGCATCATGTTTTGAACTCATTTAAGTACTAGAGTTGGACAATTTCTATCCATTTACGTACCAGGTGTTATCTTCTGTTATATCTTTCTCACCAAACTAGCAGGGGCTTAGCAAAAAACGAAATGGGTCAAATTAGTTAAAGGACACTTGAAATGTTTGACACTGAATCGTTCTGTTAGGAAAACAGATTTGAATTATTGCAACGTGCTAGTGTTTATCATTATTCTAGTGGTTATTACATAAAGTTCTTATTATAGTAGAGAAGTTAAGAAAATCGGAAGTCCTAGTGGATTAACAAATCGTGATGCCGGTTAAAATCATACATGGATATTTTGGCTATTACCTAAACAATATGACAATTCTATTTTGATTTTTGACGGCTTTATATTTGAGAGTAAAAGTAATTTTGGACATCATAATGTAGTGTGCATAATAACCAAATTTTTCCAGTTCACACAATTTTTTTCGCAATATGGAGATGAAAGTAAAATAATGTAGGACATCATAATGTAGTATTCATAATAGCCAAATTTCTTTAGATAAAAGAATAGTAGAAACTTATAAACTTCCCACTATCGATATAACAATGACAATCTGTACACTTCACGCAAATTAGAAGTCGATGAAAACCAAAATACAAGTTTTTAGCTTTAGTTAACTTTGTTTTCCTTCACTTGTAGGACTTCTTCAATACATCCACCCACCGAATCTGTCTCAGAGAAGAGTGTCCTACTCTGATCAATATGCAGTTGGACACCCAAGGTTGCTTAATATTTTAGTTTACTTAAATAATGATCAATCTTCTTCTTCATCATCATCATCATCTGGGAGTCCCGTATCATCTCCAATACCTTCAAGCAAAACATCAACATCCTCTCCCAATTCCATCAATCTCGCACTCAATTTCTCTACTTTACTCTGTTCTTGACCAAGACAAACAAGCAGATCACCCAGCTCTGCTTCACTCTCTTTCTGTGCTTCCTCTCTTGCCTCTTCTTTTATTTTCTCGATATCTACACTTGGAGTGGCCCCACCACTTTTCAATGCCCTCACTTCCATTTCTAAATGATAGTTTGCTTGTTCCAGACTATTGTATGCATCCGAGAGGCTCTTCAGATCAGTTTCCATTTTTTCAGCCAAATTTTTGTAAGATGACGCCCCAATTTGAATTTTCGTGTTTTCAGTTTTTAGCATTTCGAGTCGTTGGATGGCTTCTTGAAGATCTCTTCTCAGTGTCTCTATTTGTACTCTGTCTGAGCCACTGGTCTGTCTAGGTTCACTGTGGGATGAACCACCTCCACCGGTATTAGCTAGGTCCTCAGCCAATGTTGCATTTCTATTGAGAAGGTCCTGTAATAACAGGTTCGACAGATTAAGAAGCAAATTCCTCATAAGAATTTAAAAAAAGGTTACTGCCTAAAAGGGTAAGGACCTTTAGTCTAATTCATATGATTTGATAACTTTGACTATGTTGACCTTTTTCCGACATACCTTAAATAAACTTTTTTTAAAATCTGGCTGTATAGTTAAAAATAAAAGTGCTTACCAAAATCAGAAATCAGACCAAAGTTTATTACATATATAAATTAGTAGAAATAATTATCAACGAGTAATTACGCAAATTGCCTGTATCTCGGAGCATTGCTTCTCCACAAAAGATTTGAGTCGCTTGATATAGTCCTTGTCATTTTCATCTTTCCTCTGTTCCAATTCTGCAGGCACAACGGACACATTGCTCTTTGGATGACTGTATATTTTCACAATATTATCTCTGATACCAACTTCCAAATTCTTGATGAAGTTGACAAATTGGGAGTCAAACATTGAAGCAAGCATTGGATGGTCCTCATTCCGGTTATCAGTTGTTTCATTTTCATCAATATCTTCCATCTCTGTCATACTATTAGCATTTGATCTTGTTAACGGTTTACGTGTCTGAGCTGGCTTTTCAGATGAAAATAAAAAGCTTTTTTGCATCTCATCAAGCTTCAAAAAGTAAGATGTAAGTCCGACTTTTTGACTTATGGCATCGACTATTGCAAAAGCATCTTTTCCAGACTCGGTACTTTTATTATAAATAACACATTCCCCTAAAAGAACAGCAGCCAAACCCCTGGCACACACAGTTGACTCACCATTTGAAACCAACTCAATTAAATATGTTAAATGGGGACGTGAATCCAGGAAAGATTGCACCGCAATTGGGCAATCACTGAGCCAGGTGACGAGCAATTTTAAGATTATTGGTTGGAAATATGAGTTTCTTGGAGTAGTCGATTTTCCATCTTTACCCTTCTTGGAAGATGCAAGAGCCAAATATTTTACCATACGATGCAATAGTGGTTCGGCAGAACCTAATGACGACATTGATGACTCAAATTTAATTTGTAAAACCTGCATGAATGTGGGAGAATTTTTTAATTTGAATAGCAGTTACTCATAAGCAGCAAGATATATCTGTAGCATGAACCCACATACCTTTTCTTTGCATTCAATATTATCCTTCATTACATGAGAAAGAACACTAGCAGCCCTGCAACTAGTCTGCATCATAATAACCATATGAAATAAGACCGTCTGATGTATAAAAATAAAATAAATGAATTAACAAGAAGCTATTGGGCATATTTGAGTTAGTGTTACCTCAAGGTCACCGTCATGTTCACTCATGGCAAGGCCGTGCAATAGCATGCTGCAACATAAAAAAATATTCAGCATAATTTGGTTTGGGTGTGTACGTGTTCATGTGTGTGTGTGTGTGTGTGCGCGTGTGTGAGTTAGAGAGACAGAGAGAGAGAGAGAGAGAGTTTGGTGCCCTCTCGCAACGAAGTTATACCTTCCGAAAGACATGTTCACATCCTCCTCAAATCGAGCATTAGTCATTGACATAGGCTGAGGGATAAGAGTAGATGCTAACATCGTTTGACCGTCACGATTTTGCTGATAAAGCAAATTGAAGTTGGTTATACGATACTATGTAGAAGTAATGCGAAGAGCTGTATGAGAAATCGTACATATTACCAACCTCACAGAAGCGCTTAAAAACATAATCAGCTGCAATAAACTCTTGCATGCTTGAAGTCCGTAAGATTATTCTAAGAATTGAATTCAGAGCTGGCTCAACCTCTGGCTCATCACCAAGAGATTTACTTGCAAGGGCATCAAGATTCTGACGATGTCCAGAAATCAAATCACCTATGCATTGAAAGGCCTGACCATGTTATATCTGGAAGTTAGAATTGTTATACGTTATGAAACCACATCAACTGTTATGAACCTAATGACTGCATGTGGAAGAAATTATCTTACCGCACAACGTACAGCAACAGGGGCCCATTGACTTTCAACACCTAGCATTAGTAGATGGTCCAAAACATTTCTCTACAACAGCAGATAAAAATAATAAAATGAGTGATGATGATAATGATGATGATGATGCATAAAGTCTACGCAACAAAATGAATGACATCTGAAGTACTGAAACGAACCTGAACAAGAATTGTTTTGTTCGCCAATCTATTACTTTTGCTCGAAGGATCAGTTTCCAGACCTCCATTCAGTAGCAAACTAATTGTTTCCAGGACACTCAGTAGATTGATTGTCTATAGTTACCAATTTAATTAAAAGAGTTAGAAGAAGTAAAGGGATGACTATGGAATATGCTAAACAAACTAATAACCATTTGAAGTATGACCTTTTGCTGAGTAAAGCTGTATGTGGTTCCTCGGAGCTTCAAAATTGATACCAATGAGTCGAAGCCTATAGTCTCCCTCAGCAACACCTATACAACATTTATAGAGTGGTAAAAGGCGACAGAATGAATGTAAAACTTGATACAAAAAGATAATCAAAAAGAAGAAACTCAAACCTGATTAGATGAATTGTTGCGGACGAGATTATTTAACAATTCAAGACAGTCCTGTGAGGTCACATATACGGAACAGAATTAGACATTCATAAATCGAGCAAAGACCATTAGTATATATATCAACAAATCACCTGCACAACAACACCACCTTCAGAACCTCCCTCCTCTTTAATTATACTGAAAATCTTCTCAAAAGCACCCTCAAAGACCAGAATTTTTTGGATTTCCTAGTTAAGTGATCAAAGAAAATTAAGGGGAACATTATAAAAAACTTTACTTTATTACTAAATAAAGAAGTTGACAATAAATAGGGGAAACAATACCTCTGCTTCTCGAGTCAAGTAGGTGAGAAGTAACAAGGCCTCATTTCTTATGACCTACCAGATGACCAAAATCGTGTTTAACGACAAAGAAACATCACACAAGTATGAAAACTTCCACGGTTATACCAGTCCATACCTCTCGGTCCATAAGCATGTCCATAAGTCGAGTTATACCACGAGGGACGGTAAGAATGGCTTCCTGTAACCTGAAGAAGACCTCAGTATTCTTTCCAACCCAACAGTATCCATAAAATATATCTAAGAATTGGGCCAAGAGAAAGTGGATGGAGACACGTACCTAATGGGAGAATTCGTTAAAAGGGCAGTTAGAAGTTGCAGTGTATAATATCTTATATAAAAGTCATCCTCTCCCTGTAAGAAACTTGACTGTTAATCGCAGAACTGTAGAGGAACGAATTCCATTATTCATTCTTTGAGGTATGATAGGATCAAGATGAAGCCATACCAACAGGCTTAAAAGAAGTGAAATGCTTTGCCCTTCCCTTGATAGAAGATCAGTGTTCATCAGAGCTGGTTGAACCTCATTTGGAGGCAGTTTCGCATGAGCAATTGGTGTTAATGCACTCACAAGAGTTTCTAGGGCCCCTCGAACCTTTAACAATTCATCATTATATATCACTATTAGTTGAAAGTGGTTATACCATAGATATAGAGCAAAAGAAAGGACGCTGTAAGTACAGATGCAGAAAAGATTTTTAAAGCTTGTATAGAATGTAGTGTGGTGTTTCATGGTGGCAAGTTAGAGGGTGGACATAAATGGAGAGAATCATTGCAGGAAGGATAATTAAACCCACAACACTATGGCTAAGAAACTTGATGTACACAAATAACACGCTTGAAAAACTTGACTAACTAGCGTCTAACATGCTCAACGAATCTGTGTACTTATGTTATAAAACAGGAGAAAGTATTCTTTTAAGTGTAGCATAAAAACTACAAAATAACAACCAAAAAATAAAAGCTGTTGGCAGAAGCCTTCAAACCATTTCAACATCATCATGTTCCTTTAGGACGCCCAATAGTACAGGAAAACCTGCGATAGACAAGAAGAAATCATGTTATGAACAGTATAAATGCCTGAGAAACCTATCATAAGAAAACCCGTACTCACCCATTTCTCCGAAAGCAAGCTGGGCAGCATGACTTTCGGCAACAACAGATTGAAGCTCCATCATAGCATTTCTTCTATCCTCAACCAGCTTACCGTTACTTATACAATCTAGCAAGCGTTCAACATAACTACCATTCACAACCATGAAGTACATTAGCCAAGAAAGGAAGGATAACAAAACAGCGATCAGCGACTTATTTAAATGGTATTTTAATCAGATTTACTATAATATAACAGGTCTGTGTTAACTGTTATCAATGAATCATATATGTAGTGCATTCATTTAATAAGCAATTGCATATAACTTCATTCACTCGGATTATAACAAAAAAGGATTAGCAATCGTTAGCTTTTATCAGAGAATATATAATGCAAACATCTTAGCTATCATAAGTTTATCTACGAAATATGTACGAAGTACTAAAGAATCTTAACTACACATATATTTACTTGTTAAACTAACAATTTGAAAACGAAAACTAACCTATCTTCATTTGAACTCGAATTCTCGTTTCCAAATACAAGACCAACAACTCCCTGTACATAATATACATAACCTCATTAACATGTACATACATACTACATTCAAATATGTGATTATATATTATACACTAGTAAACATCTAACAATTACCTTGTAACCAGACACCAAATCCATCTTCTTCACTATTTAAACTGAAGCAGTTAAACAATTGATCAATAACTTAATTACAATCTGCAATTAATTCATTAAAAGTTAATCAGAGAATGATGCATTAAATAAAAAGAAATAAAGTAAAACCTAATCGTTGAGATTAAGTGCAGATCAATCAATCAATCAATAGTGAATGTAGACTAAATTAGCTATTATACGCAATGTATATACATATTATTTGATGTTAACTGTATCATAATTGAGATGAATTAATCATAGAGGATCAACCAAAAAGCCCTAAATTGAAGAAATTAGCAAACGCACCTGAATTTGATTGATGAGATCGTGAATGGTCAAAGGTCAAACGATGGAACATATAATAATCGTAATCGTAATATTCATATGATTATGATGATGATGATGATGGTATTTTTCCGATCCATGACCCGGCCCAATTTTCATTTAACCGGACTCAGATATTACATCTCTAACCCTTTATTTTATTAAGCATTTCTATATGTTGACCTTATGTCATATGGAAAATTTTCATAATGCCCTTCTATTTAATCACCTAACATGTCAACCTTATTTTGGCAAGTCAACTATACAATAACTCTACAAAATCAATTACATTAAGATATTCACTAATCAATCAATTACAAAATCACTACACAAAAAAAAACATAGCAAAATTAACACTATATAAACACACTTGTACTCATGAAAAAAATATCGATCTATTCATGTGCATTTGGATTTTGCTATTTGAGGTTTAAATTTATTTGCAACTATCTGTTATGTAATTTTTCACGTAATCATATGAATATGACATTCATAATGCACATATCTTAGACATACAATGTTTTTTTTTTAATTTGTTATAGTGTTGTTCATCATATTACTTCGTATTATTATTATTTGTTTGATTTTAACTTGTATATTTTATATCAATTTTTCAACTGCTCTTTCACCACATTTTTTAACGAATTTCAAATATATTCCAGCCGCATTACGTGAGTTATTGGCTAGTTTATTCAAACTCGTGTATACATACGAGTTGATTGTTTAACTAAGATAAAGGTCTTGATTTTAATTTAATTAAAATAAAATGATTTAATTTTAAATTGATGATGTCGTAAACATGTTTCTTATATACACTTTATTTAAGATATTATCCTATCATAAAGAGTAATATTGAAAGACCGGCGTTAATGCAAATTACGACTTTGAAGTTTGTAAGATTTTCAATTAAAATTTAGGATCTTCTTTTAAGATATATTGTAATTGTAACTGTAAGTAAAAGAGTATCTATTACACTTGTCCATTGATAAAATTTTAACTTCATCATCTTTAAACATAAACAGTTTGATTGATAGATTTTAAAAAGTGAAAATTATTTTGAAATATACCAATATATAAAGATGGACAGATAACTTTTGACGAATGGAGTAGGACCATATATTAAGTTCTTAACAAACAAGTTTTGTAGTATTTTAACTTCCACTTAGTTCAAATCTTTTGCCAATAGCAACAATTAGAAAATCTCATTATGGATTTTTCTATTAATTGTTCTTTCACGTAAGTAAACATTAAGGGTGTTTATTAGAAGATAAGTTTAACGAATTAAGGGTGTGTTTAGTTACGGAAAACACTTTCACCTTTTTAGAAAACATTCTAAGAAAAATAGAAGACGTGTTCAAATATGAGTTTTCCAAATAGCTTTTTTAAGAATAGGAAATCTCTATTTTCCCTTTATAACTAAAAATTTGAAAACTACTTTTAATGATTTTTCATGTATCCATTTCTACTCTCAATTGAAAAAGAAAAACTCAATCCCTCACATGTGAACGCATTTTGCACGTTTTCAATATTTTTCTATAAAAATTCACTCCCCATTTTCTAGAAAAACAAAACAGAAAAAATGAGAAAAACTTTTACGTAACTAGACGCACTCTAAGTTTCTTGAAAAAGGAGAAAACCTAAGAGATCCAACAATATGCATATATAACTTTCCTGAGGCCCTTAGTACATGGTGCTTTGTTTCGATGTTATGTGGCTGTACTTATTGGTTACCGACAAGGATCATGGATTGGCAAATGATGTGGGTCAGTAGCGGATCTAGAAACTTGTCGATGAGTATGCACGAATCTAATAAAAATTAGTTACTTTTGGGTTTTTCGAACCATATTTTCCAGGTCGGTTTTTCAACTCATTTAGTATGTTATTCGGGTCGATTTTTTTAAATCAATATTGTAAATGTAAATAAGCTTATCTAGTGATTGAATTTATAACTTCTAGGTTTATGGGTTGTCCAAATAAAGTCATACGATCTACACATTATTTAAATAGTAAAGAGAAAGATACATATACAATATCACTTGATGATCATATGAGCTACCATCGTTTAAAACTTTTCTATTAATCTCTGTTTGAGTTTTTCTTACACACTTACATATCCAAATACAGCCGATTGGAATTTGTGAATTGCAACACTGAAGCTGATTGGGATTTGTGAATTGCAACAAAATATATTCTTTGTTAGTCACATATTTGCAAATTTAGTTCACTACTACAAAAATGCACATTACAGGCGGTGAAAAAGCTCATTATGGGCGGTGACTGGCCCACCATCTATGCGAGCGATGTTTAAGATAACATATTTATGGGCGGTGATAACACCGCCATTTATTGGAGGAGTTTCTGACACCATACATATCTTCAGAACCGCTTCAAATTTTAACAAAAAATTCAAAAATAAAAATAAATATATATTTTTTGCTTTTTCCTAAAAGATCTCAGCAAACTACAAACTATGAAAGTAATATACACTTTTCAACTATGAAAAACAGCATCAAATAAATACATAATGATACAATAATATACTCATTCAAATTAAGCTAAATACACCAAGTGGAAACAAATACAGAATTAAACTACAATAATGTAAATCTTAACTTATAAAAAGAACAAATTGAAAGATTACAAGCTAGAATTGAATTACAAAAGAGGAGATAACATTTTCACTATCGATTCTTCTTCAACCATGATGTATTTCCTTGCCATTTCACGGATCTGAAATCGTTCATACATATCAAGTTAGAAAAAAAAGAGTAATAAAAAGTTTTGAAAAGAAAACCCAGAATTAGCTAGAATTGAATTACAAAAGAGGAGATAACATTTTCCCTACCGATTCTTCTTCAACAACGATGTATTTACTTGCCATTTTACGGATCTTAATTCGTTCATACACATCAAGTTAGAAAGAAAAAAAATAGAGTAATGAAAAGTTTTGAAAAGAAAACCCATATTTTTTTTATAAAAAAACCTGTGAATCCTTCGGCAGCTTTCTCGTTGGCACCGTTAGTCATCTTCATCGCCACCATCTTTTGATGCATTTCCTCCACTGTCGGCGTCTTCATCGCTGCCGGTATTGCCCACCGTTGTTGTCTTACATTTTTAGATTTGTTTTGAAATAAAAAATAGTTTCTTGTACGTTTCCTTTTATCATTTCATAAAGTCACTACAATATCATACCATATGTATATATACATTAAAATGGTGCTTTAAGTTGGATGGGGAGAATGAACTTTTCTTTGGTAGGTGGAAGAGAAAGGTGCTCACGTTTGGGAAAGAGGGGAAAAGTAAAGTCATTGAAAAAGAAATACTAATGAATTGTATGTTTAAATGAGGATAAGGATGTTGGGTTTTCTATTACCAAACTAGATTAATATACGCATCAGAATTATAACAAAATAATTAGTCTAGGGCAATAAGGAAACTAAACCCTAAGGGATCTTAACTTAAATAAATAAAAGCAATAAAATAAATAAGATAAATAAGAAATTACTAACCTTTGAGAAAATCAATATCTCACGCGTAGACGAACTAGCAGAACCTTCTTGCTTGGTGGCGAGTGCCCAAACTAGAACACCTCTAATGGCTCACACCCACGAACAAAGAGAAATCCCAAGTCTCCTAAGGTCACGACTCAAGGTCGCAAAACTCTTACAAGGAGCAGGAATAAGAAAGAGAGAAAAGTACCAGGAAAACCTAAGGGGTAGGCCCCTATTTATAGGGAAGGAGGAGACCAAAGGTTTGATCATCCAGCCGATGTGGGACAGACATCCATACGGCGTATGGATCTTTCATACGGCGTATGGATGATGATTCCACCGCCTTACAAACCCTAACATCCATACGGCATATGGAACTTCCATACGGCATATGGATGGAGTTTCCATAATTTCCTTTTTCTTTTAGTTTCTAATTAATATCCAATTAATAAACTAAATATAATATTAATTCCAATTAATATCATCTCTCATTTATTTCTCTTACTGTTCATTGAGGGCGACCCAAAAAGGACTCTACTTTTAATGATAGTCTTACCAATTAGTTATGATATTGGACACTATTCCAACAGTCTCCCACTTGGATAATTCATCAACTATTATTGGCCTAAGCCTATCCATTAACTAAGTAGAGAGTGTCATCCAATGCGACTGCCGAACTCTGATTCTTATCCTAGAGTTAGCCCTTTAGATAAGTGATCAACTATTCCTTTGATCTACTGATATCATATGAATCGAGACATGGACTTTAATCAATCTCAAGATTCATGATTAGTTTTCTGATTTCCGATTACATTGACTTTATGAGACTATTGAACCATCAACTTAGTCTCGGCCAGGCCTAGCACTTTAGAGTCAATCTTTAATTATCAGACGGCCCAAGATATCGCTTTTCCCATTAGGCGAAAAGAAACAAATAAATTTTGACTACATAGTACTAGTCAACTCATCATGTCATACGTAGCATATCTTTTATAACTGACAGTTACGCACATCGTTTGAATATGCTAAAGTATAACAGACTTGAAAAACTAGAAGCTCAATGCATCTCAATTTCAAGAATAGAGGATATTATCATCTTAAAATCACTCATGATTTAATCCATGAAGTGATCTCTTTAAGTGCGGGTCTCTCCTATACTTAAATCCCCATTAAGTACCCATGAGTGTTGCAGCATTCTCCATGTCATGCCTAATCTCCATAGACAATCTACTAACACTCCATGATAGTCTTTATTCACCACTTACTTCCAAGAGTGTGAACGACTGAGGAGGTTTAAGTAAAACTGTTTTACTCGGGAAGTGGTGTCTAAACATGCGAAACAGAAACACAATGACAAATAATAGTAAATGGTAGAACTCCTTCTGTAGACGCAATGCTCCACCAGAACTCGAGCCACAACGCAATCGAACAAATCGTATAGCTAGCGGAAATAGCTATATGATAAAGTAGAACAAGTATGAATGAGATTTGTTCACGTGAAATCAAAATCAGAATCGAAATGCAAGATGTAAAATAAAAGTAATGAACTTTTATTTAATCACAAAGCATGTACAATCAGCTTGAATTCTCTCTCTCAAACTCTCTTTCTAGATATTACAATCAAAGAGTTACAAATGAAGACTCTCTCAAAAACTATTTCAAAATGTCCTAAGGAAGTCTATTTATAGACCTCCAAACATACATGCAACAATAAGACTTAATGAAGTCAAACTTAGTCAATGTGACAATTTGATTATCTCAATGACTAACCATCCGACAATAGCTTTGTCGCAATACTATTATCGTATGGCTATTGTCGCAATACAATAGGTCATTTATACAATTAATCTATGCTAAAACAATAGACAAACTATTGTCACAAAAATATTAGAACAACATGTTCTAACAAACTCCCCCTTGACAATAGCTTGTATATACAAACTATTGACACAAACTGTTAGAACAACATGTTCTAACAAACTCCCCCTTGACAATAACTTGTATGAGTCTTCGACTTTAGCCTGATTGATGATAAGCTTGTTGAGAGAGAGAATTGTCTTCTAACACCCTTCACAAAATCTAACTGTTCCATATTCTGATACCATCAGAATAGATCATAACTCCCCCTGAACTTTAGATTTTAATCTTCCTTGGTCTTGTATCAATCAAGTAGCAACAACTTTTGGAACCCACCTAAGCATAGTTCCAACAGGCTTAGATAGTCCTGACAGCCATCGATAAGTTGTGTCTACATAATCCAAGGAAATCGAATTCCATCTAGATAAGAAACACGGTGTTTCATATCTAAATTGTTGACAAGGAATCGATTATGAAGGAGTTCACCTTTGGGAGAAAGGAACAAAATCTTTTGATTGCTTAAACACCTTACGATTATATCGTGACGGTGCTAATGCAAACATCTGTGCCCGTGTGTATGCAAAAGATTTTGTTTGTCTTGATTCTGAAGAAGGTTGTATCGGTGCTGAAGAAGCTCTTTTTGTCTTCTTTTGTTGTCCTGAAACCGATTTGTTAACATTTTTGACCTTTACAAAATCCAAACAATCAACCTTTTTAGAAGTTAATTATGATTTCTTAGAATAAATCTTATTCTTTTGCAAAGAATAATTAGTAAACTGAGAAATCTTTTCTTCACACGAAGATTTACTTTTGTAAATCTTTTTCACAACCTTTGCAGGTTGTACAACCTTTGCCGGTTGTTTTGTTGAGTGAGATCCATGAGAGAGTTGGTCATGAAGATCTCGAATAGTCTTCAAAGCTAGACCATTATCTTCTTGTAGCTTGATTAGCCCCATTTGTTGATTCTCAAGTTCGAGAACCCGTTCTTCCATTCTAGCAATCTTTAAACGCATTTCATCACGTTCAGTTTCCATGATTAGAACTTTAGATTGAAAGGCTTTAAGCTCATCATCTTTCTGTATTGATTCATCCTTAATTCTATCACCAGCTTTTGACAATTTCAATAAATCTTCTCCCCCAAACCTTGTTGACAAAGCAGCCCATAAGTCGTAAGAAGTTTCAGCTTTAGTGAAAGCAACAAATACATCTTCCAGTAAACAACTTTTAATTGTTTCAAAGGATTTCTTATCTCTGTCAAACTCCTTTAATTCCTGTTCATCCATTAATTTCACCGATTTAAATGGAACAACACCAAAGTACGGTCCTTTTGCTTTCGGCCTCTCATATCGGTCGATAATAGGAATCTATAACTCAGGATTACTAAAGACAATAAATTCTTCAAATATAGACCTCCAACTCGTGTAATCATTATTGCAGAAAAATCTTGGAGGTAGAAGATTTCCATTGTAGTCAAGCTCAAACTTTGAAGATGTCATTCTTCACTTCTCTTGAATTTTCCCACCAAATTTATTTCAAAAATGTCCAAAATTACTTGGATAAAATGAAACTTTTCCCAAGAGCAGTAATCTTCTTCTGATTTTGATAAAGCTCTTCAAATCCGAAGCAAATTGATCATTCAAATCAATCAAACAGTGTCAAATACCTCAAAATCAATCAATTTTACTCAAATCAGTTCAATTTCTTGTGTACGGCTCTGATACCACTTGTAGACGCAATGCTCCACCAGAACTTGAGCCACAACGCAATCGAACAAATCGTATAGCTAGCGGAAATAGCTATATGATAAAGTAGAACAAGTATGAATGAGATTTGTTCACGTGAAATCAAAATCAGAATCGAAATGCAAGATGTAAAATAAAAGTAATGAACTTTTATTTAATCACAAAGCATGTACAATCAGCTTGAATTCTCTCTCTCAAACTCTCTTTCTAGATATTACAATCAAAGAGTTACAAATGAAGACTCTCTCAAAAACTATTTCAAAATGTCCTAAGGAAGTCTATTTATAGACCTCCAAACATACATGCAACAATAAGACTTAATGAAGTCAAACTTAGTCAATGCGACAATTTGATTATCTCAATGACTAACCATCTGACAATAGCTTTGTCGCAATACTATTGTCGTATGGCTATTGTCGCAATACAATAGGTCATTTATACAATTAATCTATGCTAAAACAATATACAAACTATTGTCACAAAAATGTTAGAACAACTTGTTCTAACACCTTCCAAGAAGTAAATCTCCATTATTTAATCACCAAGTCTATTACAATTTATCATTGTTTATAATGTTTCAAAAATCAAACTAACAACTAAAACTTTACATTATCTCTTAATCCTATGCTTCCAGCATGCTCATCATGTTTGGACTTTCCAAGTGGCTTTGTGAATGGATCAGCCGGATTATCCTCTGATCTTATACTCTTCATAATCACGTGTCCTTCTTCTACTTTCCTTCGAACAAAATGGTACTTTCTTTCAATGTGTTTTGACTTTCCGTGATCCTTGGGTTCTCTATTCAAGGTGACCGCACTTTCGTTATCACAGAATATTTCAATGGAGTCTTGAACCATTGGAACAACTCCAAGATCTCCAATGAAATTCTTAATCCAGATGGCTTCCTTTGAAGCCTCACAAGCCGCTATTTACTCAGACTCGCACATTGAGTCTGCCATCGTATCTTGCTTGGAACTTTTCCATGTCACTTCTCCCCCATTCAGTAAGAATACCCAACCAGACTGTGAACGACTATCATCTCTGTCTATTTGGAAACTTGCGTCACAATAACCTGTTACTTTAAGTTCCTCTTCTCCACCATAAACTAAGAACCTGTCTTTAGTATTTCTCAAATACTTAAGAATATTCTTTACAGCTGTCCAATGACCTTCACCAGGACTCTGCTGATGTCGACTCACTAAGCTCAAAGCAAATGAGACATCAGGCCTCGTACACATCATGGCATACATGATCGATCCTATAGCCGAAGCATATGGGACTCGACTCATTCTATCCGATTCTTCCTTAGATTTCGGACAAAAATCCTTACTGATCTTAATGCCATGATGTAAGGGTAGATTCCCTTTCTTAGAGTTCTCCATTTTGAATCTTTTCAAAATTTTATCTAAGTATGTGTCTTGGCTAAGTCCTATGAGACATCTCGACCTATCTCTATAAATCTTTATACCAAGAATATATGCTACATCTCCCAAGTCTTTCATAGCGAAACATTTTTCCAACCAGTCCTTTACACTTTGTAATGTATTGACATCGTTTCCTATGAGTAGTATATCATCCACATATAACACTAGGAAGACTACAACACTCCTACTGAACTTGACATATATACAAGACTCATCTTCACTTCTAGAAAATCCAAACTTTGTGACTTTCTCATGGAAGCAGAGATTCCAGCTACGAGAGGCTTGTTTAAGTCCATAAATAGCCTTTTGAAGCTTGCACTCTATTAGGATACTTTGCATTTTCAAAACCCTCTGGTTGTGCCATGAACACATCCTCTGTCAGTTTCCCGTTAAGGAAGGCAGTTTTGACATCCATCTGCCAAATTTCATAATCATGAAACACAGCTATGGCTAGCATAATCCTAATTGACTTTATCTTAGCTACTGGTGAGAAGGTTTTCCTCATAATCAATCCCGTGGGTTTGAGTATAGCTCTTCACTACCAACCTAGTTTTATAAGTGTGTACTTTCCCATCCATGTCGGTCTTCTTCTTGAAGATCCACTTACAACCCACCGTCTTAAGACCGGATGTAGTGTCAACCAAATTCCAAACTTGGTTGTCATACATGGACTGAATTTCGCTTTTCATAGCTTCCTTCCACTTAGCAGCCCCAGGGCCTGCCATCGCTTCCTTGTAATTAGCAGGTTCATTTAAGTCATTTAGTGTACTGTCATTAATTTTATCCTCTTCTTCTACATGGTAACCATAATAGAACTGAGGAGGCTTGCTAACTCTACAAGATCTGCGAATGGGTAAGGATATGTCTTCAGGTTCAACAGGTGTTTCCACCTCTTGTTGAACATCAATGTTTACTGTAGGTTCTTTATCGGCCGACTCTTGAATTTCTTCAAGATCAATCTTACTCCCAATGTCCTCTTTAGATATCATTTCTCTCTCAAGGAACACTCCTCTTCGAGCTACAAAGACCACATTATCCGTGGATCTGTAGAATAGATATCCAAATGACTCATGTGGATAACCGACGAAAAGACACTTTTCATATCTGGAGTCTAGTTTGTCCTGAGTTTCTCGTCTAACGAAAACTTCACAACCCCAGATTTTGATGTGACCAAGAGAAGGACGTTTTCCCTTCCATTTCTCATAAGGTGTCTTTGAAACCTTCTTGGTGCATAAAAGATTTAAGATGCGAGTGGTTGTTTCTAATGCATAACCCCAAAAACTTATCGGAAGTGTAGCCTGACTCATCATAGACTGAACCATGTCCAACAAGGTTCTATTTCTCCTCTCAACAACACCATTAAGTTGTGGCGTTCTAGGAGGAGTTAATTGTGAAACTATTTCACAATATTTAAGATTATCGAGAAACTTGATACTAAGGTATTCTCCTCCCCTATCGGATCGGAGTACCTTTATCTTTCTGCTCAATTGATTCTCTACTTCGCTTTGATATCTTTTGAATATCTCAAAAGTATCTAACTTATGCTTAATCAGATAAACATGTCCAAATCTACTGTAGTCATCAGTAAATGTAACATAATACCGATTTGCATCTTTTATGGCGCATCGGAATGGTCCACAAACATCTATGTGTACTAAGTCCAACAGTCCTTCACCTCTTTCACATGACCCTGTGAATGGTGATTTAGTTATCTTGCCCAATAAGCAAGATTCACATACATCATCCGATTTGAGGTTGAATGATTCCAACACTCCATCCTTTTGGAGTTGACCGATGCGTTTCTTGTTTACGTGCCCAAGACGATAATGCCACAATTTGGATTTATCAAGCTCATTAGACGAATCAACATTTAAAATCAAATTGCTAACACATTCAACATTTTCATATATGCCTTTGTAGGGAGAAGCTTTAAAAATAAAACAACGATTTAAATAAAGCAAAATACCACCATTCTCATTGTCAAATAAAAACCGATAACCATCCTTAAACAAAGTATAAAATGAAATAATATTTCTAGTCATTTCTGACGAATAACAACAATTATTCAAATCTATCCTAACTCCAGAGTTCAGCACGAGCTCATACTTTCCAATCTCGGTAACATGTGTTATTCCTCTGTTTCCCATGACTAGATTAAGCTCCCCATGCTTCAACTTTCTACTTTCCTTTAGACCCTGCAATACAGTGCAAATGTGAGTACCTCACCCTGTATCCAGAACCCATGAATTAGAAGTTGTAGTATTATGGAGTTCGATCATGAACATATATGAGTGAATACTATTTTCGACCTTACCATCCTCAAGGTCTTTCAGGTATTTCGGGCAGCTACGTTTCCAGTGCCCCTTTGTGTTGCAGTAAAAGCACACTGCTTCCTTTGGATCACTTGCTGGTGCAATATCAGAAACAGTCTTTTATTTGGACCCACAATTGGACTTTCCATTCGCAGTCTTTGCTTTCCAATTTGACTTCTTTCTTTTCTTTGCATTTTGACCAATTGCCAACACAGGAGCTGCTGAGCTAGAGGACACATCATCCTTTTTGATTCCTTGCTCAGCTGTTTGCAGTAAATTATGGAGTTCCATTATTGAGCCTTCTCTCTCATTCATATTCATCTGATATGATATTACAATTTGATTGTAGATAGTTGACAAACAAGACAAAATTACGGCAATGGAAAACTATGTGTCAAACATCATATTCAATGATTCCAACCTATCAAAGTACCCTTTCATCTCCAAGATGAAAGCACAGATAGATGCTCCAGGTTTGGGTTTGCAAGCCATGAGTGACTTAACCACATCAAGGCGTTCTTTGCTCGCCTTTTCCTGGAACATTTCCTTAAGCTGTTGGTTTATTTCATAAGCCCAAGTATTCTCAAAAGTCTTTTGCAACTCGGGGCTCATGGAGGATGCCATGATACAAGACACTTTATTCGCATCATCATAATGTTTTCTGTGTGCCTCAATTTCCTCTTGGATTGAATCATCATCAATTACGGGAATCTGTTCATCGAGAACATACTCCTTGTTCTTGTACCTCAAGGTAAACCTTAGGTTACGCATCCAATCCTTATAGTTTGGACCAGTCAGTCTTTCCCTTCCAAGAACCGAGAGTAGTGAGAAGTTCGAGTTATGTGCGGGATTGGGGACGGGAGGATTATTACCATTTGTAGAAGACATCTATAAGATAAACAGTTTTAGTTAGTTTGAATAATTTTAATTAATTAGCCAATTATAAAATTAAGGCTAGGATCCATATTTTAGATTCGTTTTATGAAAAGGTTTGCCGTAATCATATTGCGAATTTATTTTAGGTAGACAATTCCTTTGTCAATTTCATTCTCTATGAAACTCGTAGTTCTTTTGAGATTCATTGATTCTTATCAACGGCATGTTAATCTCGGATATGCTCATCTACCATTCATGATTGGTATGCCGAGGATCATGAACAAGACGGTGAACTTAACTATGCAAAACCCGCGTGGTCCCCGGCCTGAGTACGCTCGAGAATCGCGAGTTCCACATCACCTCTCAATATGATCTCATATTAATGTGCCGGTAAACCACACACGCTCCATTAACAGACCATACGAAAGATGTGCGGTTTTCATGGGTTAGCATACTATTCACATTTTTAGTATCTAGAACGAGATTTTTGTTTTAGTACTTTTAGGTCATACTTTTGATCTTGACATCATCCTATCAAAAGTTCTCGGTAGCTCCATTGAACGCACAAAGAAACGGAGAAGCAGGTCAATGCGAAGCCTATTAAAAACCTGACTTCTTTAGGGAAGCTGAGCTACCCGCCTTATACCTCTCTTATAGTTTGTTCACTATGGGCGAGCCGATTTATCAATTGACACATATACTTATAGGTCATAATATATGTAAGATATCTCTTTAAACTCTTAAGGTCATAATATATCAATTGACACAGACGATATATTTACATTTAATGACACATATACTTATAGGTCATAATATATGTAAGATATCTCTTTAAACTCTTAAAGTCTACAGTTGAATTTTAAAACATTTCAAAATTTAGGGTTATATTTTAAACATTTCAAAATATAGGGTCTAAAGTGTAAATTCTTTTTACCAATTTTCAATTTATCTTTACCTACATACTATTGCAGATAATTAAATGCTAGTATTTTTCAAGCTAAGGCTCTGATACCACTGTTGGGTTTTCTATTCCCTAACTAGATTAATATATGCATCGGAATTATAACAAAATAATTAATCTAGGGCAATTAGGAAACTAAACCCTAAGGGATCTTAACTTGAATAAATAAAAGCAATAAAATAAATAAGATAAATAAGAAATTACTAACCTTTGAGAAAACCAATTTCTCACGCGTAGACGAACTAACAGAACCTTCTTGCTTGGTGGCGAGTGCCCAAACTAGAACACCTCTAATGGCTCACAACCACGAACAAAGAGAAATCCCAAGTCTCCTAAGGTCATAACTTAAGGTCACAAAACTCTTACAAGGAGCAGGAATAAGAAAGAGAGAAAAGTACTAGGAAAACCTAAGGGGTAGGCCCCTATTTATAGGGAAGGAGGAGACCAAAGGTTTGATCATCCAGCCGATGTGGGACAGGCATCCATACGGCGTATGGATGGTGATTCCACCGCCTTATAAACGCTAGCATCCATACGAAGTATGGAACTTCCATACGGCGTATGGATGGAGTTTCCAGAATTTCCTTTTTCTTTTAGTTTCTAATTAATATCCAATTAATAAACTCAATATAATATTAATTCCAACTAATATTATCTCTCATTTATTTCTCTTACTGTTCATTGAGGGCGACCCAAAAAGGACTTTACTTTTAATGATGGTCTTACCAATTAGTTATGATATTGGATACTATTCCAACAAAGGAGTAGTTGGAATATTAAGATGTTTATAACTATGGCGGTTCATCAAAGTGAATAAATGATTTATATAAGTCACTTCTCTTCATAACCGCTGTAAGTATAATTATCTAAGGCGGTTTATACATACCCGCTTTAATTAAACTCTAATAACCGCTTTGATTTCTTATTTAGACCCCATTTGAATCTTGAAACGGTTTCTCACTTAAACCCGCTTTAATGAGCGCCTTAATTGATCATTTTTGTAGTAGTGGTTGGATTTTTGTATCGCACTATCACCTGTATTTTCTTCATGTTTAGATTACACGGAGGAGGAAAAATATGTAACTAATATATGATCTCTTCTTTACAATATAGGAGTGCGAGACAAAAGAAGTCCAGACTTACATATTCTTGTTTTTATTTTGATATTCATCAGGGTTCAGTGGTTAAGGTATTCACCTCTTGTTTTTGGGTATGCACAATGTGAAAACCATTTAAAAATAGTCTTGAAAATATATTATTTTACATTGGCTGGTGATCTTGAAGGGTATGCATGTGCATACCCTTGGTTTCATGTAGGTCCGCCACTGATGTGGCTTCGACTTGAGGAGCAAGCAAGTTGCTGGAAGATTTTAAATTACTCGCCGTAAAACTTATTATTGTAACACCCTAAAATTTAAAAGTATTATAGTGATGAATAAATAAATAATTGTTTTAAGTTCATGTTATTGTAAGAAAAATAAAATAATAGAAATCGCGAATAGTTTTTAAGTTCCGGACAATAGGTTTTAAAGGGGACAAAATTTATACCAATATAGATATACTCGTACAAATGTTTAATCCCATTCCTTTTATTCCATCTCATTCCGGAAACATGAGAAAAAAAAGTGTAGAGTCGCAGGAAACAAGAAATCATCTAAACTCAATTCCCTAACTCCAATTCTAGCTTCTAATGAGTTAATTAAAACTTCTCCGACCAAGAATTCAAGGTATGAACATGGAATTTACGTTTAGTTTAATCTAGAAAAGGGGTTGTAGAAGTTTTAAAGAGTTAGTGATTTTGATATGAAATTAGGATTAGAAAGACATTTAATTGATGTTTATTAACTTGTTGAGGATGAGTAGAAACCTAAACTTAGTCTGTTCATAAAAGAAATTCGAGTTGTCATGTTTAAGCTGTAAGAGCAGGTCTGGGGATGACGAAGATGGTGACGCGATCATATAAGATCGCGACAAGAAAAAGAAGAGATCGTGACAAGATTATGGGTATATTGAGACACGATTTTACCTATTTCTGAACCTGTATTTGTTTCTTGTTTGATCCAGTTATGCTAAATGTATAGAAACATGAACAGAAGTAATAACAACTTATAAAAAGGTGTTAGAGTACAAATGCCAAGTAGAAGCTCGAAAGGTAAATCACTTGAGTTGTTTGTAATAATTATGATCGGTTAGTTAACGCCTAAACTGTTGTAGTAAAGTATTAAAGTTGAGGAACCAGTTATTATCAAACTATGAATATTATGTGTAAACGAGATTATATGCAATGTGATAATTAAAGTATCGAAAGATTCAAAAGATTATGAAATCATGAAAAGTTAGTTAAGTAGTTTGATTTAAAAGTTAGATTTAATAAATCCATGAGATTATGGGTTATTTAAAAGTTGATTATGAAGGATATAATTAGAGACTATATGTGTTGTTATATTTACATCTTATGTGTTAGGTAATTCAAGAAGTGGTATCCACAAGCTTTATGTTAAGTTGCATGTTTACCTAAAAAGTAAATGTGAGTGATATGAGGGTTAAATAGGTAATGATTGTGTAATTTTGGATTGCTTCCGAGCAAGAGGTTTACACAATCAGGTAAAGGATTGTTGTATGTTATTGTGTTTCAGTTTGTTACATGTTTATAAAGTTGTTATGATATGACATGGGGATAAGTGGTAATTGATAAGATATGAAAGAAATTGTAAGACATGAATTATGTGTAATGAGCATAGTTGAGATTAGTTGTATGACAGGTAACAAATTTGATAAACTATGTTAGCTATGACAGATGACAGAATTGCAGGTAAACATGTGCTTTGCACGAGATTATGTTATGTTATGTTTAGCCTTTACTTACCAAGCAATTGCAAGGTAAGTAGATTGGATGATATGTTAGCCAAGTAGTGATTATGACATTAGCTTGATGATTAGCCAAGTAATGATCATGACACTAGCTTGATGATGTTTATGTTAGCCGAGTAATGATTATGCCATTAGCTTGATGTTTAGCCAAGTAATGTTCATGTCATTAGCTCGATGATGTTAAGATGGTTAAGGATCCTTAACGGTACAGATGATGCCTTAGTATGCATACCACCTAGAGGTAAGGTACCAATGGATGATGTTTTAGTATGCATACTACCTAGAGGTATGATACTAATTGGAAATGTTCAGAATGATCTCTACAATTGCTCAACATATATGTGTTTAATTGGATACGTGAAAAGATACTTACTATATGTTAATGTCTGATAAATTATTCATTTAATGTCTGATAATGTCTAATAAAGATACTTACTATATGTTAATGTCTGATAAATTATTCATTTAACTGCTCGTATGCTCACTAAACTTATATGCTAACCTCTTCAGTTGTTTCATGTTGTAGGTATGGTTTGATTGAACCAACAGTGCATGATGAATGGTTTATGATGACATGAAGATAGTGTGGATTGGAGCTTGCTTTATGGTTAGACAAGCTTCTCCTTATCGTTATGATGACACTTGTATATGCCGCACAGTTTAATACTATTTAGTGTCAAATATCTACTAGAGGAGAAGTTTGTAAATATTTGTTGTATTGTTGAACTTATGATATTCTGATTTGATAGGCATGAGTTTTGAATAATATATATATATATATATATATATATATATATATATATATAAATTAGGACGTTTCAATTATTTTGTTATTTATTAGGTTACTTTATTAATTGTGATCATGTGTACTAAGTCGTCCATGGCAATTCGATTTAAATGTTGTACATCAATTAAAGGAAAACACCTACATCTTCTTTAAAGACGGTCACAAGTTTAAACTTACTTTGTGCCCTATTTTTGTGGAACACCAACTATCGACAAACAAAGATGAGGCAAAGCGGATTATGGTCTGCCTGCATGGAAGAATGAAAAAGTGGATATGTTGGACTACTATCCCTCGGGATAAACAGACTAATACAATTGAAAACTAGTGGGTGAGTCCTTTTCAAACAGGGAGAATAATGTGGATACTAATTGAGGAACAAGGAACTTGATGGAAGATTTTTAAAGAGGAAACATTATTATTAGGTTACTTTAGGGTTAATTGCATTTTTTGTCTCCTTGGTCTTCTCAATACACCAATTTTGTCCTCTTACTTTTTTTTCGTGGCGCCAATCCTCTACCTTTTCATTTTTCGCATTTTTTGTCCTTCCGTCAATTTATAGTTAATTCTCCCCGTTATCTGCTACCGCGTGACATACACGTGAGGGTATTACGGTCTATTCAACTTTCCCTCCCATTTAGCTAGCCTTATAATAAGATACCCAAATACTATATTTTCATTCATCCCGATATACTCCTGCATCTCCACACACACGCTTCACGAGAAAAAAAACCTAATTAAAATAATTCAAATCAATGGGCGTCTCGCACATCTTGGACATCTCGAAATCCAGGTTACTATAGTTACTCGCAAACAGTAAGTTCATCAAAGCCCTGATTCTTTTTTTTCTTTTCAAAATACAAATTTAATATGTAATCATACATGTGACAGACATCAAATTGTGGGTTCGTTCGATGGTTTGATTCACCAATGTGCACAAGAGCAATCGATGTTATTCCCGGATTGTTGAGGGCTAGAAACAATATGGAATCATTACTAAGAGCTAGAGAACAAAAATCGCGTCTTTTGAAGCTGTGTTTGATAGATCGCGTTTGTGTTTTATGATGTGTCTGTGTACGTGCTTGTACGTGTTTATGTAATGTAATTGTAAGGATAAGTCTCTATATAAGTTGCTTTGGATTTTGGGAACTAGTCAAATTGACCAATTTTCAGATTGTGAAGGTCAATGTTCTAAATGTATGGTTGTTGCACTATTTTGAATTAAGAAATTAATGGAAGGGTTAATGGAATTATATTATCTGTGCGAAATAAATTGACCAATGATATAGTGTCAGGGTGGGTCGATGGTAAGGCTAGTAAAGTTAGGGTTTTAGGCCCCCGAATTTATAAGGCCCAGAATTTTCAATGTCATGTATTAGTATAGGATAACGACAACGATCTTCCACGTTTTAGAGAATGTAAATTCTAAAAGATTTGTCTATCTTTATGTAAAAACGACATTATAAGGCCTCAAAGAATTCAACTCTTACCATTTTAATTAATAAAAACGACTAGTCCCATTTTTGTCGTTTAGTTTAGGTGATCTCCTTAAAAAGGTTTCCGCGTTCTATTTTTCATGTCTTTAAATTCAATTTTTGTGTTTCATTGGCTATCACATATCAAAGTAATCTTATCGTAATATTTATGTTTCACGATTGAATTATTCAATCATTCTCTTTACACATTATCATTTATCATATTCTTCAAATAACCAATTTAATCATTTCAAATATGACTCGTGATTAAATGTGACATAAATTTGGCATTAATATATCATGTAATAATATTGAACAAGAAAACATGACATACGATGTCAATATAATTAAGTTACCTTAATAAAATAAAATACAGGAAAATAATATTTTATATTCCTCGCTAAAAACTTTGTTATAACCTTTATATAGATTAAGAGCCAAAAAATGTAAATCCCCAAGTCTACAAATAGTCGATAACTTAATCGTCTTTCAAAACTTCATATTATATAAATAAAAGATTGAAGATGATCTTTTTTGAAATAATTTGTTAACTTCTTTTTTTTTTTTAATGAAAACATATTACATAAGTAACAAACAATTAAAGTTGAAGTCCTATATCACAACGAAAAGGATGAATCGAGTTTTTTAAACTAGAAAAATAGACTCTTCGTATTGTACCGAACACATTTTATTGAATATGCATAAAAATGGTAGAAAAATAGTCAACAATATCAAAACCGATAAAACCTCATTTTTTAAGTTCGCTTTAGGCCCTCAATACCTTGAGTCGCTCATGTATAGTGTATACTAAGGTGTGTATGGTAAGTTTTGGCCTTCATTTGTAAATGACAAAGTGCTTGTACACAAGCAGGTACAGCAAGTGCCATACAATTATGTGTGCAGGCACGTAGTCCAAATATTCAACCTGCTTTCAACTTATTAACCATTGAAGATGGTGCATGCTGCAATGACACCAAACTAATTGTTCCATATTTGAGTTCACATTTAAATCTAGTAAATAATCCAGACAAGTTCACATTTAAAGTTAGTAAATATGTCATACAAGTTCATATATTTAACCAGAAAAGTATGAAAATACAAATTACCAAAGCACAATCAAGTTCACATTCAAAGCTAGTAAAATATCCATAGTCCAGTGAATGAAAATGCATAGTTCCAAAAGACATTCAAAAGTATCTGGACATACTTAAATATCAAAATATATACAAACTTAAAATCATACTTAAATACCAAAATACATTTAGAACATTGACTGCTACCATACTTAGATACCAAAATATCAATTGCAGTAAGTTACTAAAACCACCTTTCCCATCCAGTAGCAATCTTATTTTTCTTTGCAGCTTGACTGCTACCATCAGTTTTAGTACCTCGACCACCTCGACTACCTCGACCACCTCGACCACCTTGAACACCACCTACTTGAGTCACACCTTGACTAGCTTGAGGGCTTCCAACTTGTTGACTCACACCTCGACCACCTCGACCATTCTAAAAGCAATTTTTTTTTTTTTTGCATATTTGCTAAACAACCTTCCTCTCAACAGGCTAATCATCTAATTGCTCAACTACAACCTTACTTTGATTTGGTAATTTCAAATAATTTGTAACTTTAGTGATTCCATGTTCAATGTATATATTTATAATCCTAACATTTCCAACCACTACAAGATAAGTGCCATTTAGTGACGGAAATAAGTGTCAGTAAAACTCAAGAAAACAGTCAGTAAATCTATATTTGGCTACTCCTACTGAGAAAAAAAGAGTCAGTAACAAGGCCATCACTAAAAGTCTATAATTACACAAAATTTCAGTCAGCATAGTTCATAAAGCTTTAATGACTGAAACTTGTCAGGAAAAGGCGTCCACGCACTTTCAGTTGAAATTATCCAAATTCACTAGTTACTCATACAACAGTCATTAAAAGTCTAAATTGGATAAAAAAATTGGATTTTTATTGATTTATTATTTATAATAATATTATTTGTCACACCCCGCCTCGGCAGAAGGTTGCGAGATGCGACTATCATGAGATCACAACACAAGAATTACAATGAACGACCTCTACATGAGTCGTTTTAAACATACTTCATAAAAGTTTAAATTGTCTTACAGACTTAGACCATTTGTCTTTAAAAAGTTTACAAACAATTCCCATAAGTTGCAAAATAGTTAGGAGTTTAAGAATTTAAGATCAAAAGCAATGTTCGTCCATTCAAATGTAGTTCCTAACTTCAAAAGGGGTATGCCATCTTCACAAATAGCAAGCATCTTAATTACCTGAGAATAACATGTAAAAATGGGTCAACATAAAGTTGGTGAGCTCATAGGTTTTTAATAGTTGTAAAACATTACCGTAGATCACGAGATTTCAAGTTATATTGCCATTCAACAATATAGTAAAAATTGTATTACTATTGCCATAAGCTCATGAATTGAAACCTTAACATTTAGTGCCTCGTAAGTGTCCTATCCAAACACAAGTAGTTCTCAAATGACAATGCACCCGTTTGACTTATAGTCATGTTGGCGCTACCAACCCGGATGAGGGCGTCAACCCAAATAGATCTATTCATCACATTCACGTTTGAGTCCTTAACTAACAATTCATGATAAAGGCCTACATAATGGATAGTGTCAACTCATGCAATACGTAACAGTTTAGTTTGTGTCCACAAAGAAAAGAACATGTATTCTCACCCCAAAAACATGTTAAAGCATTTAAAAAGAAGTAGGGGCCATGAGACTCACCTTAGTGAGAGAGCGGAAAGTTGCAAGTACTTGTTTGGGTCTTGGTGGGGTTTATGCGTCCTAGATCACATAAAATGTTTAAGTTTAGTCATATGGTATATATATATATATATATTAATTCTAATTTTTGTAAAGTTTCATCACCCATAGTTTTAGTTTAAGTGTCACGTTTTATTTAACCATTGACGGGTGCATTTACACCCTTTTGAGTGATTCTTAGTAAAAGTCCAACTTATTTCCAGAAACTTCCAGACCAGACCCTTGAATCGGCTTGTAGAGAAGAATGTGTGTATTTATGGAAAAAGTATAAAACATGAAAGTTGTAGATCTTTTCAATACGCAAATTTCAAAAAAAAATGCATCTTCTAACTCTTCCTAGAACTCAAGTTATGACCATTTTAGTAACCTGTGTTTTTCTAGACAGATTGTGTGTTCTTGTGTATAAATTTATAGAAACGTATTTTAAACTTGTATTTGAACGTAATATTGTAGATGAGCTTGATCACATTGAAAATCAGTAACAAAATGGTAGTCTTTATTTAAATATGCATGGAGTTATGCTCTTGTAAAATGAGGTATACGAATCTGCCACAACATGCGCAATAGTTTCGTATGGGCTGTTTGGAGGTCGAATACTCCATGTTTTTAAGTGAGACCACTTGGGTTTGAAAGCTAATACATAAAAGTAATTTCATTAGTAAAATGGTGGTATTTTGTTAAGTATACACGGATTTATGACCTCATAAAGTGAGATATAAAAATCTGGACAGATTGCATGGGTATGTGTGGGTTAGGATTTCAAGTCACAGACCACCATCCTAACACATAGGCACTAATCATTGTTTAGCCCTTTTTCCCACATGCAATTTCCATCATTTTTCTACAGATTTTGAGTATATTACAAGCATGATATTCTTGAAAGATTTTGTAGATATGTAATAAGTAAAATTTACATCTTTCAACTTGATATAGGTTTGATCATGGATTATCACTTATCTTTAACACATGATTATGTGCAAGTGATAATCTACAAACATCAAGTCATTTTTGTATGCTTAGCCATACTTTTCAATACTTCAAATAAAAAGAAAATGGAGATGAAGATGAGTAATAAAATGCATGTTTACATCTATTTTGTAGGCATAGCCATACATAAGAATCACAACAACACAAAATATAAAGATGCATGTATACATATATGATCGTAGGCATAGCCATATATAAGATATTAACAAAAATGAAATATAAAGTGCATATATACATATGTAGATTTGTAGGCATAGCCTTACATAAAATCTTACATATGTATATAGTAAGATAAAAGATGTATATACATAGATATAGATATATTATTATAAGTCTTGTATTATTCATCCATGGGTGATGATTAGTGTATAGAAATTGAAGGAAGTAAAGAAGAGAAAATTGTGTATCTTCTTACCAACGAATCTAAGACAAAAGTAGGTTGTTTTTGAGTGGATTTAGGGTTGTTTGAGTGGTGATTTGTGGTGGTTTTTGATGGTGAAGTATGGCAGATTTTTGGGAGAGAAAATGGAAGAGAAGAGAATGTTTTTGAAGAGAGAAAAGTGTGTGGGTGTGTAAAATGAAAAAGGGTTACAATGAGGTTGCTTAAATAGAAGAAATGAGGGGGGGGGGGGGGGGAAGAGGGAAGGGTGGCCGGCCATGGGGGGGTGGGGGAAGAGGAAGAGTTTTGGTAGTGATTGGTGGAGAAGTGATGGTGATTAAATGTGTAATTTATTATTTTAATTAATTAAATTAGTTTTATTTAATTAATTAAAAATTAAAATCAGATTTTTAATTATAATTTAATTAAATTCTTAAATAATTTAATTATAAGTATTTATTTAATTATTATGTTGTATTTCATGCAAAGGTGGTGGTTTGTTACTTTCATGCAAGTAAGTGTACTTATCACTATATTATTGTTTCACACATACTTATATATATATATAAGTATATATATATATATTAGGGTTTACTAGATGAATTAATAAACATAAACGTAAGCACTTTGTCACATTATATGCATCCACGGATAAACGCTTGTTTAGTGTCAGGTTGTAACGATAAGGCGCCTAAATTCAATGTTATTTAATTATAGGCGTTAATTCACTAAAATTATAGTTTAACTAAAAAAAAAATTTCCTCTAAGTTTATTACCTGAGCGGAGTTGAATCATAGATTTTTGCCGGTTGTCACATTCTCCCCCTGTTAAAAGAATTTCGTCCTGAAATTTAGGTCGTGATCTCGGGTGGTGCAGGGTTTGAGAATAAGTGGGGATACTTGCGACGGATTTGATCCTCGCGCTCCCAGGTGAATTCTGGACCTCGTTTCGAATTCCACCTAACCTTTACAATGGGTATACGACTCCGCTTCAAGGTCTTTATCTCTCGGTCCATGATCTCGATTGGTTCTTCGATAAAATGCAATTTCTCATCGATTTGTACTTCTCCGACTGGTATGATAAGGGATTCGTCTGATAAACACTTTTTCAGATTTGACACATGAAACGTGTCATGTACATTACTGAGTTCTTGAGGCAACTTAAGTTTGTATGCAACTGGACCAATCCTCTCCAGTATTTCGAATGGCCCGACATATCTAGGGTTTAGCTTTCCTCGTTTCCCAAAACGGACTACGCCTTTCCAAGGCGACACTTTCAACATGACTCTATCCCCAATTTGAAATTCTAACGGTTTGCGCCTCGTATCTGCATAACTCTTTTGGCGGTCACGGGCTGCCTTCAGTCTATTTTGGATTTGCACAATCTTCTCGGTCGTTTCATGTATAATCTCTGGACCAAGGAGTTGACTATCTCTCACCTCAGTCCAATATACAGGCGATCGACACTTTCGTCCATAAAGTGCTTCGAATGGGGCGGCCTTGATGCTGGTGTGATAACTGTTGTTGTAAGAGAACTCGCATAATGGCAGGTGGTTCTCCCAGCCACGTCCAAAGTCGATAACACATGCGCGTAACATATCTTCTAGGGTTTGAATTGTCCTTTCGCTTTGGCCATCTGTCTGAGGGTGGTATGCGGTACTCATATCCAAGCGAGTACCTAGGGCTTTTTGGAGTAATTGCCAAAACCTAGAGGTGAAACAGCTATCTCGATCAGAGATAATCGAGATGGGCACCCCGTGCCTTGTCACCACCTCCTTCAAGTAAATCCTAGTCAATCTTTCCATTGTGTCGGTCTCCTTGATTGCTAGAAAGTGGGCGAATTTTGTCAGGCGATCAACAATTACCCAAATTGTATCACAACCATTTGTTGTCTTAGGAAGGTTAGTAATAAAGTCCATTGTTATTTGCTCCCACTTCCATTGGGCTATTTCGGGTTGTTGCAATAGACCTGATGGTTTCTGATACTCGACCTTTACCTTGGCACACGTCAAGCATTTACTAACATAGGTGGCCACCTCAGCCTTCATGTTAGGCCACCAATACAAGTCCTTAAGCCCATGGTACATCTTGTTAGCACCCGGATGGATGGAATACCTAGATTTATGTGCCTCGTCCATTACCAACTTCCTCAAGTTACCAAAACTTGGTATCCATATGCGATTTATATAATATCGGATTCCATCGGACTTGACCTCAAATTGCTTATCCATACCGCGTAGAGATTCACCCTTTACATTCTCCTCCTTGATTGCCTCGAGTTGAGCATCACGAATTTGAGAGGTAAGGTTCGTATGAATGGTCATACCTAAAGCCCTAACTCGTAGTGGTTTCATCCGTTCTTTTCTGCTCATAGCATCAGCTACAACATTTGCCTTGCCCGGGTGATAACGAATTTCGCAATCGTAATCACTGAGCAATTCAACCCACCTACGCTGTCTCATGTTCAGATCCTTTTGATCGAAAATGTGCTGAAGGCTTTTATGATCTGTAAACACGGTGCCTTTGTACCATAAAGGTAATGCCTCCAAATCTTGAGTGCAAACACCACTGCTCCCAATTCCAGATCATGGGTTGTGTAGTTTTTCTCATGCACCTTAAGTTGACGAGAAGCATAAGCTATGACCTTCTCCTTTTGCATTAACACACATCCTAGCCCTTGTTGTGATGCATCGCAAAAGACTACAAAATCTTCAGTTCCCTCCGGTAATGATAATACTGGTGCGCTACAAAGTTTTTGCTTCAACAATTGGAAAGCTTCCTCCTGCTCATCACTCCAATTATACTTTGCTATTTTCTGAGTTAGCAGTGTCAAGGGTTTGGCTATTTTAGAAAAATTCTCGATGAATCGTCTATAGTAACCAGCAAGACCTAAGAATTGCCGTACTTCTGTTGGGGTTCTAGGCGTCTCCCAATTTTTGATAGCCTCAATCTTGGCAGGGTCGACATGTATTCCTTGACTATCAATAACATGTCCTAGAAATTGCACTCTTCGTAACCAAAACTCACACTTTGAGAACTTAGCATACAACTCCTCCTTTTTAAGCAACTCCAAGATTGATCTCAAATGCTTTTCATGGTCCTCTTTGTTCTTCGAATAGATCAAAATGTCATCGATGAATACGATGACGAACTTATCTAAGTACGGTTTACACACGCGGTTCATGAGGTCCATGAATACAGCCGGTGCGTTAGTAAGACCGAACGGCATTACTTGGAACTCGTAATGACCATACTGAGTTCTAAATGCCGTCTTTGGGATGCTTTCTTCTCTGACTCTCAACTGATGATACCCCGATCGTAGGTCAATTTTTGAGTAAAAACTCGAACCTTGCAACTGATCGAATAAGTCATCAATTCTAGGGAGTGGGTAACGGTTCTTCACGGTTAGTTTATTCAATTCTCGGTAATCGATGCACATCCTTAAGGATCCATCCTTCTTTTTCACAAATAAGACGGGAGCTCCCCAGGGTGAGGAACTTGGCCGGATAAACCCTTTATCTAAAAGCTCTTGTAGTTGACTTGACAACTCTTGCATTTCGGAAGGGGCTAATCGATATGGTGCTCGGGCAACGGGTGCCGCACCAGGCACCAAGTCGATATGAAATTCCACTTGCCGGGCTGGTGGTAGTCCAGGCAAGTCTTCAGGGAAAACTTCCGGAAAATCCCGTACGATAGGGACATCCTCGAGTCGTCTCTCTTCCGGTTTCTCCTCTACAACATGAGCTAAGATTGCTTGGTACCCTTTTCTTAGGTACTTCTGTGTTTTCATGCACGATATGATGTTCAATCTCGTTCCACTCTTTTCTCCTTGTATTATTAAAGTTGCTCCGCTAGAGAGGGGTATGCGGACAATCTTATCATAGCATACTATTTCGGCACGATTCTTGGACAGCCAATCCATGCCAACGATGACGTCAAAGCTTCCTATTTTGACGGGTATCAAATTTATGGGAAAGATTTCGCTTGCTAAGTTTAGGGAACAGTTTCGAATTATACTATCAGCTTCAATTAATTTACCATTAGCTAACTCTATCGTGTATTTAGTATCTAAGGCAGTTGGAGTGATATCAAGTAAGGGGCTAAACTCGTTAGACACGAAACTCTCATCAGCACCAGTATCAAATAAGACTGAAACAACCTTGTCATTTAGGAGAAACGTACCCGTGACTAGGTTGGGATCCTGGCGTGCTTCATTGGTATTGATCACGAATGCTCTGCCGCGCGCCGCATTGTTATTCTGATTTTTCAGCTTCGGACAATCCTTTTTAAAGTGTCCAGCACTCCCGCACCCGTAGCATGTGTTTGGAGTGTTAGTGTTGGCGACGGGTGCAGGGCTCCGACAATCCTTGGCTTGATGGCCAGACTTCTTACATCTCCCACATGCGTTGCTACAGGGACCTTTGTGGTGAAGGTTGCAACGCTTACAATATGGTTTGTTTCCAGCATAACCTTTCTTAGCATCTGGCCCTGCAGCATAAGCCCTAACTGTCTCGGTCTTCTTATTTTGTTGATGGCTGGTGTTTCCCCTAGAACTTTCCTCCCATTTCCTTTTACCATCGGAATTCTTATCAACATTTCCCCTTTCCAAAGCCCCACGTCGCACAATTTGATCCATTAAACTGTGTGCCATGCGGACGGCATCGTGGATCGTATTGGGTTTGGATGAAGTTACATTTCCTTGGATTTGGGAGGGAAGTCCCCAGATATAACGTTCAATTCTCTTGTACTCGGGAGTGACCATAGATGGGCAAAGAAGTGCCAATTCATGGAATCTCCTTGTATATCTAGCTACATCAGCCCCAATGACAACCAGATTCCAAAATTCTACCTCCAACTTCTGTAGTTCATTCCGAGGACAGTACTCTTCCTTCATCATTTTCTTAAGATCTTCCCAAGAAATCTGATAAGCAGCATCAATGCCCACCGAATAGGCGTATGAGTTCCACCATGATAACGCACCATCTTGAAGGGTGCATGTTGCATACTTAACCTTACAATCTTCCTTGCAGTTGCTAATACGGAAAACTGACTCTAGCTTCTCAAACCACCGAACCAAACCGACAGCTCCTTCAGTTCCATTGAAGTGATGGGGTTTGCAATTCGAAAAGTCCTTATAGGTGCATTCTCGAGTTACATGTGACAACCGTCAAAATCTCAGGTTATTACCACACTCCAATCTTAGATTTCATTATGGCATTCCATATATTTCGGAAAAATTTATGGTTACGACTCCTTAGGTCTACTAAACCGTAAAAAGCCTTAGAGATTTCCTAGTAGATCATAAGTCTATAAGATAAACTAAATTAGATTACTAAGTGCCAAATTAAACAAAGAAAATTTATCTCTTTATGCTTTAACAAAATCCTTATTGAATCGCAAACTGAAATTTCCGTAACTCGTCAACGCAAACTTAATCGGATGAATAATACATGAACATTAAAATTAGAACAAATTAAGTGTATCATAACTTAATTCAAGAACTTAAAATTTCTCACTTTTTAAAACTCAAATTTTAATCACCAAAACATCACAAAATAAACCTTATAACATAACAATACTTATACACCTTTAATACAAATTAATTAGACAACAATTATACATATTATTTAACAAAAAAAAAATAAATTAATTTAAACACCCCACCCCCCCCAAATCCGGCCAGCCCTCCCCCCCCCTCCTTTTCATTTCAATTTTTTTTTAATTCCCTATACACTCATTACTACTTCACTTCCCCAAAATCCATTCTCACACTCTTCACCTTTCTCTCTCAAAACACACACTAAACACACACTTCTTTCTCCCAAAAATCAGCCACATTCAAGCCTCTAAACCAGAATTTAAAGGTGTTCATCACCAAATCAAAGCAAGAAAAGGTAATTTATTTCATTTACTATTATTATCTATCACTTCCTTCTTGTGTTTTCTTCAAAATCCGGATTTTAGCCCTTCTCATGGCTAAAAATCCTCATAAAATGCTTGATGTTTGTAGGTTATATCTTTTCACATCATTATGTGTTAGAAGAAAGAGTAACCCATGATCAAACCAAAAATCAAGTGAAACTTGGTGTTAATACTTGTAACTTTGTTGAATATTGTTTATCTTTATGTAAAAATTGTTCTTGTGATAAATAATCATCTCTAACACATCTTGATTGTATATCAATATCATGCATGTGTTAGAACATGGATTTAAAGATCAAAAGAGGATAATCTTCTTCATTTCATGTTTGGTGTTCATTATTTTAAATGAAACACTCAAATAAGAGTTTACAACTTTCTGTCCAGAAAACTTATTATATTTCAACGATTTTTATAAAAATCATTCCTTCATGAAAATGGACGTTTTTATAGTCTAAATTTAAGTTCTGGAAGTAAGCTTTCCAGCCATGTAAGCCTCGTGTTCATACGATTCATTTGATATTTTTAATAATTTTTGTGAGTAAAGATGTACAAGCTGTAACAGTAAGACAGAAACTTTCTTCTCAGTGTTTTAGTCATAAATGGAGCATTACAACTCCAAAAGACTTGAAACCAACGCTAAAAGTTTACAAATTTCCTTGGCTACAACTTTGAAGAAGACCAATTTTATTGATTCCATGTACATTTTGTTCAGAAATAATGATTGCATGCATGTGTTTAAATTCGACTCTAGAAGATAAAAGTAAAATCTAAAAATACTTGGACCTTTCTAATAGTTCTCTAAAAATTACACAAAGTAGATAACATATTTTAGAACATCTGTGATTTTTCTATTAAACCATTTTAGACCAGAAGTATTTTTAATAAATACAACTAACAGGAGTAATTTCTGGAAAATAGCAGAAGTGGACTGATTTTGGTATAACTTTAAAAACCGACACTTACGGACTTACTATGTAGAGAAAGACTAACTTCTATGACTTATAAACCTGATTAAGGATTGGGTAATAGTCTCGGGATAAACTAAGAAGGTTTGACAAGTCAACAATAATCGGTCTCGGTATCAAAAACGGGAAACTTTCTATGCTTGGAAAGATTGGTAACAAAAGTGTTTGAATGTCTTTTGATGTAATTATCTATTGTGTATGTTAATCATAAATTGTGGGGAACCAAAGTTCCAAAACTCAAACACTATAAAATTCGGACTCAAACAATCTTGTGAAATTATACGACTTGTGTGTGACGTTCGATAATTTTAGTATGTTGTACAATCGTGTGACCATTATCATTTTCAACCGCGATTATTGGACATTAACAACTTCAAAGCAAACAAACTATATTGGCACTTTGTAATCTAAATAATTAGCTAAGCAATCCTTACAAACAAAACTAGATAAAAACCTAATTAGAACCTTCATGATCGTAGGTCTTGGATAGGAGTCATAAACGGCAAGCACGCGCGTTACATCCATCAATTTACTCTTGCGCTCAATTGTGAGTATTCACAGCCCCTCTTTTTACCGTTCATACTAAATATTTTGGGGTGAAAAGCATGTTATCTTGTTGCAAATACTTATCTTGTATGTACTTTTCTATTTATACGCTCTTATTGTATGCTTGTGACTCTATCGTGTCTTAAGTCCCCGGTTTCTCTTACACAACCCATTAACTCATTATTGAGCCGATGGTTGATATGGATAGTACTATTTGGAAGGAGGCCACCTTCCCACTCATTCGTGCATATGAGTGCATACCACCAATCTTATATGTTTGCGATAGGACATATCTTTGGGGCATTGCTTCGGGCCAATAGGTTTGGTTGTGGACTCAAGCTATACATGTCATTCTTAAATGAATCTTATATTGCGTATAAATACTATTTTCCTAATAATGTAAATCTTACTACGTGGTTTGATAACTTCTAAATTGTTTTCACATTTACATTTTATTTTCAAAACCTGTGAACTCACCAACTATTTTTATAGTTGACCCTCATTTTACATGCTTTTCAGGAAACGGTCAGTAGTTCTGGAATGAAGCATCGTTTGTCTTTATTAATGTTGAAGCTATTAGACTTACTTCGTTTTATCTTTTGGATGTATTCGGTTGTATGATTTAGTATTTGGTACTGTAAACTTATTGTAAGTGCTAATAGCTGTATTTTGTAAACGACGAATTAGTTGTACTTTGTGTAATGAAACCATTGTGCTGTTACATCTCGTGTTTCCGCTTTAGCGGGGTGTGACAGATTTGGTATCAGAGCCAAAGGTTATAGGAACACCGCTTGACCTTAGGGAAGCCTAGACTATAACCATTAAGTTAGTATGCCTTTAAGTATGACTAGTTCGGGTGATTGCATCATTCGAAATTAATTTAACATAGCCTGATCAACTATGTATAATTAAAGGCGAAGAGATGCAAGACCGGAAATGGTTATAGAAATGAGGTGCATCATAGAACTCAATTAAGTAAAGAAAAAAAAAAAACTTCTCTATGGGTGCTTAGTACCTTCATATTCTAAGTTTTACTATACCTCTAGGAACTAAGTTCTCTTTTTGCAGCCTTACCATGTCGAACTCCTCACTCCACGCTCTAGGATCAGCTGATGACTCTGGCTATTTTACTGGTCGCCCTCGCGACAACCCACCTAGCTCTGAGCCAGAGGAGGACCCCTCGGAGTGTTCAGAGTCAGAGAATGAAGCTAGTAGCCGAGAGGTCACTAGGGAGAACACTAGGATTTCCCCGACACGTGTACCACCCCAGCCACCTCAAGAAGGTGTGCGCATGAGGACCACTGCTCGTATGAGCGTTGCTCCACCTGTTAGATTTGCAGTCAGAGATTTCCCTCCCGGAACTGGACCATCAGGAGCTGAACCTTCATGGACTGTACCTTCGAGAACTGTAGCCGGAATTCCGATATCTCGAGACCCCGACATGACTTTTAGGATGGCACGTAGAGTGGATGTTATGACTCATGATCTTCAGACTCAGAGAGCTTGGATTGCCCATCATGGGGAGATGTTAGGTTATATGACAGACCTAACAGAGCGGTTAGTTTATCGTACAGACGATGCCAGGGAGACAACACGGGCAGCGGTGTTTTGGTGTAAGGTGTTTGCAGGATTCACTTTTGTGTTGGCTATGATGCTCATTTGGGTAGTTTGGTTTGCTTAGGAGAATGTGTTTGGAGATAGATCTAGATTTTGAAGACCTTGTAGTGTTTACAATGGTGTATGTCTTTTATTTTAAGTATTTGTGAAAAATTGTGATGAAATGGGTTATCCAAATTTTGGAACTTTTGACTTATCCATGGAAAAACCCTATTTTGTTTATTTAATATTATTGCGAAAATTATTTTGATGCTTGATTTATTTTAGAACTCTTACCATAAGTTATTTTCAACTTATTTCTTTTTGGTTGTTATCTAACCTTGCAAATACCAAAGTTTCCAACAATCAAAAACATGCTACATAAACACTAATCAACAACTTTCAAAAATGTGTCATAGGATCATGCCTCCAAAACGATCCACTCGACGCACTCAAGAAGATCAACAACCAGACATGGCCCAGGTCATTGCCCAACAACTCTCTGCTGCAATCCCAAACATCATCGCCCAGGTGACTGCTGGTATCCAGGGAGCCCAGAGGAATGAGGGTGGTCCTAACCCCAATGGAAGACAGAATGCACCACCGGTTTTTGCCAATGATGGTCGAGTGTGCACTTATAAATACTTCATGTCTTGCAAACCCAAGGAGTTCCATGGAACTGAAGGTGCTGTAGGTTTACTGAAATGGTTCGAAAGCATCGAGTCAGTACTACATGTGAGCAACTGTGCTGAAGATCACAAAGTAGGCTATGTATCTAGCTTACTTCAGGACGTAGCTCTGACCTGGTGGAACACTCAAGTGCAGACCCGAGGAAGGGAAGCAGCATACAACCTTTCGTGGGACACATTCAAAAGGTTGCTCACCGAACAGTATTGTCCTAAGAATGAAGTGCAGAAGCTAGAAGCAGAACTCTGGAATCACACCATGGAAGGTGCTGAGATAGAAAAGTACACGACTCGTTTTCATGAACTGGCAAAGTTGGTACCTCATCTTGTAACACCGGAGTACAATCGAATAGACCGTTACATTTGGGGATTGGCACCGGAACTTCGAGGAATGGTTACCTCATCTAATCCAACAACCATCGAAAGTGCGGTAATTCTGGCACACCGTCTGACTACTGATAAGATTCGCTCGGGAATCCTGACCAAGGTGAATTCTGGTAATAAGCGAAAATTTGAGAATCAATCAGGAAAGAAGACTGGGAATACTTCGAATAGAAATCATAAATCAGCCAAGAATTTTGCAATTACCACTCAAGAGCCGAAAGGATACACTGGTCCCCTCCCTAAGTGTAACAAATGTAAATTCCATCATGAGGGAGTTTGCCCGAAATGTGACACCTGTAATAAAACCGGCCACACCGCTAAGTATTGCAGGGCTGGAAAGGAACGCAAGGAAAGTGGAGATGGCAACAGGGCGTGCTATGAATGTGGAAGTCTGGACCACTTTAGAAATACTTGTCCAAAGTTGAAAAGAGGTCCAAACAACAACACCAGAAATCAGGTAGGACCAACTAATCAAGGGAATCGGAATGTGCAGACGCGAGGACGGGCATTTGTGATGGGAGCTGAAGAAGCACGCCAGGACCCTAATGTGGTGACAGGTACGTTTCTCCTTAACAACCACTATGCATCCGTACTATTTGACTCTGGGGCAGATAAGAGCTTTGTTTCACATGAATTTAGACCCTTCCTTGGCAAAGAGTCCAAACCATTAAAACCTGCTTACACTGTCGAACTAGCTAGTGGTTACGAACTTAATGTTAGGGAGATCGTACGAGACTGCATTTTGCATCTTGAAAATGAGCAATTTAATATTGATCTCATCCCAATTAAACTAGGCAGTTTCGATGTGGTAGTCGGTATGGACTGGTTAGCCAAGAATCATGTAGACATAGGCTGCCACGAAAAGGTGATACGAATACCCATCCGAGAAGACGAAACACTAGTTGTGTACGGAGACAAGCCCAATAGGAGTTTGAAAATGGTGTCATCCATGAAGATTCGCAAATATCTGAGGAAGAAGTGCTTAGCCATTTTGGCGCACGTTGTCAAGAAAGAGTCAGAGGAAAAACTCGCACAAGATATTCCCATAGTACGTGAGTATTTAGAAGTATTTCCAGATGATTTGCCTGGACTTCCCCCACCTAGACAAGTTGAATTCCGAATTGATCTAATACCAGGAGCCGCACCGATAGCTAAGGCACCGTATCGCCTAGCACCAGCGGAAATGAAAGAATTGTCCAGTCAACTTCAAGAACTATTGGAAAAGGGTTTTGTTCGCCCCAGTTCATCACCATGGGGAGCCCCAGTCTTATTCGTTAAAAAGAAGGATGGATCATTATGAATGTGCATCGACTATCGAGAATTGAATAAACTAACAATCAAAAATCGATATCCTCTCCCTCGAATCGATGACCTATTCAATCAATTGCAAGGTGCCTCATACTTCTCAAAGATCGACTTACGGTCTGGATACCATCAATTAAGAGTCCATGAAGAAGACATACCCAAAACCGCATTCAGGACCCGATATGGACACTATGAGTTCATGGTTATGCCATTCGGTCTAACTAACGCTCCTGCGGCATTTATGGACTTAATGAATAGAGTCTGTAGAGCGTATTTAGATAAGTTTGTGATAGTGTTCATTGATGACATTCTAATCTACTCGCGAAGCAAGGAAGATCATGAGCAACACCTGAGGCAGATATTGCAACTACTCAAAGATGAGAAACTGTACGCTAAATTTTCCAAGTGCGAGTTTTGGATTAAAGAGGTACATTTCCTTGGTCACGTGGTAGGTGAGAACGGAATTCACGTGGATCCAGGAAAAATTGAGGCCATTAAGAAATGGGAAGCCCCCAGGACTCCAACGGAAATCAGGCAATTTCTGGGATTGGCTGGTTATTATAGGAGATTCATCGAGAATTTCTCAAAAATCTCCCAGCCACTGACCACACTGACACAAAAGGATAAGAGTTTTGTCTGGGGAAAACCACAAGAAGAAGCATTCCAAACTCTAAAACGTAAATTATGCAACGCACCGGTATTGGAACTACCAGAAGGGTCAGATGACTTTGTAGTTTATTGTGATGCCTCGCATCAAGGTCTTGGATGTGTGCTAATGCAGAACAATAAAGTCATAGCGTATGCTTCCAGACAACTGAAAACCCATGAGAAAAACTATACGACCCACGACTTAGAGTTAGGAGCCGTGGTCTTTGCACTTAAGATTTGGAGACATTACTTGTATGGAACCAAATGCACGATATTCACAGACCACAAAAGTCTCCAACACATACTTGATCAAAAGATGCTCAACATGCGTCAGAGGAGATGGGTAGAGTTACTGAATGACTATGACTGCGAGATCAAATACCACCCAGGAAAGGCCAATGTAGTGGCAGATGCCCTAAGTAGGAAGGAAAGGGTGAAACCCTCACGAATGCGAATGTGTGGAGCACTCGTACAAACTAGTTTAAAAGCTCAAATCCAACTTGCTCAAGAAGAGGCCTTAAGAGCTGAAAACCAGAAAGGAGAAACTCTGCACGGTCTCGAACTAAGGTTCGAAACTAAGCCCGACGGAGTGAAATACTTTAAGGACAGGGTTTGGGTACCCAAGACTAACGGATTGAGAGATCTGATCTTAGAAGAGGCCCACAAATCACGGTACTCAATACATCCTGGGGTTGACAAAATGTACAAGGATGTTAAGGAGTATTACTGGTGGCCAGGAATAAAGAAAGACATCGCTGTCTATGTTGGAAAGTGCTTAACCTGTTCTAGAGTTAAAGCCGAACATCAAAAACCATCAGGATTGTTACAACAGCCAGAGATACCCCAATGGAAATGGGAACAGATAACGATGGATTTCATCACAAAATTGCCCCGAACCGCTAAAGGCCATGACTCCATATGGGTTATTGTCGACCGACTAACGAAATCAGCTCACTTTCTTCCTATTCGGGAGGACTACAAAATGGAAAAACTCGCTCAAATCTATATTACTGAAATTGTGTCACGTCACGGAGTACCCATTTCCATTATCTCTGATAGAGATAGCCGTTTCACATCACGGTTCTGGCAATCCACGCAGAAGGTGCTAGGAACACGAATAGACCTGAGTACCGCATATCACCCTCAGACAGATGGGCAAAGTGAACGAACAATCCAAACTTTGGAAGATATGCTTCGGGCATGCGTGATGGACTTTGGAGGAAGTTGGGATGTTCATTTACCATTGGTGGAGTTTTCTTATAACAACAGTTATCACACAAGCATTCAATGTGCACCTTATGAAGCATTGTATGGTCGTAAATGCCGATCACCTCTGTGCTGGCATGAAATCGGTGAGAAGCACTTGACAAGGCCTGACATTATCCAGGAAACTGTTGACAAAATCTCAATCATTAGGGATCGACTCAAGGCAGCCCAGAGTCGACAGAAAAGTTATGCGGATCACCGCAGAAAACCGTTAGAATTCCAAATCGGTGATAAGGTGTTCTTGAAATTATCACCATGGAAAGGAATGATTCGTTTTGGAAAAAGAGGCAAGCTAAATCCACGCTATATCGGACCTTATGAAATTTTGAAACGAATTGGTCCAGTGGCTTACAAACTCAAATTACCACAGGAATTAAGCAGGATTCACGACACGTTTCATGTATCGAATCTTAAGAAATGTCTAGCCGACAACTCGCAAATCTTACCCCTTGAGGGAGTCCAAATAGATGACCGTTTACACTTTATCGAAGAACCAACGGAAATCGTCGATAAGGATACCAAGCGTTTAAGACGAAGCAAAATTCCGATCGTCAAAGTTCGCTGGAATTCTAAGCGCGGACCTGAGTACACCTGGGAACGTGAGGATTTCATGAAGCAAAAATACCCTCATCTATTCACTAGCTGAATCTAGACAGTGCCACCAGTGGAATTTCGGGACGGAATTCTTCTAACTGGGGGAGACTGTGACAACCGTCAAAATCTCAGGTTATTACCACACTCCAATCTTAGATTTCATTATGGCATTCCATATATTTCGGAAAAATTTATGGTTACGACTCCTTAGGTCTACTAAACCGTAAAAAGCCTTAGAGATTTCCTAGTAGATCATAAGTCTATAAGATAAACTAAATTAGATTACTAAGTGCCAAATTAAACAAAGAAAATTTATCTCTTTATGCTTTAACAAAATCCTTATTGAATCGCAAACTGAAATTTCCGTAACTCGTCAACGCAAACTTAATCGGATGAATAATACATGAACATTAAAATTAGAACAAATTAAGTGTATCATAACTTAATTCAAGAACTTAAAATTTCTCACTTTTTAAAACTCAAATTTTAATCACCAAAACATCACAAAATAAACCTTATAACATAACAATACTTATACACCTTTAATACAAATTAATTATACAACAATTATACATATTATTTAACAAAAAAAAAATAAATTAATTTAAACACCCCACCCCCCCCAAATCCGGCCAGCCCTCCCCCCCCTCCTTTTCATTTCAATTTTTTTTTAATTCCCTATACACTCATTACTACTTCACTTCCCCAAAATCCATTCTCACACTCTTCACCTTTCTCTCTCAAAACACACACTAAACACACACTTCTTTCTCCCAAAAATCAGCCACATTCAAGCCTCTAAACCCAGAATTTAAAGGTGTTCATCACCAAATCAAAGCAAGAAAAGGTAATTTATTTCATTTACTATTATTATCTATCACTTCCTTCTTGTGTTTTCTTCAAAATCCGGATTTTAGCCCTTCTCATGGCTAAAAATCCTCATAAAATGCTTGATGTTTGTAGGTTATATCTTTTCACATCATTATGTGTTAGAAGAAAGAGTAACCCATGATCAAACCAAAAATCAAGTGAAACTTGGTGTTAATACTTGTAACTTTGTTGAATATTGTTTATCTTTATGTAAAAATTGTTCTTGTGATAAATAATCATCTCTAACACATCTTGATTGTATATCAACATCATGCATGTGTTAGAACATGGATTTAAAGATCAAAAGAGGATAATCTTCTTCATTTCATGTTTGGTGTTCATTATTTTAAATGAAACACTCAAATAAGAGTTTACAACTTTCTGTCCAGAAAACTTATTATATTTCAAAGATTTTTATAAAAATCATTCCTTCATGAAAATGGACGTTTTTATAGTCTAAATTTAAGTTCTGGAAGTAAGCTTTCCAACCATGTAAGCCTCGTGTTCATACGAGTTCATTTGATATTTTTAATAATTTTTGTGAGTAAAGATGTACAAGCTGTAACAGTAAGACAGAAACTTTCTTCTCAGTGTTTTAGTCATAAATGGAGCATTACAACTCCAAAAGACTTGAAACCAACGCTAAAAGTTTACAAATTTCCTTGGCTACAACTTTGAAGAAGACCAATTTTATTGATTCCATGTACATTTTGTTCAGAAATAATGATTGCATGCATGTGTTTAAATTCGACTCTAGAAGATAAAAGTAAAATCTAAAAATACTTGGACCTTTCTAATAGTTCTCTAAAAATTACACAAAGTAGATAACATATTTTAGAACATCTGTGATTTTTCTATTAAACCATTTTAGACCAGAAGTATTTTTAATAAATACAACTAACAGGAGTAATTTCTGGAAAATAGCAGAAGTGGACTGATTTTGGTATAACTTTAAAAACCGACACTTACGGACTTACTATGTAGAGAAAGACTAACTTCTATGACTTATAAACCTGATTAAGGATTGGGTAATAGTCTCGGGATAAACTAAGAAGGTTTGACAAGTCAACAATAATCGGTCTCGGTATCAAAAACGGGAAACTTTCTATGCTTGGAAAGATTGGTAACAAAAGTGTTTGAATGTCTTTTGATGTAATTATCTATTGTGTATGTTAATCATAAATTGTGGGGAACCAAAGTTCCAAAACTCAAACACTATAAAATTCGGACTCAAACAATCTTGTGAAATTATACGACTTGTGTGTGACGTTCGATAATTTTAGTATGTTGTACAATCGTGTGACCATTATCATTTTCAACCGCGATTATTGGACATTAACAACTTCAAAGCAAACAAACTATATTGGCACTTTGTAATCTAAATAATTAGCTAAGCAATCCTTACAAACAAAACTAGATAAAAACCTAATTAGAACCTTCATGATCGTAGGTCTTGGATAGGAGTCATAAACGGCAAGCACGCGCGTTACATCCATCAATTTACTCTTGCGCTCAATTGTGAGTATTCACAGCCCCTCTTTTTACCGTTCATACTAAATATTTTGGGGTGAAAAGCATGTTATCTTGTTGCAAATACTTATCTTGTATGTACTTTTCTATTTATACGCTCTTATTGTATGCTTGTGACTCTATCGTGTCTTAAGTCCCCGGTTTCTCTTACACAACCCATTAACTCATTATTGAGCCGATGGTTGATATGGATAGTACTATTTGGAAGGAGGCCACCTTCCCACTCATTCGTGCATATGAGTGCATACCACCAATCTTATATGTTTGCGATAGGACATATCTTTGGGGCGTTGCTTCGGGCCAATAGGTTTGGTTGTGGACTCAAGCTATACATGTCATTCTTAAATGAATCTTATATTGCGTATAAATACTATTTTCCTAATAATGTAAATCTTACTACGTGGTTTGATAACTTCTAAATTGTTTTCACATTTACATTTTATTTTCAAAACCTGTGAACTCACCAACTATTTTTATAGTTGACCCTCATTTTACATGCTTTTCAGGAAACGGTCAGTAGTTCTGGAATGAAGCATCGTTTGTCTTTATTAATGTTGAAGCTATTAGACTTACTTCGTTTTATCTTTTGGATGTATTCGGTTGTATGATTTAGTATTTGGTACTGTAAACTTATTGTAAGTGCTAATAGCTGTATTTTGTAAACGACGAATTAGTTGTACTTTGTGTAATGAAACCATTGTGCTGTTACATCTCGTGTTTCCGCTTTAGCGGGGTGTGACATTACATTACCCGAACCTCCTCCGGTTTCATTCCTTCTACCGGTTCTTTCGTTTCCATCATTCCTCTCAGTCCTTTGGGTGGCGATTGCCTCAGCTACTCTTTGTGCTACAAGTCGCTCGATAGCTGCATTACTCATCGTGGATGTTCTCTTGGGTGGCATGTTTCTTGAAATTACAAAGCACAACAAGACAACGAGATACTGTACAAGATAGAACTTTATCATGCGTGTAAGGAATAAATAAGTACAAACCACACGACCAAAGTCACAAGATAGTAAGATTAATAACCCAACAAGAGCATAAACTTAGTCAAAATACTTGATTCATTGTTCACAAAAACAGGCCGGGAATGAAACATCCGGAAAAATACAAGCAAATCCATAAATTTATCCTCTAGGCACAACCCGCCATAGTAGGTTAGAAATCGAAATGAAACTATCCGCGAAACTGGCCCAAAAGTGCACTAACACGTCCCAAACTATGCTCCATCGCGGACATACGCTGCTCTGCCCTAGTCGCGCGCTCTTCCGCTAATTCAGCGCGCCTCTCGCTGTGCTCCACCTGTCGGCGCAACTCAGTGATCTCCTCTCGAAGCATCTTGATGTCGTCATCAGCACAGTAAACCGAGTAGTCCATGTTACTGATCCTTCTCTCAACTTCCGAAGCTTGTGCCTGTATGAGTTCCACTTTATCGGAACGTGACTCATCCTGGTCGTACTCCAGCTGATTAAGTCTCCTCTCCTGATCAACCAAACGTGCTACCACAACGGGGATAGTGTGATGTACAGGCTCCAAAGTGAGAGAGGGTATGGGTGTAGTGGTGGAGGGCTCCCCAACTTCCAGTGTCTCGGGTATCCCTTCTTCTTTTCTCCAAGACTGAATCTGCTCCTGCATCCAAGTCCACTTGCGGGATCGCACTCGCCTAGTAGTAGTGTTGGTAGTCCCGGTAGGGGGAATGGAGGGGGTCTCAGTAGGGGGGATGGAGAATGTCTCAGTCAAAGGTGGGAACACGGTTATCCGAGGGGTACGCATCAATCGTGGTCCCCCAGGGCGGAATGATCGGAGTGAAGAGGCTGGTTTTGGTTGGGTAGAGGGAGCAGGGGCAGTCTTAATAGGTATGACAGGGGAGGGATGGGATTCTTCGGAATCGGACTTGTCCTCAGTAGGCTCGGACTCTTCCTCCATTGGCTCGGTCTCATTGGAGGAACCCGTCTTTTCAACTCGGGTAGCGGACACAGACATGAATGAGGGTGACTTAAGTGAGGTGAGGAGGCATGCAGCCGTCTTGGAGTCATCGTCGGACACGACTTGGACAGGGCTATTAGGGTTCGACATACTCTGTCATATAAGATAATAGTATATAAATAGGGAGTATATAAAATAAGTAATTATTTAACATGTATGTACTAACTTAACAATTAACATGTAATAAGCATGCATGGAACCACATTCGGTAAGTAGGCAAGGATGTATGGATTTAATAATTAGCAAGTACACCTAAAGGTCCTTATTCTAGTCATGGCTATAGTCTAGGCCCACTAATGCAACCTAGTTCACTATAACCTTGGGCTCTGATACCAATCTGTCACACCCCGCCTCGGCGGAAGGTTGCGAGATGCGACTATCATGAGATCACAACACAAGAATTACAATGAACGACCTCTACATGAGTCGTTTTAAACATACTTCATAAAAGTTTAAATTGTCTTACAGACTTAGACCATTTGTCTTTAAAAAGTTTACAAACAATTCCCATAAGTTGCAAAATAGTTAGGATTTTAAGAATTTAAGATCAAAAGCAATGTTCGTCCATGCAAATGTAGTTCCTAACTTCAAAAGGGGTATGCCATCTTCACAAATAGCAAGCATCTTAATTACCTTAGAATAACATGTAAAAATGGGTCAACATAAAGTTGGTGAGCTCATAGGTTTTAATAGTTGTAAAACATTACCGTGGATCACGAGATTTCAAGTTATATTGCCATTCAACAATATAGTAAAAATTGTATTACTATTGCCATAAGCTCATGAATTGAAACCTTAACATTTAGTGCCTCGCAAGTGTCCTATCCAAACACAAGTAGTTCTCAAATGACAATGCACCCGTTTGACTTATAGTCATGTTGGCGCTACCAACCCGGATGGGGGCGTCAACCCAAATAGATCTATTCATGACATTCACGTTTGAGTCCTTAACTAACAATTCATGATAAAGGCCTACATAATGGATAGTGTCAACTCATGCAATACGTAACAGTTTAGTTTGTGTCCACAAAGAAAAGAACATGTATTCTCACCCCAAAAACATGTCAAAGCATTTAAAAAGAAGTAGGGGCCATGAGACTCACCTTAGTGAGAGAGCGGAAAGTTGCAAGTACTTGTTTGGGTCTTGGTGGGGTTTATGCATCCTAGATCACATAAAATGTTTAAGTTTAGTCATATGGTATATTGTTGATACATATTAGGTGTCTGTCAGTTGGTCTATCGAGTTGTAATAAGTGTCGTTAGTTACTTAATAGAAATATAGTTTTTGTATAGTGCGACACTCGTGTTTTAGTTTAGGCGACACTTGCCTAAGTGACGCATAGCGACACTTAGGTAAGTGACGCATGAAGGCGGCCACATGCGACACTTCCACAAGTGACGCATGTTGGCTGACTTTTTAGTATAAATAGAAACCTACGGGTTTTCGGCTAGGGTTGACGAAACCCTAGCACCATTTGTCGACTAAGCCTCTCTGTAATCGATCCCAATACATTATACAAGCTAATAAACAAGTTTGCTTTGTTTGAATATCATTGTTTCGGTTTGTGTTTGTTAGCATTAAGTGTAATTGATTGATTCCGCCTGTTAATTACTGTCAATTGTCATCTAGATCCAAGCATAAGGCACTTTCAACTGGTATCAGAGCCTTGCGGTGATAACATTGACGTTTATAAGGTATTTTGGATTGATTTCGGTTTTGCTTGATTCAAGAATCACGAATTCATACGGATTTTGAGGTGCAAAGGTGAATTACAGTCGATATTCATCAACATTTACAGGTTTCGTCCATTAGGGTTCAAGGAATTTTTGTTTGGTTTACGAAAATTCGAATTTTTTAGGGTTTTGGGATTTTGCAGCCGTTTTGCGACACTCGATCCGTCACTGAGACGCGTCACTTGCTGCGGCAGTACCTAATCCCAAATTAGGGTTATACCGTCACTTGAACGCGTCACTTAAGGCGTCATTTGAGGTTTATACGACACTTAACTTAAGTGTCGTCTACCCTAATCCTCCGTCACTTACGTGCGTCACTGTTGCACGGTACTTGACTCTTAAGCGTCACTTCTTTTAGTGACGCCTGTTTGTTTACTTGCGTCACTTCCTTTAGTGACGCCTTTTGATTTACTGCGTTACTTTTTCAAGTGACGCCTATCCGTTTAGCACGTCACTCAAGTCCGACAATTGAGTGCGTCACTTGCTTGATTGAGCGACACTTACTTAAAGTATCATCAGTCACTTCGCCCGTCACTCGATAGCGTCACTTACCTAGTGACGCTAGTCGTTGCAACACTTCAGTGCGTCACTTACTAAGTGACGCCTTTCGTACTAATATTTTCCTAGCTTTTGTTTTTGATTAAAACTACAGGTATATCTTCAATGGCCGCAGATAAGGAAGATATTAGAGGTATTAGGGAGATGATAAAGCAAGGAAATGACATAGGTTCCAATAATAAACCTCCACTATTCACTGCAGACATGGACTATGCTTATTGGAGGGATAGATTTGAACAGTTCGTTGATTTTCATTGTCCGGAATTGTGGGGCCCATTAAAACAAAGATATGTGGCTCCAGTGGCTGACGGAGATTATCGTCAGGTTCCTCCACCAAAATCTTTCATTGCAATGACTCTTCAAGAAAAGAAGGATTATCAAATAGAAAGAAAAGCACACTCAGCTATCTGTATGTGCTTGACAAAGGACGTCATGAGACTGTTTAAACATCATGACACAACCTATGACTTATGGATAGCCATAGAGACGAGGTGTGGAGGAAATAAGAAATATAAGGAAGCTAAGCTGGAATTGATAAAGAAACAGTACGATCTGTTTGACTCCTTACCAAATGAGACAACCTCTGGACTGTTTACCCGATACTCACAACTGGTGAGTGAGTTAACGGAGGGTGGATATAGTCTCACAGCACTTGAGATAAATAAGAAATTGTTAGATGTTTTACCAAGTGCATGGGATGTAAAAGTCCAATTCTTGAAGGAAAGTGAAGGATTGGATGGAATGACCTTGGATCAGCTTATAGGAATTCTTCAAGCCCATGCTATGGAATTGAAGAAGAAAGAGTGCAAGTCAACTGGATTTGTACAAAATCCTTCGCTTTATGGAGGCCAAGTTAACTCTGGTAAGAGTTATGGAGGAATGGCATTCATATCGGATACCAATTCTTCATCTTATTCAGCTGGAGCATCACATGCTGCTTATGTGTCTGGTACAACCTGTACTAATCAAGGATCACAACAACAGGTTACATCTTCACCAGCTATCCAAGAGCAAGCGGCAATCTATACAACTTTCCTTAGTTCCTACAAAGATTTGGTTACTCAACCAAATACTACTTTGGAAATGACCAAAGAAGATTATGCTCAGCTGGATGACGATGACTTGGAGCAGATGGATTTAAACTGGAATATAGCTATGCTTTCCAGAAGAGTTCAGAAATTTATGCAGAGAACTGGACGGAAGAGTTTGGAAGGTAATGGGAAGTCTAGATTTGGGTTCGACAAAAGCAAGGTTCGATGTTACAATTGTCAGAACCTTGGTCACTTCGCAAGGGAATGTGAGAAACCCAGGATGCCATCGTCGGGTCTTATTAAGCCGGACCCACCTAAGGCAAATGCAAATGAAGAAGCTAAATCATTGGCTGTAGACAACGCTTTGATTGTCTTTGAGCCAACTACTTTTGATTGGAGTGCTCAAGCTGCTCAATTTCAATGCCTGATGGCTCACATTACTCCTGAGGTACCAAATACACCCTCTGAGCCATTTAATTGTGTTTCGTGTATTAACTTGACTGAATCCCTTAAGATCTATCAGAAAGACAATCAAAATTTGCGGGACAAGATTGTAAAACTTAATGAATCTAATAATTTTTTGTTAGAAAATGAAACACTTTATGAACAACATCTTGAAGCTCATAAATTAGATACTGAAACCTTTAAAGTAAAGGTCTTTAGCCAGCAAGATGCAATTAAAAGTTATCTTGTTGAAATCGAATTGTTGAATAAAGAATTATCTGATTTGAAAAATGAGTTTGAGAATCATAAAAGCAAAATCTTAGGTTCAACATCCGCAACACAAGTCTTTAATGAGATTGTTAGCAAGCAGGGAGCAAGTGGCAAAAAGAAGGAAGGTCTTGGCTATAACCAAGTACCACTACCTTCTAATGCCGAATATTGTCCCCCGATTGCTAAACAAGGTCTTGAGGAGATTTCAGTTGATTATACCAAACTATATGGTATTAAGGCCAAAGAAGCCAAGCTAAACAAACTGACCACGGAGAAAACCAAGAGGCAAGAGTATCCATTGCCTCAGTTTGTTAAAGCTGAAAGTAAGTCTCAAGTTCATACTGATGACATTGTTGAGATAGAGGATATTACTGATCAGGAATATCCTGAGTTTAAGAAGGTTGAGGCTAAACCTGAAAAACAAATTTTAAAAGTTGAACCTGTACCAAAGGTTCAAAATAAAAAGGAAAATAGAGTTTTAAATGTGAAACCTCAAAAGTCACCGGCAAATGTTTTAAAACAAAAGGTGACAAGTGAAAAGGTTCATGTTGATAAAACTTATGCCTCAACTTCTAAACCAACACAAGCATTCTCTAAAACGTGTACAACATGTTCATGTTCTAAAAATGCTTCGTCACTTCCTGCGGTAAATCCTCCGTCTCAAAAGTTTCAAGAGACTCGTTCTTGTTTCTACTGTAAGAAACAAGGACATTTGATCCGTGATTGTCCCAAACTCTCTTATCAAAGTTATGGGAGAAATATGCCTAGGACATCTTTCTACAGAAATTCTTTTTCAAAATCACATCCTAGGCATCACTCTTACTCTCCCAAGCCTGCTAAGAAAGTAGTTAATGTTGGGCAAAATCCTTTGTTAAAACCAAAGCCCAACATTATTTCCAAGCCAAATCCTGAACCATCAAAGGTTTGGAAGATAAAGGAGTCCACTAAAGACTCAAATGTCATCAATAATAACACATCAGATTCAAAATCTGATTTGTTTAAAAATAAAGTTTTATCTGATGTGCTTATTGTTGATGACTATGGTCGACCTAAGTCTGTAAAGGCTTGGGTCACCGTTTCTCACTAATCTCTTCATATTTATGTGTTGCAGCAGTCTGAACGTGTAAAAGATAGCGAATGGTTCATGGACAGTGGCTGCTCGCGACACATGATGGGTGATGTGTCTCTCTTAGTGGATATTAAACCATACGCGGGAGGTCATGTTGCTTTTGCTGGAGATACGGGAGGAACGATTTCAGGGAGAGGAACGCTAACTAATGGAAAGGTTAGCTTTGAGAATGTAAATTATGTGGCCGAACTACAACATAACCTGTTAAGTGTTTCACAAGTTTGTGATAAGGACTATACCACATCTTTTACAAAGACTGAGTGTGTCATATTGAAGCCGGGGTATGTCATTCCAGAGGAATGGGTGGTAATGCGAGCACCTAGAAGAAATGACACATATGTGATGAATATGCGAACGGTGGAGACATCCAGCGAATACACTTGTCTCCTTTCGAAGGCTTCAGAAAAGGAATCACTCCTTTGGCACAGACGAATGGGACACATTCATTTCCGAAAAATGAATTTCCTAGTCAACAACGACTTGGTTCGTGGAGTTCCGAAACAGTCCTTCGCCTTGAAGGATGACTGTGTTTCTTGCCACAAGGGCAAACTCCACAAGAAGTCCCATAAGTCTAAGGTTGTGAATTCCATAAATGCTCCGTTAGAACTACTGCACATGGATCTTTTTGGTCCTGTTTCTACAAAGAGCATTGGTGGTCGCTCCTATTGTTTAGTAGTGACAGATGACTACTCACGATTTTCGTGGGTATACTTTCTCGCAACAAAGGATGAGACAGCGGGAATTTTGGTCTACTTGTTGGATAAGTTGGCAAATTTGTGCAACTTAAAGGTGAAAAGACTGCAGAGCGATAACGGAACCGAATTGAAGAACTCAACTCTTGAGTTATTTTGCGCTTCTAGGGGTATTGAACATCAATTCAGTGCTCCGAGAACACCTCAACAGAATGGAGTTGCTGAACGGAAGAATAGGACAATTATTGAAACTGCTCGTACTATGTTAGCGGATTCTAAATTACCTATTATCTTCTGGGCCGAGGCAGTTAATACTGCTTGCTACGTTTTGAATCGGGTTCTTTCGGTTAAAAAGAAGAATAAAACGTGTTATGAGCTCTTCAACAATCGCAAGCCGAATCTGCAGTTTCTGGAACCATTTGGATGTCCTTGTTTGATAATGATTACCAAAGAACGTGTCCCTAAGTTTGGTGATAAAGCCGTTCAAGGAATTTTTCTTGGATATTCGGTCAACTCTCCAAACAAACGGGTATACAACAAATCAACAAACGAGATAGAGGAACACTTTGAGGTCAAATGCCTACGGTATACGGAACCACCTCAAGGAACGGGTCCGGATTGGTTCTTCAATTATGGGAAACTCTTCAGTTCCTTTAATGTACCGGAGGATGACGACACTGAAGATTTAATTACAATGCTTCATGGACTCGATGTTTTTCAACAAACATCCGATTCTCCTCCTACAACATCCAATCCGATTCCCGATACGACATCCACTCCATCACCTACTCCAACACAACAAATGCCTGCACCTACATCCACTACTTCATCTGCATCTGTACCTACACCCACACCACCAACTACAACCATTCCGTCTTCATCAAACACTGTTAATGCCGCGGATCTTCCGGATGATCCTGATATGCCTCTCTTAGAGGATGAAGAAGATATGGACTATTCTCGTTTCTTCACTAATGAAGAGAACGAAGATGCTTCTGCCACTGAAGGTGACTTGAACAACTTGGAATTAAATCTTGTGCCAGACGCCATTCCAGTGACCCGGATACATAGGAATCACCCAGTTGAAAACATTATTGGTGATCCTCATTCTGCTGTTCAAACGAGACATCAGGCGAAGCAATCTGCTGAAGATACGGATACTTCAGCTAATCAAATTTTGGGATTTATGGCGATTGTTAATTCTTGCCATCTTTCCCAAACTGAACCGAAAAAAGTTTCGGAGGCCTTGCAAGATCCATCCTGGGTCGAGGCCATGCAAGATGAACTGCAGCAGTTCCACAAGCTACAAGTGTGGACGCTAGTTCCATTACCCAAGGGTGCCGATCCAAAAGGCACTAGATGGGTATATCGAGTCAAGAAGGATGATCGAGGGGTTGTTACGAGGAACAAAGCTCGACTAGTTGTTCAAGGGTATACTCAAATTGAAGGACTTGATTATGATGTGGTTTTTGCCCCTGTCGCCCGATTGGAGTCCGTCCGTATCTTTTTGGCCTTTGCATCATTTAAAGGGATTCGCGTCAAGCAACTTGACGTTAAAAGCGCATTCCTTTATGGTCAAATTGATACGGAGGTTTATGTTCAACAACCTCCAGGTTTTGACGATTCGGTGCATCCTAATTATGTCTATAAGCTTAATAAGGCATTGTATGGACTTCATCAATCTCCACGTCTATGGTATGAGGGGCTTGCAACTCATCTGGTGGAAAATGGTTTTACTCGGGGCAACATCGACAGCACTCTTTTCACAAAAGGAAAAGGAGATGATTTGTTACTTGTTCAAGTGTATGTCGATGATATCATCTTTGGGTCATTGAATGAGGCTCTATGTACGGAATTTGAAGAGGTCATGAAGTCAGCTTTCGAGATGAGTGCAATGGGAGATCTCACCTTTTTCCTCGGTGTGCAAGTTGAGCAGTCATCTAAAGGAATGTATATTCATCAGTCAAAATATGTCAACGACATGTTGACTCGATATGATATGCTCACTTGTAAACCTTATGGGACTCCCATTGAACTCAATCACAATCTTGGACCTGCTGATGATGATGAGGACTGCAAAGAAAAGGATTATCGTTCGATGATTGGTTCTCTTATGTACCTCACTGCCTCAAGACCTGATATCGTCTTTGCTGTTTCCCTTTGTTCAAGATATCAGGCACGACCAAAGGTTTCTCATATGAAGGCAGTGAAGCAGATTTTTGGTTATCTCAAATATAGACCTACACTTGGTCTATGGTATTCCAATGAGAAGAACTTCACGCTCTCTGCTTATTCCGATTCAGATTATGGTGGCTGCAACATCAATAAGAAGTCTACAACAGGAGGATGTCAGTTCCTTGGAACCCGCTTGGTGTCATGGCAATGCAAAAAGCAGACTACAGTTTCTACTTCAACAGCGGAGGCCGAGTACATTGCTGCTGCAAGCTGCTGTTCTCAAGTTCTTTGGATTCAGCACCAATTGCGCGACTACGGGTTACTCTTAACTTTAACTCCTATACATATTGATAATACTGCTGCCATATCAATCACACGCAATCCCGTACAACATTCTAAAACCAAACACATAGAAATAAGGTTTCACTTTATACGGGATTGCTATGAGAAACACCTTATCGACCTTGTCCATATTGACACCCTGAAACAAAATGCTGACTTATTCACTAAGGCTTTCTCTAGAGCCCGATTTGATGAATTATTCAACATGATCGGTCTAAGGTTCTTTACCACGAAAAAGTAATTTGTGACTTGGATATGTTTAAAGTAATGTTTTATAAAAAAAAAAAAAAAAAAAAAAAATGTAACCTACGCAACTGCCACTCTTTATACTTTCTAGTATTAAAGAAATGCAAGGTTGCTACATTTTAAAAATAGACGTTGAAGTTGTGTCTGTAAACAACTTGGGATATGAGAGTACATTGGGTGACATGCATAAAAATGGAAATTTAAGGTTTATCTTGGATGTGTCAGTAGATTTATCTGACGTATTGAAAACAGTTTTTATAAACATTGTCTTCATCATACGATATATTAGTAGGCATGGTATGCAAACCTCTTTGATAAGTCTTAAGAAGCTTAATCATTAATTGTATATTTCAAGTGGTATAACACCATTAGATGTATGACAAAAGTCTTAATTTCTTACTTATACTAGACATGTTTTTGTGAAAGATGTTTATATGATTTCATTTGGGGGTATATATTGACAGTCTCCTTTGTTATACGTAAGTATAGACCTGGTTTCTGTTAATATATACTTTAAAATTAAGCAAACAAAAGTCAAAGAACTTGAAAAGTCTTTCAAAGTAAGATACCTTACAAGGTCGCCAAAATGGTTTGACCAAGTCTGGTTTTGCTTAAACCTGAATCAAGCTATGTCGCTCTGTTGTACGTAAGTACAGACCTGTCACCGCTGACTTGATTCTTAAAATTGATTTTCTTATATTCTATCTGTAAATGGAAACATGGTCTATGTCTTAAGTTAAGATGTATATCTATGGTGGGAACTACAGCGAAATGCACATACCAATAATAATAAAATACTTCCTAGATGTGAGTATAACATGTTTAAGTGGATAAACATACTAATAATCTTTTTGAAATAATTTTTATAAAAAGTGCTTTTAGTATGTCAAGTAAATTTAAAGAGGACAAATATACTGATGATCGAAATAACACTTACTGTTCCTAATAAATGCATGTTATTCCGATATGATCCCCAACCAGATTATATCAACTCCGTCACCAAAAAGAATGTGTTAATTCTCTAGTTGTCAATTTACATTTTCTTGTATACGTTTTATTTTCTCTAAGTTAGTGTAATTTTAGTTATTATCCAAGTTACAGTTACATTTTCAAATTTGAGTACCGAAATCACAACGCGAAACCATCGAAGAAATCGCAAATTTTTCACTAAAAGTGAACTGTGCGTCACTTTCATAAGTGACGCTACCAGTGACGCATACGATATTGCGTCACTCACTTAAGTGACGCAGTCAGTGCTGGGTAAAGTTTCACTATAAGTGCCGGGTTGAGTGACGCATACTAGGGTCGGTGTATAAATACTCCTTCCCCACGACACTCAACCTCACCACTTTTCAAATACTCATACCGTCACTTGCACTGACACACCGACACTCTTATTGTCTCTGCGTCACTTACACTGTGCGTATTTCATCGATTGATTCGTGATTTCTACGGCTTTCTTGTGCGTTTCATTGATACATCGTTGTTCTCCTCACTCCTACGATACATTTGGTACTAACTTTAATCTTTTTCTCATTTTATTTTTGCTGTAAATTTAAGTTAGGGTTACGGTTAGGGTTTCGTTTTGCAAATCGTTCGATTAAATGCTTGTGTGATAATGTTTTGATGTAATAAAGGGTGTGTTTTATTCGTCTCTACCTTGCGCACACCCCGGTTACTTCGTTTTTTGAAAACCCCTAAATTTTGAATCTGGGTATGAACAGTGCACGATGATCTTCATCGTTGCGACACTTCTTGCGTCACTTACCTCAAGTGACGCTCCTTGGTAATTTGGTAACCCATACCGTTACTTAACAAGTGACGCTTGATTTTGCGTCACTTCTTAAGTGACTCATGTAGTGACGCATATACTTGTTTTAATTGTTCAAACCGTCACTCTACCTAGTGACGCCTTTACATGCGTCACTACCCCAAGTGACTGTCTAAGTGACGCCTATTTCTATCCGTCACTTATACCGTCACTTCTTAAGTGACTGTCTTAGGATACCGTCACTATGTTAAATGTCGCATGTTCTTCACCCGTCACTTTGCAAGTGTCGTATAATTTAAATCACCAAATGCAAACGTCACTTACATCAGTGACGCTTGATAGCGTCACTTCCAATAAGTGACGCTACACATTGATTTTAATTTTAAACACTGCACATTACGACACTCCTTAAGTGACGGTAGTGGCCATGCGTCACTTACCATAAGTGACGCCTAAAGTCAAAATTCGTTTTCTAACCTTTCTGTGTTCGAGCTAACTTTATAACGACTTCGGTTACTTTTCTTTGTATTTTTAGCTTACAGATGGCTGAACTTCAGAATTATTACCGCCGCACAAACACTCGACACAACATTACGGCGTTTCTAGAGTCGACGCATGCCAATTCAGCGCCGTTCAGGCCAATGATCGAATTTCTACGCAGATCGAGGATTTTTTATGCGATTACGGCAACGACTCCTGTATATATGAACCAAATAGAGGAATTCTATGATCATGCCATGATCAGGGTTCAGGGTGATGTTCCCCGCATAGTTTCGAATATGTTTGGGGAGGAAATCGAGATCACCGAGAACTCGATTAGACGGGTTTTACAGTTCAATGACAACTCCACGATGCCCACCATCTTCCCAACTACATTTATCTATGGGGGACTTCAAAGGATGGGTTATCCGGCAAACCAACTCTCGGACTTCAGGAAACAGTACCTCTGCCGGGTATGGAGGTATCTGTGTCATATTATTATAGTTTGCTTATCTCCGAGAAAGGGAGGTTATGATGCTGCGAGCCATCTTACTCTGTCTCTCATGTTGGCCCTGATATACAATAAACCGTATAACTTCAGCGGTTATATTTTCGGCAACATGGTGGAAAATATACGCGCTGGAAAGGACAAATGGTTGCAGTATCCTCGATTTGTCCAGCTGTTACTGAATGATCTCAATCTTGAGATTGCACCAGATCAGCGATCTCTTCTTGTACCGACGCCGATGCTTCTGCGAGTCTTTAATGACTGCAAGCTCGCGCCAAAGGGCGAGCCGGTTTTGGCTGATCGCGAACTCTTCGGGCACATAGTGAACGAGAACTATGTTGCGCCGCGCGATCATGGATTTTTGGATGATGTCGTGCCTCCGGTTAACGAGGACGACTTGGTCGACACTGCCATTGCTCAGGACCTCGACGATATTGATCGTGTCGACCGGGTCGATGACGATTCTGATGATGGTGGGCCCACTCCTCCGGATTCTGAGGGTGATGTGCCACCACAGTCTGCTTTTGAGGGGATTCAACTAGCTGATCCCTAACGCTTTAAGCGTATTTTGCGCAGGATTTCTGCTGGCCGGGTACATATCCCGAGGAATCCTGGTAAACGTCCTGCTGGGTCTTCACCCTCCTATGTTGATCTACCTCTTCGTAGACGCCAGCGGACAACAGTGGTTATTGAGGAACCCACTTCCCAACGACAACAACCACCGCCAACGTCTGACATGCCGTCTCTTCAGATGGTTTTAGCTCAGATGGAGCTTTTGGCAAAACGTTTTGATGATCAGAAGGCTATAATTGAAGCTCAAGTCTCTCAGATCAGGGATTTGGAAGCTCGAGCTGCTACGGTTGACTCTCTACAGTCTCAAGTGACGAATCTGTCATCTAGGTTGTTAGAGTTGGAATCCGTTACCAATGTTTCGGGGGAGGTAGGTCCTAGTGAGTTAGAAACAAATGTAACTCCTTCCCCGGAACCAGAAAATGTACTTCCCTCTTCCACTATAAATGAAAATATCAGTTTAGATTATTTTGTTGAGGTTCAAGGTCAGGCAAGACCTATTGCGGTTGATTATTCATTCGTAGATCTCACTTATTTGCAAAAATTGACGAATGATAATAACGCGATGCCTGAGGAAGAGGAAATGAATAATCCTGTAGCAGAGGATTATTTTTTTGAAGAAAATGACGAAGTTGAGGTTGAGGGGGAGCAATTGCATAGTGATGAATGTTATGATGATGCTCCCATTATCGAATCGGATTCGTCTGAAGATGAATCGGAAAAAGAAACGAACGAGCCATCAACTTCTACAACAAAACCGGATATTGTGCTTAAACCGATTATTGAGGTACCGGTTACGTGTAAATGCTACAAAGTTAGATCTGATTACACAGGGTTGATTAAGAGTTGGAAATTTGATGAGAACAACTCTGTTTTTATGATAAAGAGAAGTGACGGCATTCAGTACTTCAATATGAAGTTTTATAAAATAAGTACTTTGCCGAAGTGTGAGCTTCAAAGGTTAGCTCAGATACCCTTGATCAACCGATCACGAGATTCAAGAGCAGATTTCTTTCAGGTGATCATACGTCGTGAGATGAACAGTAAAAAATATAATTTGATAAAGCCGACGTTGGGTATGAGGTATAAATTTAAGAAGAAGCTAGATCCGGTTACCCGACAACCTATTGTGAAGATGATCTATCCACCAGCAAAGTGTCTACAGAAGATACCTTTGGAGATCATCCCACTAGATTTTTTGAATAGGTTGGTTTATTGGGAATATGATGATGTTACGGGTGAAGCTGTGATTGTATTCATTCCAAATTCTGAACCAGCTACAGACCCGGAGTCTTCTATTGCAGATACTGGAAATAACGAGATAACAGCTTGGGATGCTGTTCAGCCTACTAAGAGGTCGTTATGGGGTCTCAAAAGAAAATTGTTTTGTGTTTTTGACCCATTAAGTTTGATCAATCTTTCGGCTCAAGATATGAAAAGATTACATGAAAATAGAATTGAGTTCAAGACGAAAGATAGAGCTGAAGCGTTAAAATTTCAGAAGATCGTGGATATCTGCGTTGCCAATGGAATACACGCTGGTGGTGTATTTCCAGCTGGCTGGAAGTGAAGACTTGAAGACTTTTGAAGACCAAGCTGAAGACACGGGGGAGTTTGTTGATACATATTAGGTGTCTGTCAGTTGGTCTATCGAGTTGTAATAAGTGTCGTTAGTTACTTAATAGAAATATAGTTTTTGTATAGTGCGACACTCGTGTTTTAGTTTAGGTGACACTTGCCTAAGTGACGCATAGCGACACTTAGGTAAGTGACGCATGAAGGCGGCCACATGCGACACTTCCACAAGTGACGCATGTTGGCTGACTTTTTAGTATAAATAGAAACCTACGGGTTTTCGGCTAGGGTTGACGAAACCCTAGCACCATTTGTCGACTAAGCCTCTCTGTAATCGATCCCAATACATTATACAAGCTAATAAACAAGTTTGCTTTGTTTGAATATCATTGTTTCGGTTTGTGTTTGTTAGCATTAAGTGTAATTGATTGATTCCGCCTGTTAATTACTGTCAATTGTCATCTAGATCCAAGCATAAGGCACTTTCATATATATATATATTAATTCTAATTTTTGTAAAGTTTCATCACCCATAGTTTTAGTTTAAGTGTCACGTTTTATTTAACCATTGACGGGTGCATTTACACCCTTTTGAGTGATTCTTAGTAAAAGTCCAACTTATTTCCAGAAACTTCCAGACCAGACCCTTAAATCGGCTTGTAGAGAAGAATGTGTGCATTTATGGAAAAAGTATAAAACATGAAAGTTGTAGATCTTTTCAATACGCAAATTTCAAAAAAACATGCATCTTCTAACTCTTCCTAGAACTCAAGTTATGACCATTTTAGTAACCTGTGTTTTTCTAGACAGATTGTGTGTTCTTGTGTATAAATTTATAGAAACGTATTTTAAACTTGTATTTGAACGTAATCTTGTAGATGAGCTTGATCACATTGAAAATCAGTAACAAAATGGTAGTCTTTATTTAAATATGCATGGAGTTATGCTCTTGTAAAATGAGGTATACGAATCTGCCACAACATGTGCAATAGTTTCGTATGGGCTGTTTGGAGATCGAATACTCCATGTTTTTAAGTGAGACCACTTGGGTTTGAAAGCTAATACATAAAAGTAATTTCATTAGTAAAATGGTGGTATTTTGTTAAGTATACACGGATTTATGACCTCATAAAGTGAGATATAGAAATCTGGACAGATTGCATGGGTATGTGTGGGTTAGGATTTCAAGTCACAGACCACCATCCTAACACATAGGCACTAATCATTGTTTAGCCCTTTTTCCCACATGCAATTTCCATCATTTTTCTACAGATTTTGAGTATATTACAAGCATGATATTCTTGAAAGATTTTGTAGATATGTAATAAGTAAAATTTACATCTTTCAACTTGATATAGGTTTGATCATGGATTATCACTTATCTTTAACACATGATTATGTGCAAGTGATAATCTACAAACATCAAGTCATTTTTGTATGCTTAGCCATACTTTTCAATACTTCAAATAAAAAGAAAATGGAGATGAAGATGAGTAATAAAATGCATGTTTACATCTATTTTGTAGGCATAGCCATACATAAGAATCACAACAACACAAAATATAAAGATGCATGTATACATATATGATCGTAGGCATAGCCATACATAAGATATTAACAAAAATGAAATATAAAGTGCATATATACATATGTAGATTTGTAGGCATAGCCTTACATAAAATCTTACATATGTATATAGTAAGATAAAAGATGTATATACATAGATATAGATATATTATTATAAGTCTTGTATTATTCATCCATGGGTGATGATTAGTGTATAGAAATTGAAGGAAGTAAAGAAGAGAAAATTGTGTATCTTCTTACCAACGAATCTAAGACAAAAGTAGGTTATTTTTGAGTGGATTTAGGGTTGTTTGAGTGGTGATTTGTGGTGGTTTTTGATGGTGAAGTATGACAGATTTTTGGGAGAGAAAATGGAAGAGAAGAGAATGTTTTTGAAGAGAGAAAAGTGTGTGGGTGTGTAAAATGAAAAAGGGTTAGAATGAGGTTGCTTAAATAGAAGAAATGAGGGGGGGGGGGGGAAGAGGGAAGGGTGGCCGGCCATGGGGGGGGGGGGAAGAGGAAGAGTTTTGGTGATGATTGGTGGAGAAGTGATGGTGATTAAATGTGTAATTTATTATTTTAATTAATTAAATTAGTTTTATTTAATTAATTAAAAATTAAAATCAGATTTTTAGTTATAATTTAATTAAATTCTTAAATAATTTAATTATAAGTATTTATTTAATTATTATGTTGTATTTCATGCAAAGGTGGTGGTTTGTTACTTTCATGCAAGTAAGTGTACTTATCACTATATTATTGTTTCACACATACTTATATATATATATATATATATATATATATAAGTGTATATATATATATATATATATATATATATATATATATATTAGGGTTTACTAGATGAATTAATAAACATAAACGTAAGCACTTTGTCACATTATATGCATCCACGGATAAACGCTTGTTTAGTGTCAGGTTGTAACGATAAGGCGCCTAAATTCAATGTTATTTAATTATAGACGTTAATTCACTAAAATTATAGTTTAACTAAAAAAAAAATTTCCTCTAAGTTTATTACCTGAGCGGAGTTGAATCATAGATTTTTGCCGGTTGTCACATTATTCAACTAGTAATAGAACACACAATTTAACAAATGGTAATTGTATTTCTCAAACCAACATTGTTTTACAAGATGCTTGCTATACAATATTTCTAAGGAACACTGCAGAATTCCAAAATGTATGCTCTAAATCATCAGGTATGCAATAAAACAACTCCAAGTGTTGGTTAATAGCACCTATAGAAAATAAAAAAAACCCATGTGAATATAATATTAGGCTAATGAGTAAAAAAGTAAAGAAGTTTAAGCAAACGGGTCAATAATTTAATAAATGAGCAGATCAGTTTAACTAAATTTTAACCCGTTTGACCTCCGTTGGACTCAAAAATTTGACCGCTATAGCCAGTTAGGCATAATCCATGCTTTAGATGCAAACAGGTGAATTGAGTAAAACTCAAATAGAAAAGAGCCAAAATGGTTGTCGTTCAAGCCCTTCAATGATCCCCCAAACTATTTTTGTCACACCCCGCTAAAGCGGAAACACGAGATGTAACAGTACTGGGTAACAATGCATAAGATATAGTAGCAACACCATACATAATTTAGAGAAAATATTACACATTACTACAAGTTTCAACCACAGTTCGAAAAGAAATTATAATAAGCTCTTAAAGTTTCCAAAAGAGAGTCATAGTTTCAAAATAAAGCAAACGCGTGTGAACATGCATCCATGCTAATGTACTCCTAGAGTGCATCTTACTGTCGTTCTCCTGAAAAGCATGATAAAACAACAGGTCAACTATGGACATAGTTGGTGAGTTCACAGGTTTAATGTTACACATAAATGAACTAAAAGCTTTTGTCCATAAATACATAAATAAAAATGATGGGTTGTAATTGTTGCGAATATGAAAGGTAATATACAAGAGTGTTAATGCAATTGAGGCCACTACTAAACCGATTCAACCGACACATGCCCCAAGCTCCATGTTCTATCGCTAACATGAGTAAGGTGATACTATGCACTCACGACCAGTGTGAGTGAGGAGTGGTTTCCCCCTAAATAGCGCTATCCATAAATATCAACGGCTCGTCTGGCTCTCGGACGAGTTAATAAGTAGTGTAAACTGTATTTCCGGGGACTTTAGCACGATAGTACTCAAGCATAACAATAGTATATACCAATTCGCATAAATAGTATAACAAAAGTTCAACAAGTTCATAAAGAGTACAACCAATTTAGTTAAAGTTCGAGATCATGCTTTTCACCCCAAAATAATAAACAAGTAAAAAGGGGCTGTGAATACTCACAATTGAGTGTAAGAGTAAACGATGAATGTAGCGCGCGTGCTTGTCGGGTGTGACTCCTATCCAAGACCTATGAACATGAGGTTTCTAATTAGTTTCTTGGTAATTTAGGTTTGATAGGATTGCTTAGCTAAATATTTAGATTACAAAGTGCCAAAATGGTTTGTTTGCTTTGAAGTTTGTTAATGTCCAATAATCGCGTTGAGTATAATAATGAATATACAAGTATATAATGTCTTGTAATTGTTTATGTCCAAATTTCATAGTGTTTTGAGTGTTGGAACTTTGGTTCCTTCCAAATTATGATTAACAACACACAAATCGATAAATACATCATAAGACACCCGAACCCCTTTTGGTTATCATTCATTCCAAAAATAGTAAGTTTCATGTTTTCGAAATCGAGACCGATTATTGTTGACTCAGTCAAACCTTCTCGGTTTGACCCGAAACTTTTACCAAAATCAGTCCATATTCTTATTTCCAGAAAATTACCTCAGTTGGTTTAATTTATTAAAAATACTTATGGTCCGAAATAAAATAAGGAAAAAATCAAAGATCATCTTCAATATGTTATCTATCTACTGTAATTTTTCCAGGGATTTTAGTGAAGTCCAAGTATTTATTATTTTTACTTTTACCATCTGAGGTCAGATCTGAACACATGCATGCAATTATTATTTTTGTACAAAATGTACAAGGAATCAATAAAAGTGGTCTTCTTGAAAGTTGTAGCCAATGAAAATTTTAAACTTTTGGCGTTGGTTTCAAGTCATTTGGAGTTGTAATGCTCCAGTTATGATTAAAACATTGAGATGAAAGTTTCTGCCTTAATCTAACAGATTATACATCTTTATTCACAAAAATTATAAAAAATATCAAATGAACTCATAAAAATATGAGGCTTATGTGGTTGGAAAGTTAACTTCCAGAACTTGATTCTAGATTATAAAAACGTCCATTTTAATGAAGAAATGAGTTTTACAAAAATCGTTGAAGTAGATGAAAGTTTCTGGACAGAATATTTGAAAGTCCATGATGAATGTTTGAGCTTAAACAAGAACACCACCATGGAAATAAATGAACTTTTGATCTTTTGACATTTAAATCCATGTTCTAACACATGCATGGTGTTGACATACATCCTTGATGTGTTAGAGATGATTATTAACATATAAACAAGCTTTTTACACAAGATGAACAAGATCTAATTAGTTTACAAGTAATAACATGATTTTTCACTTGATTTTCGGTTTGATCATGGATTACTCTTTCTTTTAACACATTAAGATGTGAAAAGAGTTAATCTACAAACATCAAGGTTTGCATGAGAATTTTAGCCATGAGAGAGGCATAAAATCCGAATTTTTGAAGAAAATAAGAAAGAAAGTAGTAGCCTAACATATGTAAATGATGTTGCTTACCTTTTAGGATTTGTTTGATGGATTAAGACCTTCAAACACTTGGATTTATCTTTGAAAATGGCTGAGAATTAGAGAGGATTTGGAGAGGTGTGTTTTTGAGAGAGAAAAGTGAAGAGTGTGTGTGTGTTTTGGAAAAATGGAAGTAGTAATGAGGTGTATAGGGAATAAAAATGATTTTGAATTGGAAAAGAGGGTAGGTGGTGGGGTGAACGAATTTTTGGGGCCCCATAGGGCTGGAAATGTTTTTAAAAAAATTGGTTTCCAGACTGTGTTGCGTTCTGTGTTCGTTTACTCGTAAATTCGTTAATACGTTAAATCGCGTAACGTTTTCTTTTGTCGTTTAAATTCACGATATGTTTGGGATTATTTTTTATTTAAGTATTATTAAAATACTTTATTTTAAGTTGTCAAAATATTTATTGATGTTCGTTTGGTTGCCGAATTCGATTCACGCATTTTCTTTGCGTTTGAGACGTTTTAGCCAAAACGTCTAAGTTTTTCGTGTATTATTTAAACAAAATAATAATATATGATAAATAACTTCTAAAAATAGATTTAAGTTATTAATAGAAATATTTTCACTAATGTTCTTGTTAAGTCGGGTACCGTCCGATTGAATTTACTTGTAGTGTCACCGAAAATTCAGTTTTTGTGATTCGATGAGGATTTTGTGAAGACATAAAGAGATAGGTTTTTCTTTATTTTATTGGCACTTAGTACCTAATTTGGCATGTTAGAGGGAATTTACAGTTCACCAAGCAGTCTCAGACGTTTTATGACTTTGATAAGCCTACGGAGTCATAACCTAGGATTTTCACTAGGATTTAAGGAATGCTGTAAGCGTAATTTGAGATTCGAGTGCGGTAATGACCTGAGATTTTTTTTTTTTTTTTTGACGGATGTCACATTATCCCACCGTTGAAATGAATTTCGTCCCGAAATTCAACTGATCCTATTAGGTGACGAAGCACTCGAGAATAGATGCGGGTACTTTCGTGTTATTAAATATTCATGTTCCTATGTGAACTCAGATCCATGTTTAGAATTCCACTGAGATTTAACTAAGGGAATCTTGTCACGTCTCAACTGTTTGGTACCTTTATTAAGGATTTATGTTGGTGCTTCACTAAAAGAAAGTAATCGATCGATTCGAATCTTCTAAGGGCAATGTCTGAGAGTTGTCAACTAGACACTTCTTAAGTTTTAGACATGATATATGTCATTAACGCCGTCCAACTCTTTGGGCGACTCTAGTTCGTAAGCCACCGGGCCTATTTGTTTCAAGATTTTGTATGGTCCAATTTAGCGTGGGTTTAGCTTTCCTTTCTTGTCGAAGAGTACAAGTCCTTCTGAGGTGATACTATCAGGAACATTTTATCACCCGTTTGGAATTCTAGCGGCTTTCTGTGACTGTGAACGTAGCTTTTCTGAATGATGTCTGGCCTTGTCAAGTGCTTCTCACCGACTTCGTGCCAACACAACGGTGATCAGCAGTTCTTTCTATACAAGGCCTCAAATGGTGCACACTAGATGCTAGTGTGGTAACTGTTGTTGTAAGTGAACTCTATGAGGGGTAAGTGTACATCCCAACTTCCTCCAAAGTCTAGTACACAGACTCGTAGCATATCGTCTAAGGTTTGAATTGTTCGCTCACTTGCCCGTCTGTTTGAGGGTGATAAGCTGTACTCAGGTTTAGTTGGGTATCCAACACCTTCTGCATTGATAGCCAAAACTGTGATGTAAAATGACAATCTCTGTCATAGATAATTGAAATGGGCATTCCGTGACGAGACACAAGTTCTTCAATATAGCTTTGAGCAAGTCTCTCCATTATGTAATCCTCTCGGATAGGTAGAAAACGCACGGATCTTGTCAGTTGGTCGACGATAACTCAAATGGAGTTATGACTTTTGGAAGTTCGAGGTGACTTAGTGACGAAGTCCATTGTTATCTGTTCCCATTTCCATTGGGGTATTTTGGGTTGTTGTAATAATCCTAACGGCTTTTGGTACATAATTTCACAATCATAGTCGTTAAGTAACTCCGTCCACCATTTTTTTTGCCTCATGTAGAGCATCTTCTACTCGAGTATGTCCTGGAGACTCTTATGATCAGTAAACACACAGAACATCTGGAACCGTATAGGTAATGTCTCAGGGTTTTAAGTATGAAGACCAATGCTCCTAGTTCCAAGTTATGCGTAGTACAGTTCGCCTCTTTTTTCTTGAGCTGTGTGAAAGCATTCGTAATTACTTTATTCTTCTGCATCAGATGGCAGCCCAATCCCTAGTGTGACACATCACAATATACCACAATCTGTTCCTTCAGGCAATGATATGATTGGCGCATTGCACAGTTTCTCCTTCAGCGTTTGGGATGCCTTCTCCTTTTCAATATCCCAAATGAATTCCTTCATCTTTTGGATCAGTTCTGTCAAGGGCTTGGCGATCTCTAAGAAATTTTCTATGGACCTTTGATTGTATACAGCAAATCCTAGAAATTGACGGATTTCCGTAGGGGTCCTCGGGACTTTCCATTTCTCAATCGTCTCGATTTTAGTTGGATCCACATGGATCCCTTCTATGTTCACCATAAGACCGAGAAAGTGTACTTCTATGTTCCAAAACTCACACTTAGAGAATTTGGAGTACAACTTCTCTTCCTTGAGTGGTTGCAACACTTGCCCTAAATGTTGCTCGTGATCCTCTTTACTACGCGAGTAGACTAGTATGTCATCGATAAAAATCACAAATTTATCCAAGTATGCTCTGCAAACTCTGTTCATTAAGTTCATGAATGCCGCAGGAGCATTGGTTAGGCTGAAGGGCATAAGCATAAACTCATAATGTCCATATCGTGTTTGGAACACCGTTTTGGGTATAACTTCTTTGTGAATCCATAATTGGTGATAACCTGACTGTAGGTCGAGTTTAGAGAAATAGGAGGCGCCTTGCAGCTGATCGAATATATCGTCGATTCAAGGAAGCGGGTACCTATTCTTAGTTGTTAATTTGTTCAGTACTCTATAATCAATGTACATTCATGAGGATCCGTCCTTTTTATTAACGATAGAACAGGAGCACCCCATGGTGATGAGCTGGGGCGAATAAATCCCTTATCGGAGAGTTCTTGGAGTTAGTTAGACAACTCCTGCAACTCTAAAGGGGATATTCTATATGGGGCTCGTGCCACGGGTGCAGTTCGGGGCACAAGATCGATTTGGAATTTGACTTGTCTGGGCGGGGAAGGCCAGGAAAGTCTTCGCGGAAAGACTTCCAGAAAATTCTACATAAAGGGGTACATCCTCAAGTTGGTTCGCCTCCGGCTTCTACTCGGTTATGGGTGCGAGGATTACATGGTACTCTTTTCTTAGGTATTTTCGGGTTTTTATAAAGGAAACAATGTTCAAGCTCAGCTTACGTCTCTCCTTGTAGGATCAAAGTTCTACCGGTAACAAGGGGAATACGAATGATTTTCTCAAAACAAGTAATTTCGGCATGGTGCTTGGATAAGCAATCCATGCCTACTATGATATCAATGCTTTCGATTTCGACGGGTATGAAGTCTATGGGGAAAAGTTCATTGCAAGTACGTCTTGCATTAGAAATTAGTTGGAAATCAAATCATTGATTTAAAAAGTAGACATAACAATGTCTAAGTCATGTTTAAAAGCAGTCAATTCATGATCATTTCATTGTTCAAATCGTAGTCAAAAACGTTATAGAGTAGTCGTTTACAAAGTAGTCTAATCGTGACTAAAGAGTTGATAAAACACTTGGTAAACTTGTTTGTAAATCAGTTGCTGTAGGTATATATAGTGATAAAACCTTGACCAAATGATATGTTTTATATAAATTAGTTTATATACTTAAGAATTTTGAAAGTTTTATAAAATATTTCGTGAATAGGTTGTTGTAAAATCTTGTTGATAATTTGTTTTACAACTTAGAGTTGGTTAAAAAAAAAAAAAAAATTTTTTTTTTTGAGTCAATCAAAATACGTTGAAAACTCTTATTACTGACAAATCGTTTGAAAATTCTGTTTAACGAAATCCGTTCGAAAAAAATTTAAGTTGTGAATTTTTTTTTTGATTAAATGTCTGATGAAAATCCATTGAAGGCTTGAGTCAATAAAATACGTTCATGGTCATTGAAAAGTGTTGAAAGTTATGTTTTATTAAAAATTTGTTGAAAGATTTATGTTTGTGAAAAATCCATGGAAAATGTCCGATGAAGATTTGGTTGAAACCGTTTCCAACACATTGTACATGTTTAGTAGAATTTCTACTAATCTTAAGTGAGTTCTATTTTGCACACTAGTTTTAATCGCAAGGCAACGACTTTGCCTCTGGTCTCCATCACCGGAAGATGGGTAGTTTCTATGGTTTCACTAAGACCCTGTTGGTCCTCATAGATCTGTACATCTCGGCCTTGTGCCAGTCACACCTAGCCTAAACGGGTTTCATGTTGTTCTAACTTCTTAGTATCTATTCTATTCTCGTGGTGGCGTAGCCTAGCAGCTAGTACCGGGAAGGTATGGTGAGTGAGTTCATGTGCGTGCAGAGAGATTTGCGTGTAGAAAGCTTCTTCGTCCTCTGTAAGAATCTATATTCCTTCTTCTATTCTCCAAGCCTCAAGAGTTGCGGGTAATTAATTCCATTGACGGACATCTGACCGACGACGGGTCCAAGTGGTTGGAGTATCAGTAATAGTGTAGATAGTGTAAGGTCTAGTTCAAGGTGAACTGTCAATAATTCTAGTCGTGTATAACTCACGCGATTCATAGGTCTTCGAAAAGAGTGGGAGGAAGAGTGTGAAATAGAAGAAGTAGATGTAACGTGCCTAGGTGACGAGTTCTCGTGTTGGTCCAGTTTTGTTGGTTCATCCTCAAGCGGAACCTCCTCAAGTGGTTCCTTTTTATTGGATAGATTCTCCTCCTCGGTACTGGGTGGGTTGTCGCAAGGGCGACATGGTGATGTAACCATAATCATCGGTTGATATGGCAGCGTGGAATGAGGATTGCAACAAGGTAAGACTACAAGTAGAAGATTTAGTTCCTAGGATGATTAGTGACGTGTCCTGGCGCGACTGCCGATAAGCAGTGTGGGAAAATGATGTGTAGTTCCCAATCTTCGGATTTTTAGGTTCGAATCACAAGTTAAACATGCATAATATTGTCTAACGAATTTATGTATGCGGTAGTAGAATGTGATATAATCTAAGCAAGAGTAAGTAAAACTATTACTTTACTATCAATTAGGAACGATTACTATATCATCGAATCTTTGTCGAACATAGACAGAACGAACAGTCACAAATCAAGACACAACCACTGTATACATACAGTAGCTATAGCAACACCCCAAGTGTTGCTATCCTGTACTTAGTGTCGGTTACAAAGATCATAAGATTTGACTAACACCTTAAACACGATACTTTGACATTATGCACTAACATGTTAACCTCAAAATGATATGATTAAATTGGAGGTATTCTTAGTTACTAACGATGCTAATATGGATGCCTACGATATGCAATGCACACACGCAAAATCTGCTTTCAAGGATTTGAGTAGAAAAGAAAATTGAACATAACCGTAGTATACCTACTCCGTATCTCGCATAATCTTACCTAAATTAAACATAGGTGACCAGGCTATGTCTAATTGAGGTCTAATAATGCAACACACGGGTTAGCTATACTACTAATACGTTCAATTTAGTTGAACTTGTAATATTTTGGTGTTTTAAGAAAATATTATTTAAAAGTGTTGGTTATAGTTGGGGTTTTTATTTGAAAAACCGGCATTCTCTATAACCTTAGGCTCTGATACCAAACCTGTCACACCCCGCTAAAGCAGAAACACGAGATGTAACAGCACTGGGTAACAATGCATAAGATATAGTAGCAACACCATACATAATTTAGAGAAAATATTACACATTACTACAAGTTTCAACCACAGTTCGAAAAGAAATTATAATAAGCTCTTAAAGTTTCCAAAAGAGAGTCATAGTTTCAAAATAAAGTAAACGCGTGTGAACATGCATCCATGCTAATGTACTCCTAGAGTGCATCTTACTGTCGTTCTCCTGAAAAGCATGATAAAACAACAGGTCAACTATGGACATAGTTGGTGAGTTCACAGGTTTAATGTTACACATAAATGAACTAAAAGCTTTTGTCCATAAATACATAAATAAAAATGATTGGTTGTAATTGTTGCGAATATGAAAGGTAATATACAAGAGTGTTAATGCAATTGAGGCCACTACTAAACCGATTCAACCGACACATGCCCCAAGCTCCATGTTCTATCGCTAACATGAGTAAGGTGATACTATGCACTCACGACCAGTGTGAGTGAGGAGTGGTTTCCCCCTAAATAGCGCTATCCATAAATATCAACGGCTCGTCTGGCTCTCGGACGAGTTAATAAGTAGTGTAAACTGTATTTCCGGGGACTTTAGCACGATAGTACTCAAGCATAACAATAGTATATACCAATTCGCATAAATAGTATAACAAAAGTTCAACAAGTTCATAAAGAGTACAACCAATTTAGTTAAAGTTCGAGATCATGCTTTTCACCCCAAAATAATAAACAAGTAAAAAGGGGCTGTGAATACTCACAATTGAGTGTAAGAGTAAATGATGAATGTAGCGCGCGTGCTTGTCGGGTGTGACTCCTATCCAAGACCTATGAACATGAGGTTTCTAATTAGTTTCTTGGTAATTTAGGTTTGATAGGATTGCTTAGCTAAATATTTAGATTACAAAGTGCCAAAATGGTTTGTTTGCTTTGAAGTTTGTTAATGTCCAATAATCGCGTTGAGTATAATAATGAATATACAAATATATAATGTCTTGTAATTGTTTATGTCCAAATTTCATAGTGTTTTGAGTGTTGGAACTTTGGTTCCTTCCAAATTATGATTAACAACACACAAATCGATAAATACATCATAAGACACCCGAACCCCTTTTGGTTATCATTCATTCCAAAAATAGTAAGTTTCATGTTTTCGAAATCGAGACCGATTATTGTTGACTCAGTCAAACCTTCTCGGTTTGACCCGAAACTTTTACCAAAATCAGTCCATATTCTTATTTCCAGAAAATTACCTCAGTTGGTTTAATTTATTAAAAATACTTATGGTCCGAAATAAAATAAGGCAAAAATCAAAGATCATCTTCAATATGTTATCTATCTACTGTAATTTTTCCAGGGATTTTAGTGAAGTCCAAGTATTTATTATTTTTACTTTTACCATCTGAGGTCAGATCTGAACACATGCATGCAATTATTATTTTTGTACAAAATGTACAAGGAATCAATAAAAGTGGTCTTCTTGAAAGTTGTAGCCAATGAAAATTTTAAACTTTTGGCGTTGGTTTCAAGTCATTTGGAGTTGTAATGCTCCAGTTATGATTAAAACATTGAGATGAAAGTTTCTGCCTTAATCTAACAGATTATACATCTTTATTCACAAAAATTATAAAAAATATCAAATGAACTCATAAAAATATGAGGCTTATGTGGTTGGAAAGTTAACTTCCAGAACTTGATTCTAGACTATAAAAACGTCCATTTTATTGAAGAAATGAGTTTTACAAAAATCGTTGAAGTAGATGAAAGTTTCTGGACAGAATATTTGAAAGTCCATGATGAATGTTTGAGCTTAAACAAGAACACCACCATGGAAATAAATGAACTTTTGATCTTTTGACATTTAAATCCATGTTCTAACACATGCATGGTGTTGACATACATCCTTGATGTGTTAGAGATGATTATTAACATATAAACAAGCTTTTTACACAAGATGAACAAGATCTAATTAGTTTACAAGTAATAACATGATTTTTCACTTGATTTTCGGTTTGATCATGGATTACTCTTTCTTTTAACACATTAAGATGTGAAAAGAGTTAATCTACAAACATCAAGGTTTGCATGAGAATTTTAGCCATGAGAGAGGCATAAAATCCGAATTTTTGAAGAAAATAAGAAAGAAAGTAGTAGCCTAACATATGTAAATGATGTTGCTTACCTTTTAGGATTTGTTTGATGGATTAAGACCTTCAAACACTTGGATTTATCTTTGAAAATGGCTGAGAATTAGAGAGGATTTGGAGAGGTGTGTTTTTGAGAGAGAAAAGTGAAGAGTGTGTGTGTGTTTTGGAAAAATGGAAGTAGTAATGAGGTGTATAGGGAATAAAAATGATTTTGAATTGGAAAAGAGGGTAGGTGGTGGGGTGAACGAATTTTTGGGGCCCCATAGGGCTGGAAATGTTTTTAAAAAAATTGGTTTCCAGACTGTGTTGCGTTCTGTGTTCGTTTACTCGTAAATTCGTTAATACGTTAAATCGCGTAACGTTTTCTTTTGTCGTTTAAATTCACGATATGTTTGGGATTATTTTTTATTTAAGTATTATTAAAATACTTTATTTTAAGTTGTCAAAATATTTATTGATGTTCGTTTGGTTGCCGAATTCGATTCACGCATTTTCTTTGCGTTTGAGACGTTTTAGCCAAAACGTCTAAGTTTTTCGTGTATTATTTAAACAAAATAATAATATATGATAAATAACTTCTAAAAATAGATTTAAGTTATTAATAGAAATATTTTCACTAATGTTCTTGTTAAGTCGGGTACCGTCCGATTGAATTTACTTGTAGTGTCACCGAAAATTCAGTTTTTGTGATTCGATGAGGATTTTGTGAAGACATAAAGAGATAGGTTTTTCTTTATTTTATTGGCACTTAGTACCTAATTTGGCATGTTAGAGGGAATTTACAGTTCACCAAGCAGTCTCTAAGACGTTTTATGACTTTGATAAGCCTACGGAGTCATAACCTAGGATTTTCACTAGGATTTAAGGAATGCTGTAAGCGTAATTTGAGATTCGAGTGCGGTAATGACCTGAGATATTTTTTTTTTTTTTTTTTGACGGATGTCACAATTTTCAATTATAAAGTCTTTCTAAAATGAGTCATACGGATAAATACAATCAAAGAATAATATAAAGTCATACCGAAATATACACAGAGTTGGTACATACCAAGAAGAGGAACGATTGTGAAGAAATTGGAAGTAGCAAAGTAGAGGTTCTCTGAGCAGGTACAGAAGATGCTTTGATATCCTAAAAACACTAAGCATTTCATAACATGTTCAAAGAAAAAATGGGCACTCTGTTTACTACAGCACACACGAAACGAGAGTTGAAATAAAATTCAAATACCCGAGCTTATGTCAAATTTTCACATAGCAATTGAAATTTTGTCGAATTGCAATATAGAAATCTAGGGTCATCCATCGATCCACCTGCTAATTTTAGTGCAGACATAGGCCCTGCAAGCACTACCGATTCTTTCGCCTACAATATAATAACACCAACTTCAGAAAAGAAAAACAATGACAAGTTCGAAGATTGACACTCAATTGTGAGCATGTACTATGCAAGAAAATCAATCGTCCCGTGTAGCAAAATCCTCTAACATCATAATCAAAATCTAAAACTCAACCAAAATCATAATCATCCTTCATAAATCAACTTGTAAGGAAGTAAAATCTTACCTGAATTGACATTTTCTTGTCATAATTCTGCTTGAGAGCAGATAGAGAGAGACTCATTCATAAGTTCAACTTATTCCTGGCAAACAGAAATACAATTACCAAGAGTAATATAGGTTTGTCATGATACATGCAGACAAATAATAAAAAATTATTAAACAAGATAGCTAAACATGATTACTCTCATTTGTTAGCTTATTATCATTAGTGCTAAGGTCTATATTTATGGTTAACCACTTTGAAAGTACATCCAAGATATTTATAGTCTATTAACTTTTACTAATCCAAGCAATACTCATATGATAGACTCCTTACAAATGGAACTAAGTTTATGCTTGTACTAACCTACTTTCTCCTATTATGATGATATATGATAAATAAACCATAATGCACATAAAAGTGCTAGATGCTATGAGGTTAAGTTCCTCACAAGTAAGAATAACCTAATGAACAAAACTATATTAATACGTACTACTGATTGCTATCATATATACCACCATAACATGTTCAAAATGGAGTCCCAATCAACAACAGAGATGACAATTATATTAACCAATCATATTATGGAAATGGACTATCTAAAGCTTCAGCAAAATCAAAGTAAATTTGTAATTCTGTTAAATATTATTTTTAAACTTGAGGACTGCAAAACAAATACATACCTTTGTTCTACAAACGATTGCGTTGCGCTATATATATTCGCTACTGATAGACTTGTGAATCAACAAAAAACAAGATCACCATATCATCAGAACAATACAAACCTATTCAACTCAATTTTGAATCAATTTGTAACAAACTGAACTCAAGTCATGCACCCACAAGTATAGTAACGGCTTCAATTTTACCTCAAAATATATAAATAACGACTTTATTTTATAGATCAATACATAATGACTTGAACTGAATTTATTTTCTGAAAATATTTTCTAGACTATCTAAGATCCATCGAATAGGTACGGAATCATTAAGTAATGAACTGAACTTCATTTCCAAACCGATGCTTAACGACTTGCATTCGTTATTCGAATCAATAGTTTATTAATTGCATTCGGTTTTTGAATAAATACTCAACAATTCGAATTTAACTTCTAAATCAATTTATGGAGAATCTAAATAGATATTTACCTATCTAAGTAATAGAGGATAACCTCTTTCGTGTCATATTTATTCTTTTGACAACTAAGTAAAAATCCTAGATGTCATTACCTTAGCTTCCTAAAAAATCCTATGTGTCATTTAAATTAAAAAATATTTAAACCTACCTATTTTTTAGCTATTAAACTCTTAAAAAAAAATTATAACACGTAGATTCTAATAAATAAATTCAATAAAATATAATTTCAACCTATTAATTAATTAAATAATAGGCGTTTTTGTTTCACTTGATATTTATTCCTAATATATATTTCTATATAATTCCTTAATAAGTTTTGCTACGTGTGTCCATGTGGCAAACATTAAGGTGCATTTAATAAAGTTGTAATTTCCTTAAATAACATAATTTGTAATTAATATATGCATAAAAAAGGAAATATTTAGATTGAATTAATGAGTATTAAATATAAATATTAATATTTGAGGAAAATTCGACTTCATTAAATGCACCTTAACGTGTGCCACGGGGCACACATTAGCAAATCCTTTAATAATTCTACAAAAATTAAAGATTTATATGCGTTCCGATCTTATTACTCTCTACATGTTTTCATGATAAATTTGATTAGTTTAATGAACAAGTAACGGAGAGCAGCTCATCAGTAGGTGATCATGAAGAAAGAACTTCATTGTCTACTCTTTGCTTTCTAGATGATTAGTTTATCTTCTAACTAAATATTTTTTAATACAAAGTTCTTTGTTTTGATTAATTATATATTTTACTCATCATTCACGTGGTTTATCAACATGCTCATTGTTGTTTTGTGTTGTTTATATAAGATAAATTGTTTTTGCAAATTAATATCGAGAATTATTGAATATGAATCAACTTGTGTGTCGAACAAGTTAAAAAACTAATACGGGTTTTAATATGTCATTTCATGAAAGTTCGGTATTTGATAATATTAAGGTATATATCATTATCACTCATTATTAATTTGTAGAATCACTTCGATGAACCAGACATCATGTTGTTTGTATAATGTTAGGGTCTGCATTCCTTCTAAACTGTAATATATCAATACGTAGGTACTTAGTTTAGTTATTTATGTATACTTGACTATATAAGTACGTATATCCTAATCTTTTTCATCTTCGTATAATTATTAGTCATGCATTGCACAAGCAAAACTAGTGTACCTCTATTTTAGGGTGCAGTAGCAACGACTTGAAATAGAAACATTATGAGAGAGGGGGACTCTTAGCTGTACACGAGCCTACAGAACTAAAATGATACTCGTATAAATTTACTTTATATTTTATTAATTAATTAATACCTATAGACCTATCTATAAATTAATTTTTACATAATTATATACGGTTTCTTTAGGGCGAAAAGGCTTTCACAAAACCTTTAATTACTGTTCTTTGTTTCAGTCATGAAAACTATTAGTCTAAATGGCATTTAGTTTGTAGTGAACATAAGCTACCATGTTAAGTACATCTTGATCATTCCTAAGTGACAACAACTCATAATCTAAATCAAATCCGGGTTTTTCTGAAATGATAATACATACATCCTAAACATTATACCCCAACTCTGTTACGATCTTATCAACTTCATAAACAGAAAAGTAGTCGGTATTTACCACATCTATGAAGTTTGAAGTTCCACCAACATATTTCCTTCCTGGAAATTGTGAAAATGTACCACCATGATGCATGTTAATCGAAAATTGACAGTGCTCGATCAATTATAAGAAAACTTAATTGAAATGAGAAAATTAAATTTGAAAGTGATAAAGAGTTTTGGTTAATTTCTCTCTCATTAAATATTTTAAAATTGAAAGTGATGACGAGTTTATATCTCCCTATATATAAATCAAAGTTTAAAAAATGATGTCGCTAAAAGCCCTAATCCTGCGTCACTTGTTTAAGTGTCGCATAAAACCCCTTTTTCCCGACACTTATACCCGTCACTTGTCTAGTGACGCCCAACACCCCTTTACCGACACTTTTAGCGACACTTGTCCAAGTGTCGTCTATAAAATGAATCTTGATTTCTATCCATCACTCACTTAGTGACGCCAAGCAACCTCACCCGTCACTAACGCCCGACACTATCATAGTGACGGTCCTGTATGTGTCACTTCCCGTAAGTGACGCCTAACCTTACCACCCGACACTTACATCCGACACTTATGGAGTGTCGCCACCTTATGCGTCACTTACCTAAGTGACGCCCTGTACTCTGATTTTCGAATCTTATGCGACACTTCTTAAGTGTCGCCTAAACCTTATAAGTGACGCATGAACAAAAAGTTCCAAACTATTTTTGCACCAAGTGTTGGACTTATACAACCTCAAATGCTTATACAATACAACCCCTAAAACATTATAAAACACGTTTTTCAAATATAACACTTTGAAATCAATGCGATAACATTTTGCACATCGTTGGGAATTATTGTTACTACTGTTGATTGAAGAATGCACAAGGCATTAACACTGTTAGTGTTAATGTTACTACTGGTATTAACACTGTTAGTGTTAATGGTTACCACTACCTTCACTGTTACAACTGTTGGTTGAAGTCTTCAGATATTACTACTGTTAGTGAAGATTAACACTGTTATCAGAAGTTACAACTGTTATTGAAGATTGAAGTGAAGACAAGAGTTACAACTGTTAGTAATAGTTTTAACTGTTAGAGTGTTACAACTGTTAGTTTGTTTTACAACAGTTAACATTGTTTAGGCTAGTTACCACTGTTGGTTGGTAAGTCTAGTAAATTGTACAAGTATTAACACTGTTCTATAGGAATTACCACTGTTTGTATAGTTGTGGTAGTTAACACTGTTTATGTATAGAATAGGCGGAAAGATAAAGTTTGAATAATTATGGAGTGTAACAGTTTCCATAATTATAGGAGATTGTTTAGCAGGACTCTATGAGATATAAATAGAGATCCTAAACCTAGATTAGTAGATAAGTTTTCTGTGCCGCTTCAAGGTTTTGTAACCCTAATACAGTTCAGTGTATTCGTCTTATATCATTAATAAGATTGAAGCTTATGATAGTAATTGTGTTTCATTTATTTTATTATTGATCTTCATAATATTATTGAGTGTTATTCCGCAACTTCTCAGTAATAATTCAAAACTTGTGTTAATCTAATAAGTTTATTAGATCGATCTTGGTTTATCAAGTGGTATCAGAGCCTTTGGTTAAGTTTTGAATACAGGAAGATCTAGGATCACTGTTTGATTGATTATTTTCAAAATTTTTTATTAACTCAATGGCAGAAAGCAATGAAGGAATTCAGGTCACTAAGATACCCATGCTTAGACCTGATGAGTTTGATCTGTGGAAGAACAGAATCAGACAATACATGCTTCTCACAGATTATCAGATGTGGGAAGTGGTTGTTAATGGTCCTCCAGTGACCCTTAATAGTGATGGTGTTGCACAGCCAAGATCACCACCAACATCTGAGGCTGAAAGAAAAGTTAGATCTATAGAGTACAAAGCTCTAAGTACTTTATTGTTATCTATTCCCAATGAATATCAGAGACGATTTGAAGCATGTCAAGATGCTAAAGTTCTCATGGAAGCTATAGAGAAGAGATTTGGTGGTAATGCTAACACCAAAAAGAATAAAAGATCTCTGTTGAAACAACAATATGAGAATTTTAATTCTGCAAAGTCAGAAACTTTGACTCAAATATTTGATAGGTTTTCAAAGTTAGTAGGAGATTTGGAAAATCATCAAGTGAAGATTGATAGGGATGATTTAAACAGGAAGTTTTTGAGGTCTTTGGGAGATGAATGGACAATTTATACAGTTGGATTAAGACAAAGTGCAGATCTGGAATCAAAAGAGCTGGAAGACATATATAATGATCTCAGAAACTTTGAAGCTGAAGTGGAGAGAAAGAAGATTGGCTCAGGAAGTAACAACAACAATTCTGCATTTATGTCAATGGCTGGAACTAAGGCAGAATCAAGTCAGAAAGGTTCTTCTTATGGGTCAGGTGGAGGTGGATCATCATCAAATCATTCTAATGATCAAATCTTAGAATCCTTCTTTGCTAGTAATGTGAACTCTTCACTTACTAATGAAGACTTAGATCAATTTGAATCAGCTGATCTAGAAGAAATGGATATTAAGTTACAAATTGCCTTAATCACTCAAAGGGCAAAAAGATTTATGCAAAGAACTGGCAGGAACAACTTTGCACAGAAGAGGAATGATGCAAGTTGGTTTGATAAGAGCAAAGTTGAATGTTTCAACTGTCACAAAATGGGACTTTTTGCTAGGGAATGCAGAAGTCCAAAGAATGAGCAGAATGATAGAGGGAATGGTCAAAGGAGTGGAGGAAATGTGAGCCAAACAAAGTCTGTACCTATCCAGGGTACTTCATCAAATGCTCTTGTATCTGTGGATGGATGTGGTTGGGACTGGAGTGACCAATAAGAGCATGAAGTTAAGAATCAGTGTTTCATGGCTACTGCTGAATCTGACAAGCAATCAGAGATTCCTTATGAGGTACAAATCAAATTATGTTCTACTGTGTGTAAACAAATTGTCAAACATTATAGGGATCATAATCAGAAAGTGTGTGATGCATTAAAACAATGTGAAATCAAGAGTAAACACACAATTTCAGTAATAGAAAATCTAGAACAACAGATTCATGCATATGAAGAAAATGCAACACAGTTTAAGTATGATATTGAATTTGCTAGGTGGGAAAGAGATACTCTTAAAGATAAGGTAGAATTATTAACTAAGAAACTTGCTGAGGTCACATGTGTCGCACCCCCAAAACACGTGGCAGGGGAAGTGGAAGGTGTCACAGGGGCGCCGACCAAATCAAATATCACAACACAAAAATTAAAGCAAACGACCTCTATATGAGACGTTTGAAGAAATTACATTACAGTAATTTTAAGTGTTTACAAAATATCCGGAGTTCGCATAAACTATTAAGAGATTTCTATTACATTAATGGATATACAAAATATAGCTAAATGCAATCTAATATCTTATTGTTTTGAAAACCATGCGACTCGAGCTAAGCTATCCGTAAGCTTCCTATTGCGGCGGGTTACCTGAGAAATACATACTAAAAGGTCAACATAAAGTTGGTGAGTTCATAGGTTTGTTAAGTAATCAGTTGCTAAAATGATCCACAAGATTTCATAAGTTTGTATCATTCGTCAATGATAAGTAAAAAGTATCGTTATCAAACGACAAGTAAAAGTATTGCATACAGCAATATAAGTATACCATTTGCCATGAGTCTCATAGTCAAGCTTAACGTTGTTTGCCTCCGGTAATTGTACTAATCCGATACACTTCTAATTCACAAGTAATACTGCGCCCGTGGGTTGGCTAGCGTGACTAGCCCGGACGAGGTTTGTCAAACCCTGATGGTACCACCCAATAATACTCACGCACAAATTTTAATGACTATGATAAGTAGAGGACTTTAGTGGATTATTCAGGTCTCATGCAATCCGTATAGAAAAAGTTGTTTCCAGTACTTGTGATCATAAAGCAGTTTATAAAACAGTTGTATGTATTCTCACCCTAGTGAAAAACAGTAAAAAGGGGCTATGAAACTCACCGGAGTTGAGCAGGTAGCAAGCAATATCAAATATTAGCAGGTAGTGAGTGTTCTCGTTCCCGTGTGCAACCTCCTAACGCCCTAAACGTATGAGGTTGTATAAGTAGATGTCTCAAAAGACCATCTATAGCGATTGTATAAGTGGGGGTTAATGTCCACTTAAGCCAATCGGGTAGGTGGGGGTTTTATGTCCACATAAAGCTAGTTCATCAACTAGTATGTCCAAATAGTAGTTCAAGTTTGTTTATCGAAAACGTGTACGACCCGTTGGTGAAAGTTTGTAATAATAATTCATTATACATTATTATTAAGTTTGTTTTATTGTATACTATTCATTAGTACATATCGTGTGTTGCAAACAGATTATTTTAGTTTGTATAAGCCATAAACCGTAGGTCAAAGTTGGTCAAACCTAGTCAAACTGGTCAAAGTTGGTCAAACCTAGTCAAACTGGTCAAAGTTGGTCAAACCTGGTCAAACTGGTCAAAGTTGGTCAAATCTAGTCAAACTGGTCAAAGTTGGTCAAACATAGTCAAACTGGTCAAAGTTGGTCAATCTATGAGTCATTGTTGATGTATTAACTTATTACCACTGTTTATTTATCTTTACCACTGTTTATTAAGTTTTCTCTTACCATTGTTTATTTAGATTATTCGTTACCACTGTTTGTTCACTTTGTTACCACTGCTAGTTATAACGTGTGACCACTGTTTGTTCACTTTGTTACCACTGTTTGTGGTTGGTCACTGGTGGTGCGACAGTAGGGTATGCGACACTAAGGTTTTCTTATACTCGTTACCACTGTTTGTTCACTTTGTTACCACTGTTTGTGGTTGGTCACTGGTGGTGCGACAGTAGGGTATGCGACACTAAGGTTTTCTTATACTCGTTACCACTGTTTGTTCACTTTGTTACCACTGTTTGTGGTTGGTCACTGGTGGTGCGACAGTAGGGTATGCGACACTAAGGTTTTCTTATACTCGTTACCACTGTTTGTTCACTTTGTTACCACTGCTAGTTATAATGTGTTACCACTAGTTGTTCACTTTGTTACCACTGTTTGTGGTTGGTCACTGGTGGTGCGACAGTAGGGTATGCGACACTAAGATATGCGACAGTAGAGAAGTGTCGCGTACTGTTCATGCGACACTAAGGTTTTCATGGATATTTTCTTATGCGACACTAGTGTATTCACGGATATTATTTATGCGACACTAAGGTTGGTTATGCGACACTAGCATCAGTGTCGCAGGATATGATTCACGGAGTACTGTTCATGCGACAATATGATTCACGGAGTACTTGTGATTTTTTTATTTAAAAATAGTAAACGTTATCAAATCGTTCTGAAATTTTTACACAAGGTTCCTACATATTTTATGTACTTCCTGTAATTTTTATATGATTTTTGGAGGTTGTTTGATATTTTATAAAAATTCACTAAGTGTAACTGTTCAGTTTAATCCGAGATTAGACCACTTCTCACAACTCTAATTTTCTGGAGAAATGGGTGTATTTATGGAATGATCCAAAGAAGAATTTTTTGTACATAACAAAATTACAAAGATTTCCCAAGTGGTCTCATACATTTTTGAGGTCTATAACTCGAGATATGGTCTCGAGAAGTAGGCAATTTTTACTGCTCGCCGGAACAGTAAACCTATGTTACTGGAGAAAATTTTTTTCGAGTAGCAAACGGAGTCAAAGAGTCACGAGACTAACTTTGTTGGAAAGATAACTTCTTGTACTACATTTTCGGCTTAAGAAACGTCCATTTTGGTGTTGTAATGATTTTTATAAAATTCGTAGAAATGGAAACAGAATCTGGACAGAAGCATAAGTTCATAGTTTTGAGATTTAACTTGCGCTTTTTATTACTTATTTGGACATTAACAAGTTGAATAAGCAACATAACATGATAATATACGTATAAATAAACAATATGAGAGTAGTGATAGGTTTCCTTACAATAATTTTGATGGAGATGAGATGAGGAGGAGAAGAAGTTGTTGTAGAGCTTGATTTCCTTGTAAAATAGTGATTTTGTGGTGGTGGTGTTATGGTGGTTTATGGTGGTGGTAATGGTGGTTCTTGGGTGGTAAAAGGGAGCTGAGCTTTCTGGAAGTAGAGAGAGATGAGAGAGTGTAGTGAGAATGGAGAGAAAAAGAGGTTGAGTGAAATAGAGTAGTTCTTGCATGAACTTTAGATGGTGGTGTAAGAGAGTCCAATGAGTGGATTTTGCATGGTCAAAGAGGGGAGGGGAATGGGCAGCCATGGGAGGAAGAGGGGGCCGGCCTAGGGGGGGCCCAACTCAGGGGTATGTTGGTTTTTATTAATTCCCCGATTTGTGCTTAGAGCGGTGTTCGTTTTCTCGTTCGATTTGGTGTTAAACGTTTAATACGCGTTTTTAAGTAACGGTTTGAAATTTCAATAGTTTTATTTGAAGTATTTATTCTAGGTACTTTAAAAACATTTATAAAATGATTCGTTAATTTAGTGATCTTGATTTGCGCATTCGTTGTACGGATTATAAATCGCGTGACGTTTTATTTGGACGTTTTTCATTATCGTTTAAAGACATGATTTATTCATTGATAGTTTTAAACTAAATAATATATTTTTGATTCAAAAGTGTATTTTTAATTTCGTTCGATTATCGGGCGCATTCTGCGCGTTTTTGTTGCGTTTGAGATGTTCTAATCGAAACGTCTAAGGTTTTCGGGTATTATTATATTAAAATAATAATATATGATAAATAACTTCTAAAAATCGATTTAAGTTATTTATAGAAAAGTTTTCACCAACGTCGTATATTCTGCCGGACTCCGTCCGGTTGTTTTGCACAATTTTACTAAATTGCGTGCGCGTAATTACAACTAATTACATAGCGTAATATAAATCAATTACGGAAGTATATATTCACATAAATATACAAATAGTTTCAAGTAATTACAAGTATTTAGCCTAAAACAAAACTAAACACACGTAATTAGGGTTTCTAGAGGGTTAATCAGTAACCCTAAGTCATCGGGTGTCACAACATGTGAAAGAGATAGCATAAAACTTAATGTAAGTAACTTAGAAAATGCATCTAAGAGTGTCCATAAACTTATCAATTCTCAGATTCATGATAAACTCAAGACTGGGTTTGGATACAGTAATGTACCTCCTCCTTATAACAACAACTACTTTTCTTCAAAAACTGATATTGATATCAATTCACTTAAAGAAGGAATAAATCTTGATGTTAAAAAGGCTGACCATGTTAAGAGTTTAGAAGAAGATGTGAACTTTAATAAAGTTGAAATTAGAGATTGGAGTAAAGAAGATGATGAGGATAATGATACTTCTGAAAGTGAGGACACTTTGACAAATAACTCATCTAAGTCAACAGGTGAGAGTAGCAATAGTGCTACTGATCTAGTTTCAGAACTCAAGGTTAATAAACTAGAAGAGGGTAAGAAAATGTTTGTGGAGAAGGCTAAACATCAGGTAGAACATGTGAGAGCCACACCTAACACACCTAGGAATTTTCAAAGGAATGTCAGGAATGCAGTGAAATCATCTGTGTCTGTATGTAATACATCTGCATTGAATAAATGTGATAATTGCAAATGTAAGGATAACTCCTCTAAATCACAAAATTTTCAAAAACACATTCCCAGAGGTAATCAAAGAAATTGGAATCAAATGGTAACTCAAAAACTGGGAAATAATGTAACAGTGATTAGAGAAAAGTTATGCCTTATATGTGGCAGGAATAATCATCTTCAACATGATTGTTTTCATAATCCAAAATCTGTTCAAAAGAATGTGAAACAGCCATGGACATCAGTTAATATGATCAACAAACAAAATTTTAAATCTAAAGTTAATCATATTGCTGCCGTCAGAAAGATGAATTATAAGGCAAATCAAACTAAAGCTGTTGCAAAGGGTTCCACTGCAGGAACAAAAGTTACAGATTTAGCCAACAGTAATAAGGCTAAAACAGTGGGAAAAGAGTAGAATGTAAACAATGGTAAAGCATTTAAAACTGTTAGGACTGCTAATTCAACAGTTACCACTGGTAGAGTAAATAACACTGTAAGGAATACTAACATTGTTAATTATTTTACCACTGCTAGACATAACAACAGTTATAACAAGTTTAACCCTGTTAGGCATTATAACTATGGTCTTTCAATTAACACTGTTAAACCCAAACCCACTGTTAAGTCTAAAATTAGTTGGATTTGGACACCTTTTCAATCTAATTTACCCAGAGGTCCAAAATCCAACAATGTATCAAAATCAATGATCTTCAAGAAAGTTGATTACTTTGATACATATGGGCAACCCAAAGCCAAATTGGTTTGGGTTCCCAAGAGAAATTAATTTTTCTCTTTGTTTGTTTATGTGCAGGGCAAGCCAAGAAGCTTATGGCATATTGATAGTGGCTGCTCAAGACACATGCCTGGAGATAAGGACAAGCTACAGAACTTCAAATCATTTGATGGTGGATATGTAGCATTTGGAAGCAATCCCAAAGGGGGAAAAATTATAGGCAAAGTAACTGTTCAGAGTGTCAAGCTAAGTTTTGAAAATGTTTATTTTGTGGAACAATTGAGGTATAATTTGCTAACTGTGAGTCAAATCACAGACAAAAAGAACCCAGTTCATTTTACTGACACTGAATGCCTTATTTTGTCAAAGGAATTCAAAATTCCAGAAAACATGATTTTAATGAGAATTCCTAGGCAAGATAATGTATATAAGTGTGACTTAGAAAATATGGCACCTCAACCTGATTTAAACTGTCTGATTTCAAAAGCAAATCTGAATGAATCTAATTTGTGGCATAGAAGGATGTGTCACATGAATTATAAAACCATTAATAAACTTGTCAAAAACAAGCTTGTTAGAGGTTTACCTGAAAAGGTATATTCATGTGATGATCATTGTGTTTCTTGTCTTAAGGGAAAGCAACACAAAACTTCTTTTAAGTCTAAATCTGTGAATACAAACTGTACTCCTTTACACTTGTTACATATGGACTTATTTGGACCAACAAGTATAAGAAGTATGGGAAAAAGATCTTATTTCCTTGTAGTAATTGATGATTATACTAGATTTACATGGGTTTTCTTTCTTAGAACAAAAGATGAGACAGGTGAAATACTTAGATCATTTATAACTAAGATGGAGAATCAATTAGATAAAAAGGTTAAAAATCATCAGGAGTGATAATGGAACAGAGTTTAAAAATCATGAGATGGATAATTTATGTGATGAAAAAGGCATTAAGAGAGAGTTTAGTGCTCCTAGAACTCCTCAACAGAATGGAGTAGCTGAAAGAAGGAATATGACACTAATTGAGGCTGTTAGAACTATGCTAGCTGATGCAAAATTACCTATGTCTTTCTGGGCAGAGGCAGTTAGCACAACTTGCTATGTTCAGATTAGGGTACCCGTTGTTAAGCCTCATTTCAAAACCCCATATGAATTGCTGTTTAAGAACAAACCATTGGTTAGTTTCTTAAGATCCTTTGGATGTCCATGTACCATTCTGAATACCAAGGATCACTTAGGAAAGTTTAAAAGCAAGGTAGATGAGGGTATTTTTGTAGGGTATTCCATCCAAAGTAAGGCATATAGGGTTTTCAATCAAAGGACCAGGGTAATAGAAGAATCAATGAACATCACTTTTAATGAGAATACCATTAATCCTGATGGAATAGGTCCAAAGTCATTGTTTGATATTGATGCTCTTAATTCTGCTTTTAGATATGCAACTGTCAATTCTAGTACAGGTACCAACACAGGGACAGCAGATGGAGCAAGTGAAGAAGTATCAGAAATGTCCACAGAAAAGAATAAAGACTCAATGGAATACATTGTATTTCCAATCTGGACTCCTGATCCCCCAGAGGTGTTTTCATCTGATCTGCCACAGTCCTCTCAGAGAATTGAGACAGATGAATCTACTGATATGCCATCTAGTGAGAGTTCTGGACAAGAAGGCAATGTCACTAACTTAGAAGCAAACATTCCAGAGACATCAACATCTACTAATCATGTTCACAAAGATCATCCTCTAGAACAGAAAATTGGGAATGTTGAATCTGCTGTGCAAACTAGACAGCAGTCTACTGTCAATGAAGAGGAGATACATACCTCTTGTGAGTGCCCTACGTGTAGGATCTAGATGAACGTTGACAGTAATCGAGAGGCGGAATCAATCAATTACTCGAAATACTAATAACTCTAAACCAAAACAAACAAACAATTTAAACAATGTAAACGAGTTTATTAGCTTGATAATGGTATTGGAACAAGTTACACAGAGGCTTAGTCGACAAATTGTGCTAGGGTTTCATCAACCCTAGCCTAAAACCCGTAGGTTCCTATTTATACTAAAACACAAATGGCAGACATGCGTCACTGGCAAGTGTCGCATGTCGCCGCCTTCATGCATCACTTACCTAAGTGTCGCTATGCGTCACTTAGTCAAGTGTCGCTATGCGTCACTTGGGCAAGTGTCGCCTAAACTAAAACACGAGTGTCGCACTATATAAAAGCTATATTTCTATTAAGTAACTAACGACACTTTTACAACTCGATAAACCAACTGACAGACACTCAAATATGCATCAACAAACTCCCCCGTGTCTTCAGCTTGGTCTTCAAAAATCTTTGAGTCCTCAATCATTTCCAGCCAGCTGGAAATACACCACCAGCGTATACTCCATTGGCTATGCAGATGTCCATGATCTTCTGAAATTTGAACGCTTCAGCTCTATCTTTCTCTTTGAACTGAATTCTGTTCTGATGTAATCTCTTCATATCTTGTTCAGAAAGATTGATCAAACTCAACGAGTCAAATACACAAAATCTATTCCTCTTAAGACCCCATAACGACCTCTTCTTAGGTTAAACAGCATCCCAAGCTGTTTTCACGTTATTTCCCAAAGCCGCATCAAAAGACTCCGGATCTGTAGCTGGTTCAGAATTTGGAATGAACACGATCACAGCTTCACCCGTAATATCGTCATATTCCCAGTATACCAACCTACTCAAAAAATCTAAAGGGATGATCTCTAAAGGTATCTTCTGTAAGCACTTTACTGGTGGATAGATCATCTTCACAATAGGTTGTCGGGTAACCGGATCCAACTTCTTCTTGAACTTATATCTCATACCCAACGTCGGTTTAATCAAATTATACTTTTTGCTGTTAATCTCCCGACGTATGATTACCTGAAAGAAATCTGCTCGCGAATCTCGTGAACGGTTGATCAAGGGTATCTGAGCTAACCTTTGAAGCTCACACTTTGGCAAAGTACTTATTTTATAAAACTTTAAATTGAAGTACTGAATGCCATCACTCCTCTTAATCATGAAAACCGAATTGCTCTCATCAAACTTCCAACTTTTAATCAATCCCGTGTAATCAGTTCTGACCTTATAGCATTTACACGTAACCGGTACCTCAACTATAGGTTTAAGTACTATATCCGGCTTTACCGTAGAAGTTGATGGCTCATTTGTCTCTTTCTCAGAAATATCCGATTCATCTTCTGAAGAGTCTGATTCTATAATGGGAGCATCATCATAACATTCATCACTTTGTAGTTTCTCCCCCTCAACCTCAACATCCTCATTTTCTTCAAAGAAATAATCCTCTGCCACAGGATCATCCATCACATCTTCCTCAGGCATCGATGTATTATCGTTCATCATATTCTGAAAATATGTAAGATCTACATACGAATAATCGACAGCAATAGGTCTTGCCTGACCTTGAACCTCAACAAAATAATCTAAAGAGATATTTTCATTCATAGCAGAAGATTGTACATTTTCTGGTTCAGGGGGAGGAGTTACATTTGTTTCTGTTTCCCTGGGATTATCCTCCCCCGAAACAAGTGTGACAGACTCTAACTCTAACAACCTAGAAGACATAGTCGTTACTTGTTGCTGGAGAGAGTCCACTTCATTGGTTTTGATATCTAAATCTTTTATCTGTGAAGCTTGAGCCGCAATGATCGCCTGTTGATCATCAAAACGCTTCGATAAAAGCTCCATTTGAGCTAGAACCTGTTGAATAGAAGCTGTGGCAGGCTGTGGAGAGGGACGTTGAATCGGTTCCTCAATAACAACTGAAGTCCTCTGGCATCTCTTTAAAGGTAAATCCGCATAAGAAGGAGAAGACCCAGCAGGACGTTTCCCTGGATTCCTCGGGACATGGACCCTGCCAGCAGAAATCCGTCTCAAGATACGCTTAAAGCGTCGAGGATCCGTAAGCTGAATACCATCAAGAGAAGACTGTGGTGGCACGTCACCCTCAGAATCGGGAGGAGTGGGCCCACCATCATCAGAATCATCATCGACCCGGTCGACACGATCAATATCATCAAGATCCTGAGCGATGTCGGTGTCAACTAGGTCATCCTCGTTAACCGGAGGAATAACGTCATCCTCAAAACCGTCGTTGATCGGCGCAACATAGTTTTCGTTCACTATGTGCCCGAAAAGATCACGGTCAGCTAAAATCTGTTCACCTTTTGGCGCCAGCTTGCAGTCGTTGAAGACTCATAAAAGCATCGACGTAGGCACCAAAAGTGAACGCTGATCGGGGGTAATATCCAGGTGCAAATCATTCAGTAACAGCTGCACAAACCTGGGATACTGCAGCCATTTGTCCTTCCCTGCCCTAATGTTCTCTACCATATTCCCAAAAACATAGCCGATAAAGTTGTACGGCTTGTTGTAAACCAGGGCAAACATAAGCGATAAGGTCAGGTGACTAGCAGCATCGTACCCTCCATTCCTAGGTGACAAACAGACAATATTGATATGACAAAGATACCTCCAAACCTGGCAGAGGAACTGCTTGCGTAAATTAGAGAGTTGATTCGCCGGATAACCCATTCTTTGAAGTCCCCCATAAATGAATGTCGTCGGGAAAATGGTTGGCATTGTCGCATTGTCCGGAAACTGGAGAACCCCTCGAATAGAATTCTCCGTAATCTCGATCTCTTCACCGAACATGGTGGAGATGATCCTCGGCACGTCACCCCGAGTCTGAATGACCGCGTGGTCATAGAATTCCTCCACCTGATTCATATAGACAGGTGTGGATGTCGTGATGGCGTGATAAATCCTGGAACGCCTGAAAAAGTCAATCATCGGCCTGAAAGGAGCCGCGTTGGAGTGTGTGGACTCCAGAAACACCGTGATGTTATGGCGTGTGTTGGTGCGTCGGTAGTAGTTCTGTAACTCGGCCATCTGAAAGCTAAAATACAAAACAAAAATATCCACAAACGTTATAGAATTAGCACGAACACACTTAACCAAAAAAAAGAATTTTTGATTTATGCGTCACTTGCCAGTACCGACACTTAAGGAGTGTCGCAGAAAACAGTGCTTAAAATCAAAAATTAAGTATAGCGTCACTGAAGGTAAGTGTCGCTATCAAGCGTCACTGGTGTAAGTGACGTTGCCAAATCACGAATTAGTAAATGCGACACTTAAGAAGTGTCGGGTCAATAGTATGCGACATTAGAGTAAGTGACGGTAACACAGTGAGTCACTTGTGAAGTGACGGTATTAGTGTCGGTGTAGACAAAAACGACACTAAGAGTCACTTAAGAAAGTGACGCATAGAAGGCGTCACTTGAGTAATTGATGGGCTAAGCAGAAATAAATGTACATGCGTCACTTAGAGAGTCACTTAAGAAGTGACGCGGTAATAAGCGTCACTGATGAAGTGACGGTATTGGTTCTAAAATTACCAAGTAGCATCACTTGAGGTAAGTGACGCATGAAGTGACGCAACGATGAAGATCATCGTGTCACTGTTCCAACCCAGAAACGAAATTTGGGGTTTTTTGAAAAACGAAGTTATCACAAGGTGCCCATGATAAAGACGAACTAAACACACCATTTATTAACATAAAACATTAAGTAATTAAACCCCAAATTATTTAAATTTTGAAGAACCCAAAACCCGTAACCCTAAATCGAGATTAAAGCATGAATATTGAAGGTTAGAGGTTAAGAGTAGTACCAATGAAGTCATAGTACGAAGGAGAAGAAGAACATGTCAATGGATTGCTCAAACAAACGCTAGAACGCAGCAACAGATCGTAAAAACTCGAACAGTGGAAGTGACGCAGAGACAGTAGGAGTGTCGCAATGTCAGAGCAAGTGTCGCTATGTGAGTTTGAAAAGTGGTGAGGTTTGAGTGTCGTGTGAGAAGGTATTTATACAAAAAACCTAGGTAGCGACACTCGACCTGACACTTATAGCGTAGCTTACCCCGACACTTACTGCGTCACTAACAGAAGTGACGCAATATCGTATGAGTCACTGGTAGCATCACTTATAAAGTGACGCTCAAATCAAGTTTAGTTAAAAAGGGTGCGATTTTCTCGATTTTTGCGTTTGTGATTTTGGTACGCAAATTTGAAAAGATAACTGTAACTTGGATAAATTCAAAAATGAAAATAACTTAAAGAAAATATAAAGACATATAAAGAATGCAAATTTACAAAACATTAAAATTAACACAATATTTTTGGTGAGGGAGTTGATATAATCTGGTTGGGGATCATATCGGAATAACATGCATTTATTAGGAACAGTAAGTGTTATTTCGATTATCAGTATATTTGTCCACGTTAAATTTACTTGACATGCTAAAAACACTTTTTATAAAAATTATTTCAAAATGATTATTAGTATATTTTTCCACTTTAAACATGTTACACTCACATCTAGGATCTTAATTTATTATTGTTGGTATGTATAATTCGCTGTGGTCCCACCATAGATATACATCTTAACTTAAAACATAGACCATGATTCCATTTACAGAGAGAATATAAGAAAATCAAATTTAAGAATCAAGTCAGCGGTGACAGGTCTGTACTTACGTACAACAGAGCGACATAGCTTGATTCAGGTTTAAGCAAAACCAGACTTGGTCAAACCATTTTGGCGACCTTGTAAGGTATCTTACTTTGAAAGACTTTTCAAGTTCTTTGACTTTTGTTTGCTTAATTTTAAAGTATATATTAACAGAAACCAGGTCTATACTTACGTATAACAAAGGAGACTGTCAATATATACCCCCAAATGAAATCATATAAACATCTTTCACAAAAACATGTCTAGTATAAGTAAGAAATTAAGACTTTTGTCATACATCTAATGGTGTTATACCACTTGAAATATACAATTAATGATTAAGCTTCTTAAGACTTATCAAAGAGGTTTGCATACCATGCCTACTAATATATCGTATGATGAAGACAATGTTTATAAAAACTGTTTTCAATACGTCAGATAAATCTACTGACACATCCAAGATAAACCTTAAATTTCCATTTTTATGCATGTCACCCAATGTACTCTCATATCCCAAGTTGTTTACAGACACAACGTCAACGTCTATTTTTAAAATGTAGCAACCTTGCATTTCTTTAATACTAGAAAGTATAAAGAGTGGCAGTTGCGTAGGTTACATTTTTTTTTTTTTTTTTTTTTTTTTATAAAACATTACTTTAAACATATCCAAGTCACAAATTACTTTTTCGTGGTAAAGAACCTTAGACCGATCATGTTGACTAATTCATCAAATCGGGCTCTAGAGAAAGCCTTAGTGAATAAGTCAGCATTTTGTTTCAGGGTGTCAATATGGACAAGGTCGATAAGGTGTTTCTCATAGCAATCCCGTATAAAGTGAAACCTTATTTCTATGTGTTTGGTTTTAGAATGTTGTACGGGATTGCGTGTGATTGATATGGCAGCAGTATTATCAATATGTATAGGAGTTAAAGTTAAGAGTAACCCGTAGTCGCGCAATTGGTGCTGAATCCAAAGAACTTGAGAACAGCAGCTTGCAGCAGCAATGTACTCGGCCTCCGCTGTTGAAGTAGAAACCGTAGTCTGCTTTTTGCATTGCCATGACACCAAGCGGGTTCCAAGGAACTGACATCCTCCTGTTGTAGACTTCTTATTGATGTTGCAGCCACCATAATCTGAATCGGAATAAGCAGAGAGCGTGAAGTTCTTCTCATTGGAATACCATAGACCAAGTGTAGGTCTATATTTGAGATAACCAAAAATCCGCTTCACTGCCTTCATATGAGAAACCTTTGGTCGTGCCTGATATCTTGAACAAAGGGAAACAGCAAAGACGATATCAGGTCTTGAGGCAGTGAGGTACATAAGAGAACCAATCATCGAACGATAATCCTTTTCTTTGCAGTACATAAGAGAACCATTTGTGGCGACCCTTTAAGGTATCTTAATTTTAAACACTTTTCAAGTACTTTGACTTATGTTTTCTTAATTTTTAAGTATAAATTAACAGATACCAGGTCTATACTTACGTATAACAGAGGAAACTGTCAATATGTACCCTCAAATGATATCAAATAGACTTCTTTCATGAAAACATGTCTTAGCATAAGTAAGAAATTAAGACTTGTGTCATACATCTAATGATGGTGTACCACGTGAAATAGACACATAATTATTTAGGCTTCTTAAGTGATCCCAAAGAGTTTTGTGTAATATGCCTACTAATATATCGTATAATGAAGACAATGTTTATAAAAACTATTGTCAACACATCAGATAAATCTACTGACACGTCCAAGATAAACCTTAAAGTTCCATTTTGTGCATGTCACCCGATGTACTATCATATCCCAAATTGTTTACAGACACAACTTCAACGTCTATTTTAAAATGTAGCAACGGTGCATTTCTTTAATACTAAAAAGTATAAAGAGTGGCTATTGCGAAAAACAAACTAGCATCCCCAGTGTAGTAAAGGGACAATAAAACACCGATTTACTTGAAAGTACAAGTACTAATGGAAGCAAGTCTTAGGTCTCCCATTACTGTCCCAACTGACACTACTAGGCTCTTTTTTTTTTAAATAAAACTAATGCTTTAAAAACAATCCAAGTCACAAGTTACTTTTTCGTTTGAAAGAACCTAAGGCTAAGAATGTTGACTAATTCATCAAATCGGGCTCTTGAAAAAGCCTTAGTGAATATGTCAACATTTTGTTTTAGGGTATCAATCTGGACAAGGTCTATAAGGTGTTTCTCATAGCAATCCCGTATAAAGTGAAACCTAATTTCTATGTGTTTGGTTTTAGAGTGCTGTACGGGATTGCGTGTAATTGATATGGCAGAAGTATTATCAATATGTATAGGAGTCATAGTTAAGAGTAACCCGTAATCGCACAGCTGGTGCTGAATCCAAAGAACTTGAGAGCAGCAGCTTGCAGCAGCAATGTACTTGGCCTCTTCGGTAGAAGTAGAAACCGTAGTTTGCTTCTTGCATTGCCACGACACCAAACGGGATCCAAGAAACTAACATCCTCCTGTTATTGACTTCTTGTTTATGTTGCAGCCACCATAGTCTGAATCCGAATAGGCAGAGAGCTGGAAAGTCTTCTCATTAGAGTACCATAGACCAAGAGTGGGTCTATATTTGAGATAACCGAAAATCCGCTTCACCGCCTGAAAGTGCCTAGTGCTTGGATCTAGATGACAATTGACAGTAATTGATAGGCGGAATCAATCAATTACACTTGATGCTAACAAACACAAACCGAAACAATGATATTCAAACAAAGAAAACTCGTTTATTAGCTTGTATTGAGTATAGGGATCGATTACAGAGAAACTAAGTCGACAAATTGTGCTAGGGTTTCGTCAACCCTAGCCGAAAACCCGTAGGTTTGTATTTATACTAAAACACAGCCGACATGCGTCACTTGTGTAAGTGTCGCATGTGGCCGCCTTAATGCGTCACTTACCTAAGTGTCGCTATGCGTCACTTAATCAAGTGTCGCTATGCGTCACTCAGGCAAGTGTCGCCTAAACTAAAACACGAGTGTCGCATTAACAAAAACTATATTTCTATTAAGAAACTAACGACACTTATTACAACTCGATAGACCAACTGACAGACACCTAATATGCATCAACAAACTCCCCCGTGTCTTCAGCTTGGTCTTCAAAATTTTCAAACTCTTTGAAATCGTTGAGTCTTTATTTCCAGCCAGCAGGAAATACACCACCAGCGTGTACTCCATTGGCTACGCAGATATCGATAATCTTCTGAAATTTAATCGCTTCAGCTCTATCTCTTTCTTTGAACTGAATCCTGTTCTGATGTAATCTTTTCATATCTTGTTCAGAGAGATTAATCAAACTCAATGGGTCAAAAACACAAAACACTTTTCTCTTGAGACCCCATAACGACCTCTTAGTAGGCTGAACAACATCCCAAGCTGTTGTCACATTATTTCCAGTATCTGCAATAAAAGACTCCGGGTCTGTAGCTGGTTCAGAATTTGGAATGAATACAATCACAGCTTCACCCGTAACATCATCATATTCCCAATAAACCAACCTATTCAAAAAGTCTAGTGGGATGATCTCCAAAGGTATCTTCTGTAGACACTTTGCTGGTGGATAGATCATCTTCACAATAGGTTGTCGGGTAACCGGATCTAACTTCTTTTTAAATTTATACCTCATACCCAACGTCGGCTTTATCAAATTATACTTTTTACTGTTCATCTCACGACGTATGATCACCTGAAAGAAATCTGCTCTTGAATCTCGTGATCGGTTGATTAAGGGTATCTGAGCTAACCTTTGAAGCTCACACTTCGGCAAAGTACTTATTTTATAAAACTTCATATTGAAGTACTGAATGCCGTCACTTCTCTTTATCATAAAAACAGAGTTGTTCTCATCGAACTTCCAACTCTTAATCAATCCCGTGTAATCAGATCTAACTTTGTAGCATTTACACGTAACCGGTACCTCGATAATTGGTTTGAGCACTATATCCATTTTTGTTGTAGAAGTTGATGGCTCGTTCGTCTCGTTTTCCGATTCATCTTTAGACGAATCCGATTCTATAATAGGAGCGTCATCATAACATTCATCGCTGTGCAATTGCTCCCCCTCAACCTCAACTTCGTCATTTTCTTCAAAGAAATAATCCTCTGCTACAGGATCATTCATCACCTCTTCCTCAGACATTGTGCTATTATCATTCATCAGGTTTTGCAAATATGTAAGATCTACGAATGAATAATCGACCGCAATAGGTCTTGCCTGACCTTGAACCTCAACAAAATAATCCAAACTAATATTTTCATTCATAGGGGAAGAAGGTTGTACATTTTCAGATTCAGGGGGAGGAGTTACATTTGTTTCTAATTCCCTGGGATTATCCTCCCCCGAAACAAGTGTAACTGACTCCAATTCTAACAACCTAGAAGACATAGTCGTTATCTGTTGCTGGAGAGAGTCCACTGTAGCAGCTTTAATCTCTAAATCTTTAATCTGTGAAGCTTGAGCTGCAATGATCGCCTGTTGATCATCAAAACGCTTTGATAAAAGCTCCAGTTGAGCTAAAACCTGCTGAATAGAAACAGTTGCAGGCTGAGGAGAAGTTTGATGAGTTGGCTCCTCAAGGACAATCGAAGTCCGCTGGCGTCGACGTAAAGGTAACTCAGCATAAGAAGGCGACGACCCAGCAGGACGCTTGCCAGGATTTCTCGGAATATGAACCCGACCAGCCGAAATTCGGCGCATAATACGCTTAAAGCGTTGGGGATCAGCCAATTGAATCCCATCTAAAGCTGATTGTGGTGGCACATCACCCTCAGAATCCGGAGGAGTGGGCCCACCATCATCAGAATCGACCTCAACCCGATCAACGTGATCAATATCATCGAGGTCTTGAGCGATATTGGCATCAACTAAGTCGTCCTCGTTGACCGGAGGCACGACATCATCCAAAAATCCATGATCGTGCGGCGCAACGTAGTTTTCGTTTACTACGTGCCCGAAGAGTTCACGATCGGCCAAAACGGGCTCGCCCTTTGGTGCAAGCTTGCAGTCATTGAAGACTCGCAGAAGCATGGGCGTCGGAACCAAAAGAGACCTCTGATCTGGTGCAATACCGAGATCCAGGTCATTCAACAAAAGCTGCACAAACCGAGGATATTGCAGCCATTTGTCCTTCCCAGCCCTGATGTTTTCCACCATATTCCCAAAAATATAGCCGCTAAAGTTATAGGGCTTATTATATACTAGGGCTAACATAAGTGATAAAGTCAGATGACTAGCCGCATCATACCCCCCTTTCCTTGGTGATAGACAAACAATAATAATATGGCAGAGATACCTCCAGACGCGGCATAGAAACTGCTTTTGAAAATCCGACAGCTGATTAGCTGGATATCCCATTCTTTGAAGTCCCCCGTAGATGAATGTAGTGGGGAAGATAGTGGGCATTGTTGAGTTGTCGGTGAACTGTAAAACCCGTCTAATTGAGTTCTCGGTGATCTCGATTTCCTCCCCAAACATTGTTGAAACAATCCGGGGAACGTCACCCTGAACTCTGATCACGGCATGATCATAGAACTCCTCGATTTGATTCATATATACCGGAGTCGTTGCCGTAATCGCATAATGAATTCGTGATCGGCGAAGAAACTCGATCATAGGCCTGAATGGCGCCGAATTCGCATGAGTAGACTCAAGGAATGCCGTAATATTGTGTCGGGTGTTGGTACGGCGGTAGTAATTCTGTAACTCAGCCATCTGTAAGCTAAAAATACAAAGAAAGATAATCGAAATCGTTATAAAGTTAGCCCGAACACAGAAAGGTTAGAAAACAAATTTTGACTTTAGGCGTCACTTAGGGTAAGTGACGCATGGCCACTACCGTCACTTAAGGAGTGTCGTAATGTACAGTGTGTAAAATTGAAATCAATGTGTAGCGTCACTTATTCGAAGTGACGCTATCAAGCGTCACTGATGTAAGTGACGTTTGAATTTGGTGATTTAAAGTATACGACACTTGCAAAGTGACGGGTGAAGAACATGCGACATTTAACCTAGTGACGGTATCCTAAGACAGTTACTTAAGAAGTGACGGTATAAGTGACGGATATAAATAGGCGTCACTTAGACAGTCACTTGGGGTAGTGACGCATGTAAAGACGTCACTAGGTAGAGTGACGGTTTGAACAATTAAAACAAGTATATGCGTCACTACATGAGTCACTTAAGAAGTGACGCAAGATCAAGCGTCACTAATTAAGTGACGGTATGGGTTTCAAAATTTACCAAATAGCGTCACTTGTGGTAAGTGACGCACGAAGTGTCGCAACGATGAAGATCATCGTGCACTGTTCATTCCCAGATTTGAAAATTAGGGGTTTTGAAAAACGAAGTAACCACGTTATGCGCATCATAAAAACGAAAGGAACACACCCTTTATAACACAAAAACATGATCAAACAAGAATTTAATTAAATGATTTTCAAGGTAAAACCCTAACCGTAACCCTAACTGAAATTTACAGCATGAATATTGAATGAACGAGGTTAAAGTTATTACCAAATAGATCGTGCGAAGGAGGGGAACAAAGATATAACACTGGAATGCACGAATAAGCCGTAGAACTCACGAATCGATCGAAGGAAAAACGCACAGGTCAAGTGACGCAGAGACAATGCAAGTGTCGGTATGTCAGTGCAAGTGACGCTATGAGTGTTTGAAAGTGATGAGTGAGAGTGTCGTGGGGAAGGGGTATTTATACACCGACCCTTGTATGCGACACTCAACCCGGCACTTATAGCGAAACTTATTCCGGCACTGACTGCGTCACTTAGGTGAGTGACGCAATATCGTATGCGTCACTGGTAGCGTCACTTATGAAAGTGACGCACAGTTCACTTTTAGTGAAAAATTTGCGATTTCTTCGATGGTTTCGCGTTGTGAATTCGGTACTCAAATTTGAAAATGTAACTGTAACTTGGATAATAGCTAAAATGACACTAACTTAGAGAAAAGAAAACGTATACAAGAAAATGTAAATTGATAACTATTCTTATAACGGATACCACATGTAGGTATTTATATAACGATCCGTTAGATCAGAGAATTAACACATTCTTTTTGGTGACGGAGTTGATAAAGTCTGATTAGGGATCATATCGGAATAACATGCATTTAATAGGAACAGTAAGTGTTATTTCGATCATCAGTATATTTGTCCTCTTTAAATTTACTTGACATACTAGAAACATTGTTTATAAATACTATTTCAAGACGATTATTAGTATATATGTCCACTTAAACATGTTATACGTACAACTAAGAGGTATTTTATTATTATTGGTATGTTTATTTCGCTGTGGTTTCCATCATAGATATACATCTTAACTTAAAACATAGACCATGTTTCCATTTACAGATAGAATACAAGAAAATCAATTTTAAGAATCAAGTCAGCGGTGACAGGTCTGTACTTACGTACAACAGAGCGACATAACTTGATTCAGGTTTAAGCAAAACCAAACTTGGTCAAACCATTTTGGCGACCTTGTAAGGTATCTATATTTTAAAGACTTTTCAAGTACTTTGACTTGTGTTTGCTTAATTTTAAAGTTTATATTAACAGAAACCAGGTCTATACTTACGTATAACAAAGGAGACTGTCAATATATACCCCCAAATGAAATCATATAAACATCTTTCACAAAAACATGTCTAGTATAAGTAAGAAATTAAGACTTTTGTCGTACATCTAATAATGGTGTATCACTTGAAATAGACAATTATTGATTAAGCTTCTTAAGACTTCTCAAAGTGTTTTGTATAACATGCCTACTAATATATCGTATGATGAAGACAATGTTTATAAAAACTGTTTTCAATACGTCAGATAAATCTACTGACACATCCAAGATAAACCTTAAATTTCCATTTTTATGCATGTCACCCAATGTACTCTCATATCCCAAGTTGTTTACAGACACAACGTCAACGTCTATTTTTAAAATGTAGCAACCTTGCATTTCTTTAATACTAGAAAGTATAAAGAGTGGCAGTTGCGTAGGTTACATTTTTTTTTTTTTTTTTTTTTTTTTATAAAACATTACTTTAAACATATCCAAGTCACAAATTACTTTTTCGTGGTAAAGAACCTTAGACCGATCATGTTGACTAATTCATCAAATCGGGCTCTAGAGAAAGCCTTAGTGAATAAGTCAGCATTTTGTTTCAGGGTGTCAATATGGACAAGGTCGATAAGGTGTTTCTCATAGCAATCCCGTATAAAGTGAAACCTAATTTCTATGTGTTTGGTTTTAGAGTGTTGTACGGGATTGTGTGTGATAGATATGGCAGCAGTGTTATCAATATGTATAGGAGTTAAAGTTAAGAGTAACCCGTAGTCGCGCAGTTGGTGCTGAATCCAAAGAACTTGAGAGCAGCAGCTTGCAGCAGCAATGTACTCGGCCTCCGCAGTTGAAGTAGAAACCGTAGTCTGCTTTTTGCATTGCCATGACACCAAGCGGGTTCCAAGGAACTGACATCCTCCTGTCGTAGACTTCTTATTGATGTTGCAGCCACCATAATCTGAATCGGAATAGGCAGAGAGCGTGAAGTTCTTCTCATTGGAGTACCATAGACCAAGTGTAGGTCTATATTTGAGATAACCAAAAATCCGCTTCACTGCCTTCATATGAGAAACCTTCGGCCGTGCCTGATATCTTGAACAAAGAGAAACAGCAAAGACGATATCAGGTCTTGAGGCAGTGTGGTACATAAGAGAACCAATCATCGAACGATAATCCTTTTCTTTGCAGTCCTCATCATCATCAGCAGGTCCAAGATTATGATTGAGTTCAATGGGAGTTCCATAAGGTTTACAAGTGAGCATATCATATCGAGTCAACATGTCATTGACATATTTTGACTGATGAATATACATTCCTTTAGATGACTGCTCAACTTGCACACCGAGGAAAAAGGTGAGATCTCCCATTGCACTCATCTCGAAATCCGACTTCATGACCTCTTCAAATTCCTTACATAAAGCCTCATTCAATGACCCAAAGATGATATCATCGACATACACTTGAACAAGTAACAAATCATCTCCTTTTCCTTTTGTGAAAAGAGTGCTGTCGATGTTGCCCCGAGTAAAACCATTGTCCACCAGATGAGTTGCTAGCCTCTCATACCATAGACGTGGAGATTGATGAAGTCCATACAATGCCTTATTAAGCTTATAGACATAATTTGGATGCACCGAATCTTCAAAACCTGGAGGCTGTTGAACATAAACCTCCGTATCAATTTGACCATAAAGGAATGCGCTTTTAACGTCAAGTTGCTTGACGCGAATCCCTTTAAATGATGCAAAGGCCAAAAAGATACGGACGGACTCCAATCGGGCGACAGGGGCAAAAACCTCATCATAATCAAGTCCTTCAATTTGAGTATACCCTTGAACAACCAGTCGAGCTTTGTTCCTCGTAACAACCCCTCGATCATCCTTCTTGACTCGATATACCCATCTAGTGCCTTTTGGATCGGCACCCTTGGGTAATGGAACTAGCGTCCACACTTGCAGCTTCTGGAATTGCTGCAGTTCATCTTGCATGGCCTCGACCCAGGATGGATCTTGCAAGGCCTCCGAAACTTTCTTCGGTTCAGTTTGAGAAAGATGGCAAGAATTAACGGTCGCCATGAATCCCAAGACCTGATCAGCTGAAGTATCCGTATCTTCAGCAGTTTGCTTCGCCTGATGTCTCGTTTGAACAGCAGAATGGGGATCACCAATAATGTTTTCAACTGGATGATTCCTATGTATCCGAGTAACTGGAATAACATCTGGCACAAGATTTAATTCCAAGTTATTCAGATCCCCTTCAGTGGCAGAAGCATCGTCGTTCTCTTCATTAGTGAAGAAACGAGAATAGTCCAAATCTTCTTCATCCTCTAAGGGAGGCATGTCAGGATCATCCGGAAGATCCGCGGCATTAACAGTGTTTGATGAAGATGGAATGGTTGTAGTTGGTGGTGTGGGTGTAGGTACAGATGCAGAAGAAGTAGTAGGTACAGGCATTTGTTGTGTTGGAGTAGGTGATGGAGTGGATGTCGTATCGGGAATCGGATTGGATGTTGTAGGAGGAGAATCAGATGTTTGTTGAAAAACATCAAGTCCATGAAGCATTGTGATTAACTCATCAGTGTCGTTGTCCTCCGGTACATTGAAGGAACTGAAGAGTTTCCCATAATTGAAGAACCGATCCGGACCCGTTCCTTGAGGTGGTTCCGTATACCGTAGGCATTTGACCTCAAAGTGTTCCTCTATCTCGTTTGTTGATTTGTTGTATACCCGTTTGTTTGGAGAGTTGACCGAATATCCGAGAAAAATTCCTTCAACGGCTTTATCACCAAACTTAGGGACACGTTCTTTGGTAATCATTATCAAACAAGGACATCCAAATGGTTCCAGAAACTGCAGATTCAGCTTGCGATTGTTGAAGAGCTCATAACACGTTTTATTCTTCTTTTTAACCGAAAGAACCCGATTCAAAACGTAGCAAGCAGTGTTAACTGCCTCGGCCCAGAAGATAATAGGTAATTTGGAATCCGCTAACATAGTACGAGCAATTTCAATAATTGTCCTATTCTTCCGTTCAGCAACTCCATTCTGTTGAGGTGTTCTAGGAGCACTAAATTGATGTTCAATACCCCTAGAAGCGCAAAATAACTCAAGAGTTGAGTTCTTGAATTCGGTTCCGTTATCGCTCCGCAGTCTTTTCACCTTTAAGTTGCACAAATTTGCCAACTTATCCAACAAGTAGACCAAAATTCCCGCTGTCTCATCCTTTGTTGCAAGAAAATATACCCACGAAAATCGTGAGTAGTCATCTGTCACTACTAAACAATAGGAGCGACCACCGATGCTCTTTGTAGAAACAGGACCAAAAAGATCCATGTGTAGTAGTTCTAATGGAGCATTTATGGAATTCACAACCTTAGACTTATGGGACTTCTTGTGGAGTTTGCCCTTGTGGCAAGAAACACAGTCATCCTTCAAGGCGAAGGACTGTTTCGGAACTCCACGAACCAAGTCGTTGTTGACTAGGAAATTCATTTTTCGGAAATGAATGTGTCCCATTCGTCTGTGCCAAAGGAGTGATTCCTTTTCAGAAGCCTTCGAAAGGAGACAAGTGTACTCGCTGGTTGTCTCCACGGTTCGCATGTTCATTACATAAGTGTCATTTCTCCTAGGAGCACGCATTACCACCCATTCCTCTGGAATGACATACCCCGGCTTCAATATGACACACTCAGTCTTTGTAAAGGATGTGGTATAGTCCTTATCACAAACTTGTGATACACTTAACAAATTATGTTGAAGCTCGGCCACATAATTTACATTCTCAAAACTAACCTTTCCATTGGTTAGCGTTCCTCTCCCCGAAATCGTTCCTCCCGTATCTCCAGCAAAAGCAACATGACCTCCCGCATATGGTTTAATATCCACTAAGAGAGACACATCACCCGTCATGTGTCGCGAGCAACCACTGTCCATGAACCATTCACTATCTTTTATTCGTTCAGACTGCTGCAACACAAAAAATGAGGAGATTAGTGAGAAACGGTGACCCAAGCCTTTACAGACTTAGGTCGACCAAAGTCATCAACAATAAGCACATCAGATAAAACTTTATTTTTAAACAAATCAGATTTTGAATCTGATGTGTTATTATTGATGACGTTTGAGTCCTTAGTTGACTCCTTTAACTTCCAAACCTTTGATTGTTCGGGATTTGGCTTAGAAATAGTGTTGGGCTTTGGTTTTAACAAAGGATTTTGCCCTACACTAACTACTTTCTTAGTAGGTTTGGGAGAGACAGAGTGATGCCTAGGAGGTGATTTTGAAAAAGAATTTCTGTAGAAAGATGTCCTAGGCATATTTCTCCCATACCGCTGATGAGAAAGTTTGGGACAAGCACGGATCAAATGTCCTTGTTTCTTACAGTAGAAACAAGAACGAGTCTCTTGAAACTGTTGAGACGGAGGATTTTCCGCGGGAAGTGATGAAGCATTGTTAGAACATGAACATGCTGTACACGTTTTAGTGAATGCTTGTGTTGGTTTAGAAGTTGTGGCATAAGTTTTATCAACATGAACCTTTTCACTTGTCACCTTTTGTTTTAAAACATTTGCCGGTGACTGTTGAAGTTTCACATTTAAAACTCTATTTTCCTTTTTATTTTGAACCTTTGTTACAGGTTCAACTTTCAAAATCGGTTTTTCAGGTTTAGCCTCAACTTTCTTAAACTCAGGATATTCCTGATCAGTAATATCCTCTATCTCAACAATGTCATCAGTATGAACTTGAGACTTACTTTCAGCTTTAACAAACTGAGGCAATGGATACTCTTGCCTCTTGGTTTTCTCCGTTGTCAGTTTGTTAAGCTTGGCTTCTTTGGCCTTAATACCATATAGTTTGGTATAATCGACTGAAATCTCCTCAAGGCCTTGTTTAGTAATCTGGGGACAGTATTCAGCATTAGAAGGTGGTGGTACTTGGTTATAGCCAATACCTTCCTTCTTTTTGCCAGTTGTCCCTTGCTTACTGACAATCTCATTAAAGACTTGTGTTGCGGATGTTGAACCTAAGATTTTGCTTTTATGATTCTCAAACTCATTTTTCAAATCAGATAATTCTTTATTCAACAATTCAATTTCAACAAGATAACTCTTAATTGCATCTTGCTGGCTAAAGACCTTTGCTTTAAAGGTTTCAGTATCTAATTTATGAGCTTCAAGATGTTGTTCATAAAGTTTTTCATTTTCTAACAAAAAATTATTAGATTCATTAAGTTTAACAATCTTGTCCCGCAAATTTTGATTGTCTTTTTGATAGACCTTTAGGGATTCAGTCAAGTTAATACACGAAACACAATTAGATGGCTCAGTGGGTTCCTTGGGTACCTCAGGAGTAATGTGAGCCATTAGACATTGAAACTTTGCAGCTTGAGCACTCCAATCAGAAGCAGTTGGCTCAAAAACGATCAACGCATTATCCACAGCCAATGATTTAGCTTCTTCTTTCTCAGTTGCCTTGGGTAGATCTGGCTTAGTAAGACCTGAAGACGGCATCCTGGGTTTCTCACATTCTCTTGCGAAGTGACCAAGGTTCTGACAGTTGTAACACCGAACCTTGCTTTTATCGAACCCAAACCCAGTCTTTCCATTACCTTCCAAGCTTTTCCTGCCCGTTCTCTGTAGAAACTTTTGAACCCTTCTTGAAATCATAGCTATGTTCCAGGTTAAGTCCATCTGCTCCAAGTCATCATCATCCAACTGAGCGTAATCTTCTTTGGTCATTTCAAGAGTAGTATTTGGTTGAGTAACCAAATCTTTGTAAGAGCTGAGGAAAGCTGTATAGATTGCAGCTTGCTCTTGAATAGCTGGTGAAGATGTAACCTGTTGTTGTGATCCTTGATTGGTACAGGTTGTACCAGACACATAAGCAGCATGTGATGCTCCAGCTGAATAAGATGAAGAATTGGTATCCGATATGAATGCCATTCCTCCATAACTCTTACCAGAGTTAACTTGACCTCCATAAAGCGAAGGATTTTGTACAAATCCAGTTGACTTGCACTCTTTCTTCTTCAATTCCATGGCGTGGGCTTGAAGAACTCCAATAAGTTGATCCAAGGTCATTCCATCCAATCCTTCACTTTCCTTCAAGAATTGGACTTTTACATCCCATGCACTTGGTAAAACATCTAGCAATTTCTTATTTATCTCAAGTGCTGTAAGACTATATCCACCCTCCGTTAACTCACTCACCAGTTGTGAGTATCGGGTAAACAGTCCAGAAGTGGTCTCATTTGGTAAGGAGTCAAACAGGTCGTATTGTTTCTTTATCAATTCCAGCTTAGCTTCCTTATATTTCTGATTTCCTCCACACCTCGTCTCTATGGCCTTCCACAAGTCATAGGTGGTATCATGATGTTTAAACAGTCTCATGACATCCTTTGTCAAGCACATACAAATAGCTGAGTGTGCTTTTCTTTCTAACTGATAGTCCTTCTTTTCTTGAGGAGTCATAGCAATGAAAGATTTTGGTGGTGGAACCTGACGATAATCTCCTTCAGCCACTGGAGCCTCATATCTTTGTTTTAAAGGGTCCCACAATTCCGGACAATGAAAATCAACGAACTGTTCAAATCTATCCCTCCAATAAGCATAGTCCATGTCTGCTGTAAATAGAGGAGGTTTATTATTTGAACCAATATCATTTCCCTGTTTTATCATCTCCTTAATACCTCTAATATCTTCCTTGTCTGCGGCCATTGAAGATATACCTGAAATTTTACTCAAAAACAAGAACTTGCAAACAAATTAGTAACAAAGGCGTCACTTGGTAAGTGACGCAGTCAAGTGTCGCAGCGTATAGCGGCACTAGGAAAGTGACGCTGATGAGTGACGTACAGAGTGACGGATGACACTATCAGCAAGTGTCGGTCAGGTAAGCAAGTGACGCACTCAAGTGTCGTACTTGAGTGTCGTGCAAGATCAAATAGGCGTCACTAGTAAAAGTGACGCTATAAATCAAACAGGCGTCACTAACAGAAGTGACGCTTAAGGATCAAGTGACGTGCAACAGTGACGCACTTGAGTGTCGGTGTATTAGGGTAGACGACACTTAAGTTAAGTGTCGTATAACCTCAAGTGACGCTTTAAGTGACGCGTCTAAGTGACGGTAAAACCCTAATTCTGGAATTTGCTAGTGCCGCTATAAGTGACGCGTCCAAGTGACGGATCGAGTGTCGCAAAACGGCAGAAAAATCCGAAAACCCTAAAAATGTCGAATTTTCGTAAACCAAACGAAAATTCCTTGAACCCTAATGGACGAAACCTGTAGATGTTGAAGAATATCGACTGTAATTCAGCTGTGCATCTCAATATCCGTATGAATTCGTGATTCTTGAATCGAGCAAAACCGAAATCAATCCAAAATACCTTATAAACGTCAATGTTATCACCGCAAGGCTCTGATACCAGGTGAAAGTGCCTAGTGCTTGGATCTAGATGACAATTGACAGTAATTGATAGGTGGAATCAATCAATTACACTTGATGCTAACAAACACAAACCGAAACAATGATATTCAAACAAAGAAAACTCGTTTATTAGCTTGTATTGAGTATAGGGATCGATTACAGAGAAACTAAGTCGACAAATTGTGCTAGGGTTTCGTCAACCCTAGCCGAAAACCCGTAGGTTTGTATTTATACTAAAACACAGCCGACATGCGTCACTTGTGTAAGTGTCGCATGTGGCCGCCTTAATGCGTCACTTACCTAAGTGTCGCTATGCGTCACTTAATCAAGTGTCGCTATGCGTCACTCAGGCAAGTGTCGCCTAAACTAAAACACGAGTGTCGCATTAACAAAAACTATATTTCTATTAAGAAACTAACGACACTTATTACAACTCGATAGACCAACTGACAGACACCTAATATGCATCAACACCGCCTTCATATGAGAAACCTTTGGTCGTGCCTGATATCTTGAACAAAGTGAAACAGCAAAGACAATATCAGGCCTTGAAGTAGTGAGGTACATTAGAGAACCAATCATCGAACGATAATCTTTTTCTTTGCAGTCCTAATCATCATCAGCCGGTCCAAGATTATGGTTGAGTTCAATAGGAGTACCATAGGTCTTACAAGTGATCATATCATATCGTGTCAACATGTCATTGACATACTTTGACTGATGGATATACATCCCTTTGGATGATTGCTCAACTTGCACATCTAGGAAGAAAGTAAGATCTCCCATCGCACTCATCTCGAAAGCTGACTTCATGACCTCTTCAAATTCTATGCACAAAGCCTCATTTAATGACCCAAAGATGATATCATCGACATACACCTGAACTAGTAGCAAATCATCCCCTTCCCCCTTTGTGAAGAGAGTGCTGTCGATGGTTCCCCGTGTAAAACCGTTGTCCACCAGATGAGTAGCAAGCCTCTCATACCATAGTCGAGGAGATTGATGAAGTCCATACAATGCCTTGTTGAGTTTGTAGACATGATTTGGATACACCGAATCTTCAAAACCAGGAGGCTGTTGAACATACACCTCAGTATCGATTTGACCATAAAGGAAAGCACTTTTGACATCAAGTTGCTTGACACGAATTCCTTTAAACGATGCAAAGGCCAAAAAGATACGTACTGACTCTAATCTGGCAACAGGGGCAAAAACCTCATCATAATCTAAACCTTCAACTTGCGTATACCCTTGAACAACTAAACGGGCCTTGTTCCTAGTAACAACCCCTCTATCATCCTTCTTGACACGATATACCCATCGAGTGCCTTTTGGATCAGCGCCCTTGGGTAATGGTACTAACGTCCAAACTTGCAGCTTGTGGAATTGCTGCAACTCATCTTGCATGGCCTCGACCCATGATGGATCTTTTAAGGCCTCAGCAGTCTTCTTGGGTTCAATTTGGGAAAGATGGCATGAATTGACAGTTGCCATGAATCCTAACACTTGATCAACTGAAGTTTGTGTGTCTTCAGTAGATTGCTTCGCCTGATTTCACGTTTGAATAGTAGAGTGAGGATCACCAATTATGTTCTCAACTGGGTGATTCTTATGTACGTGAGTAACTGAATGGCATCTGGCACAAGATTTAATTCCAAGTTGTTCAAATCTCCTTCAGTTGCAGAAGCATCTTCGTTTTCTTCATGATTGAAGAAACGAGAGTCATCCATATCTTCTTCATCCTCTAAGGGAGGCATATTCGGATCATCAGGAATATCCTCAGCATTGACATTGGTTGAAGAAGAAGGGACAGTGGTAGTTGGTGGTGTTGGTGTAGATACCGATGCAGGAGTGGGTGTGGGTGTTGGAGTAGGTGTGGGAGCGGATGTCTCTTCGGGATTTGGATTGGTTGTGGTGGGAATAGAACCGGATGTATCTTGAGACACATCAATTCCATGAAGCATAGTGACCAACTCTTCTATATCGTCATCCTCCGGAACATTGAAGGAGCTGAAGAGTTTTCCATAATTAAAGAACCAATCCGGACCCGTTCCTTGAGGCGGATCCGTATACCGTAAACATTTTACCTCAAAATGTTCCTCGATCTCATTCGTTGATTTGTTGTATACTCGTTTGTTTGGAGAATTAACCGAGTATCCAAGAAAGATTCCTTCAACGGCTTTACTCCCAAACTTAGAGATACGATCTTTTGTAACCATGATCATACAAGGACATCCAAATGGCTCCAGAAACTGCAGATTGGGCTTACGGTTATTAAATAACTCATAGCAAGTTCTGTTCTTCTTCTTAACCAACAGCACCCGATTCAGAACATAGCAAGCAGTATTAACTGCGTCGACCCAAAAGATAATAGGCAACTTTGAATCTGCTAACATAGTGCGAGCAGTCTCGATTATGGTCCTATTTTTTCGTTCAGCAACTCCATTCTGTTGAGGAGTTCTCGGAGCACTGAATTGATGATCAATTCCCCGTGAAGCACAGAATAGTTCGAGAGTTGAGTTCTTGAATTCGGTTCCATTATCACTTCGCAGTTTTTTCACCTTTAAGTTGCACAGATTGGCCAACTTATCCAACAAGTAAACTAAAATTCCCGTTGTTTCATCCTTTGTTGCGAGAAAGTAGACCCACGAAAACCTGGAGTAGTCATCTGTAATCACTAAACAATAAGAGCGACCACCGATGCTCTTTGCAGAAACCGGACCGAAAAGATCCATATGCAGTAGTTCCAACGGAGCATCTATGGAATTCACCATCTTAGACTTATGGGACTTCTTATGGAGTTTGCCCTTGTGGCAAGAAACACAGTCATCCTTCAAAGCAAAGGACTGTTTCGGAACTCCCCGAACTAATCCATTGTTAACCAAGAAATTCATTTTACTGAAATGAATGTGTCCCATCTGTCTGTGCCAAAAGAGTGATTCCTTTTCAGAAGCCCTCGAAAGGAGACATGTATATTCACTGGTAGTCTCCACAGTTTGCATGTTCATAATGTAGGTGTCATTTCTTCTAGGTGCACGCATTAGCACCCATTCCTCAGGAATGACATACCCCGGCTTCAATATAACACATTCTTTCTTCATGAATACCATGGTGTAATCCTTATCACATACTTGTGAGACACTCAGCAAGTTATGCTGCAGCTCGGCCACATAATTCACGTTCTCGAAGCTAACTTTTCCATTAGTTAGCGTCCCTCTCCCCGAAATGGTTCCTCCTGTATCTCCTGCAAAGGCCACATGTCCTCCTGCGTATGGTTTAATATCCAGTAGAAGATACACATCGTCAGTCATGTGTCGCGAGCAGCCACTGTCCATAAACCATTCACTGTCTTTGACACGTTCAGACTGCTGCAACACATATAAGTGAGGAGATTAGTGAGAAATGGTGACCCAAGCCTTTACAGACTTAGGTCGACCAGAGTCATCAACAATAATCACATCGGATAAAATTTTATCTTTAAACAAATCAGATTTTATATCTGATGTGTTATTATTGATGACACTAGAGTCCGCAGTAGACTCTTTTATTTTCCAAACTTTGGATGGTTCAGAAATGGGTTTGGGAGTAATGTCGGGCTTTGGTTTTGGCAAAGGTTGTTGCCCAACATTACATGGTTTTTCAGCAGGCTTGGGAGAGATAGAGTGACGCCTAGGTGGAGATTTTGAAAATGAATTTCTGTAAACAATTTTCCTAGGCATCTCTCTCCCATAGTGCTGATGAGACAATTTTGGACATTCACGAATTATATGTCCTTGTCTTTTGCAGTAGAAGCAGGAGCGGGTTTCAACGAATGGTTGAGACTGAAGACATACTGCAGGAGGAGGGGAAGCATTTCTAGAACATGAACATTTCGTGCACGTTTTAGAAGATGCTTGCTTTGTTTGAGAGGTTGACGTGGAAGGTTTATCACAAAAATCTTTGTCATTTGTAGCTTTAGATTTCAAAATCTTTACAGGTGACTGTAAAGTTTGAAATTTTGCCTTTAAAACCTTTTCCTTTTTAGATTGAACCTCCTTTTTAGGTTCAACCTTTAAAATCACCTTTTCATGTTTAACATCAACCTTCTTAAACTCAGGATACTCCTGATCAGTGATATCCTCAATTTCAACAATCTCCTCCGAATAAACTGGAGATTTACTTTCAGCCTTAACAAACTGAGGCAAAGGATACTCTTCCCGTTTAGTTTTCTCCTTTGTCAGTTTGTTTAGCTTGGCTTCTTTAGCCTTGATTCCATAAAGTTTTGTATAATCAACTGGAATCTCTTCAAGGCCTAAACAAGCGCAGGACAATATTCAACATTAGAAGGTGGTGGTACTTGATTATAACCAAGACCGTTCTTCTTTTTTCCACTTGTCCCTTGCTTACTAACAATCTCATTAAAGACAAGAGTTGCGGATGATGAACCTAAGATTTTACTTTTATGATTCTCGAACTCACTCGTTAAATCAGATAGTTCTTTAGTCAACAGCTCAATTTCAGTAAGATAACTTTTAATTGCATCTTGTTGACTAAAGACCTTGGCTTTAAAAGTTTGGGTATCTAATTTGTGAGCTTCAAAATGTTGTTCATAAAGTTTTTCATTATCTTTCAAAAACTTATTAGATTCAGTTAGTTTAACAATCTTGTCCCGCAACTCTAAATTGTCCTTTTGATAGACCTCTAGAGACTCAGTTAATTGAATATAAGAAACACAGTTAAAAGGCTCAATAGGGTCATTTTGTACCTCTGGAGTAATGTGAGCCATCAAACACTGGAATTGAGCAGCTTGAGCACTCCAGTCAGAAGCGGTTGGCTCAAAGATGATCAATGCATTATCCACCGCCAACGACTTGATCTCGTCTTTCTCAGCTGCCTTAGGTGGATCAGGTTTGGTAAGACCCGATGGTGGCATCTTGGGCTTCTCGCATTCTCTCGCAAAGTGACCCAAGTTTTGACAATTATAGCATCTGACCTTGCTTTTGTCGAAACCAAACCCAGTCTTTCCATTTCCTTCCAAGCTTTTACGTCCCGTTCTCTGTAAAAACTTTTGAACTCTCCTTGAAATCAAAGCAATATTCCAGGTCAGATCCATTTGTTCTAGATCATCGTCATCCAGCTGACTATAGTCCTCCTTAGTTATTTCCAAAGTTGAATTTGGTTGAGTAACAAAATCTTTGTACGAGCTGAGAAAAGCTGTATAAATTGCAGCTTGCTCTTGGATGGCTGGTGACACTGGAACTTGCTGTTGTGATACCTGACTCATGCTAGTTGTGCCAGAAATATAGGCTGCATGTGAAACCCCAGTCGAATGAGATGGTGAACTGGTATCCGTCATGAATGCCATTCCACCATAGCTCTTGCCAGAATTAACTTGGCCTCCATAAATTGACGGGTTTTGTACAAATCCACCTGACTTGCACTCTTTCTTTTTCAGCTTCATAGCATGAGCCTGAAGAATTCTGATTAACTGGTCCAAAGTCATTCTAGATAATTCTTGATTTTCCTTCAAGAATTGGACCTTCACATCCCAAACACTTGGTAACACGTCCAATAGCTTCTAATTTATCTCAAGGGGTGTGAGATTGTATCCACCCTCAGTTAACTCACTCACTAATTGTGAGTATCTGGTAAAGAGTCCGGATGTTGTCTCATTAGGCAACGAATCGAATAGATCATATTGCTTCTTTATTAACTCCATCTTGGCCTCTTTGTATTTCTCATTACCCCCGCACCTAGTCTCTATAGCCTTCCATAGATCATAGGTTGTTTCATGAGTCTTAAAAAGTCTCATGACATCCTTTGTTAAGCACATACAGATGGCTGAGTGTGCTTTCCTTTCCATTTGATAATCCTTTTTCTCCTGGGGTGACATAGCATTAAAGGATTTAGCTGGAGGAACACCACGGTAGTTTCCCTCAGCCATTGGAGCCTCATATCTCGTTTTAATGGACCCCACAATTCTGGACAGTGGAAATCGACAAACTGTTCGAATCGATCTCTCCAGTATGCATAATCCATATCTGCAGTAAACAGTGGAGGTTTACTGCTAGATCCTATGTCGTTACCCTGCTTGATCATCTCTTTAATACCTCTGATATCTTCCTTGTCAGCGGCCATTTAAGATTAACCTGAAAAAGAACTCGAAAACAAAAACTTGCAAACAAATTAGTATCAAAGGCGTCACTTAGTAAGTGACGCACTCAAGTGTCGCAACGACTAGCGACACTTGGGAAGTGACGCTATCGAGTGACGGGTGAAGTGACTTATGACACTGTTAGCAAGTGTCGCTAAGTCTAGCAAGTGACGCACTCAAGTGTCGCACTTGAGTGACGTAACAATACAAACAGGCGTCACTAGTAGAAGTGACGCAAGAAATCAAAACGGGGCGTCACTAGTAGAAGTGACGCTTGGCACTCAAGTGTCGTCTTGTAGTGACGCACGTGAGTGACGGTGGTTTAAAATACACGACACTTAAGTTAAGTTTCGTATAAATCTCAAATGACGCTACAAGTGTCGTACCGAAGTGACGCACCAGAGTGTCGGTAAAACCCTAATTTGAAATTACAAAGTGTCGCAACAAGTGACGCGTCCAAGTGACGCAGCGAGTGTCGCAAAACGGTTGTGAAATTCCAAAACCCTAAAAAAATGAATTTTCGCAAACCTAACGAAAATTCCTTGAACACCAATGGACGAAACCTTCTATAAATGATGAAAATCGTTTGGAAATCTCCTTGTCAACCCAAAATCCGTGTTTATTCTCGATTATATGTATAACCGAAACCGAAATCGATCCAATATTTCTTCAAAATGTCAAACAAACCACCTAGAGGCTCTGATACCAGTTGTGAGTGCCCTACGTGTAGGATCTAGATGAACGTTGACAGTAATCGAGAGGCGGAATCAATCTGTCACACCCCGCCTCGACGGAAGGTTGCGAGATGCGACTATCATGAGATCACAACACAAGAATTACAATGAACGACCACTACATGAGTCGTTTTAAACATACTTCATAAAATTTTAAATTGTCTTACAGACTTAGAACATTTGTCTTAAAAGTTTACAAACAATTACCATAAGTTACAAAATAGTTAGGAGTTTAAGAATTTAAGATCAAAAGCAATGTTCGTCCATGCAAATGTAGTTCCTAACTTCAAAAGGGGTATGCCATCTTCACAAATAGCAAGCATCTTAATTACCTGAGCATAACATGTAAAAATGGGTCAACATAAAGTTGGTGAGCTCATAGGTTTTAATAGTTGTAAAACATTACCGTGGATCACGAGATTTCAAGTTATATTGCCATTCACAATATAGTAAAAATTGTATTACTATTGCCATAAGCTCATGAATTGAAACCTTAACATTTAGTGCCTCGCAAGTGTCCTATCCAAACACTAGTAGTTCTCAAATGACAATGCACCCGTTTGACTTATAGTCATGTTGGCGCTACCAACCCGGATGGGGGCGTCAACCCAAATAGATCTATTCATGACATTCACGTTTAAGTCCTTAACTAACAATTCATGATAAAGGCCTACATAATGGATAGTGTCAACTCATGCAATACGTAACAGTTTAGTTTGTGTCCACAAAGAAAAGAACATGTATTCTCACCCCAAAAACATGTCAAAGCATTTAAAAAGAAGTAGGGGCCATGAGACTCACCTTAGTGAGAGAGCGGAAAGTTGCAAGTACTTGTTTGGGTCTCGGTGGGGTTTATGCGTCCTAGATCACATAAAATGTTTAAGTTTAGTCATATAGTATATATATATTAATTCTAATTTTTGTAAGGTTTCATCACCCATAGTTTTAGTTTAAGTGTCACGTTTTATTCAACCATTGACGGGTGCATTTACACCCTTTTAAGTAATTCTTAGTAAAAGTCCAACTTATTTTCAGAAACTTGCAGACCAGACCCTTAAATCGGCTTGTAGAGAAAAATGTGTGCATTTCTGGAAAAGGTTTAAAACATGAAAGTTATAGATCTTTTCAATACGCAAATTTTAAAAAAAAATGCATCTTTTAACTCTTCCTGGAACTCAAGTTATGACCATTTTAGTAACCTGTGTTTTTCTAGACAGATTGTGTGTTCTTGTGTATAAATTTATAGAAACGTATTTTAAACTTGTATTTGAACATAATCTTGTAGATGATCTTGATAACATTGAAAATAAGTACAAAAATGGTAGTCTTTGGTTAAGTATTCATGGAGTTATGACCTTGCAAAGTGAGGTATACGAATCTGTCACAGTATGCACAACAGTTTCGTATGGGCTGTTTGGAGGTCGAATACTCCATGCTTTTGAGTGAGACCACTTGGGTTTAAAAGCTAATACATAAAAGTAATTTCAGTAGTAAAATGGTGGTATTTTGTTAAGTATACACGGATTTATGACCTCACAAAGTGAGATATAGAAATCTGGACAGATTGCATGTAGTGTGTGTGGGTTAGGATTTCGAGTCATTGACTACTATCCTAACTCCTAGGTACCAAATCATTGTTATAGTCCTTTTTCCACATGCATTTTCCATCATTTTTCCATAGATTTTGATTACATTTACATGCATGAGATCTTTGCAAGATTTATAGATATGTATGGGTATATTTTACATCTTTTAAGACTTGACATAGGTTTGATCATGGATTATCACCTCTTTTTAACACATGAACATGTGCAAGTGAAAATCTACAAACATCAAGTTATTTTGTAGGCTTAGCCATACTTTTCAATATTTCATATTAAAAGAAAAGAAGATGAAGATGAGTAAAAGAGATGCATGTAGGCCTTGCCATACATAAGTTCATAAACAAATGAAATACGAATTTCATGTACACATATATGATTGTAGGCATAGCCATACATAGGATAAACAAAAATGAAATATAAAGTGCATATATACATATGTAGATTTGTAGGCATAGCCTTACATAAAATCTTACATATGTATATAGTAAGATATAAGATGTATATACATAGATATAGATATATTTTTATAAGTCTTGTATTATTCATCCATGGGTGATGATTAGTGCGAAAAATGAAGACGTAGAGTAGAAAGATTCGTGTATCATCTTACCAACACAAAGGGTGATGAAAGTAGGTTATTTTGGGTGGATTAAAGGGTTGTTTGAGTGGTGATTTGTGGTGGTTGTTTATGGCAGATTTTTGGAGAGAAAATGGAAGGAAAATGGTGTGAGGAAGAGAGAAATGGATGTGTGTGTGAGAAAAGTGAGAAAAAGGTGGATGTAAGCTCCTTAAATAGAAGAAATGAGGGGGGGGGGGGGGGGGAAGGTGAGGGGGTGGCCGGCCATGGGGGGGGGGGGGAGAAGGGGAATGGTCTTGGTTGTGATTGGTGGAGAAATGATGGTGATTAATTGGTAATTAATTGTTTTAATTAATTAAATTAGTTTTATTTAATTAATTTATAATTAAAAATCAGATTTTTATTTATAATTTAATTAAGTTTTTAAATAATTCAAATATAAGTATGTATTTAATTATTATGTTGTATTTCATGCAAAGGTGGTGATTTGTTACTTTCATGCAAGTAAGTGTACTTATCTCTATATTATTGTTTCACACATACTTATATATATATATATATATATATATATATATATATATATATATATATATATTAGGGTTTACTAAATGAATTAATAAACATAAACGTATGCACTTTGTAATATTATATGCATCTACAGATAAACGCTTGTTTAGTGTCAGGTTGTAACGATAAGGCGCCTAAATTCGATGTTATTTAATTATAGGCGTTAATTCACTAAAATTATAGTTTAAAATTTTTTTTTCTCTAAGTTTATTACCTGAGCGGAGTTGAATCATAAATTTTTGCCGGTTGTCACACAATCAATTACTCGAAATACTAATAACTCTAAACCGAAACAAACAAACAATTTAAACAATGTAAACGAGTTTATTAGCTTGATAATGGTATTGGAACAAGTTACACAGAGGCTTAGTCGACAAATTGTGCTAGGGTTTCGTCAACCCTAGCCTAAAACCCGTAGGTTCCTATTTATACTAAAACACAAATGGCAGACATGCATCATTGGCAAGTGTCGCATGTCGCCACCTTCATGCGTCACTTACACTAAGTATCGCTATGCGTCACTTAGTCAAGTGTCGCTATGCGTCACTTGGGCAAGTGTCGCCTAAACTAAAACAAGAGTGTCGCACTATATAAAAGCTATATTTCTATCAAGTAACTAACGACACTTTTACAACTCGATAGACCAACTGACAGACACTCAAATATGCATCAACACCTCTTTATATGTATGTTTTCTGTCTCAAGTTAAACCCAAGAAGGCAGTAGAAGCTCTTAAACACCCTAGTTGGATTGAGGCAATGCAGGAAGAATTGTTGCAATTCAAAATACAGAATGTGTGGACCTTAGTTGATCTACCAAAGGGAAAAAGGGCTATTGGTACTAAGTGGATATTCAAGAACAAGAAGGATGAGAGGGGAATTGTAATCAAGAATAAGTCCAGGTTGGTGGCACAGGGGTATACTCAGGAAGAAGGTATTGACTATGATGATGTGTTTGCTCCTGTTGCAAGGATAGAAGCCATAAGATTTTCTTGGCATATGCTTCATATAAAGGATTCACAGTATACCAAATGGATGTCAAGAGTGCCTTTCTGTATGGCACAATTGATGATGAGGTGTATGTTTGTCAACCACCTGGATTTGAAGACCCTACATATCCAGATAGAGTTTGCAGATTGGATAAGGCTCTGTATGGACTGCACCAAGCACCCAGAGTTTGGTATGAGACTCTATCTGTTTATCTTTTGGAGAATGGTTTTAAAAGAGGTACCATTGACAAGACACTGTTCATCAAAAAGGATCACAATGATATTTTATTGATACAAGTGTATGTTGATGACATCATTTTTGGATCTACAAATGATGGGTTATGCAAGGAATTTGAGAAGTTAATGCATCAGAAGTTTCAAATGAGTTCTATGGGGGAACTTAATTTCTTTCTAGGACTTCAAGTCAAACAAAGTTCAGATGGCATTTTCATTCATCAGAGCAAGTATGTTAAAGACATACTCACCAAATATGGTTACACTGAAGAAAAAGTGGCTAGCACACCTATGGAGACACACAAGCCACTATCTGCAGATTCTGAGGGGGAGGAAGTAGATATATATCTGTACAGGTCTATGATAGGGTCATTGATGTATTTAACTTCCTCCAGGCCAGATATCATGTTTGCTGTATGTATATGTGCCAGATTTCAAACTTGTCCAAAGCTATCACATCTGTATGCTGTAAAGAGAATTTTTAGATACTTAAAGGGACAACCTGATCTAGGTCTTTGGTATCCAAAAGATTCTTCTTTTGACTTAATAGTATATTCAGATAGTGATTATGGGGGAGCTAGCATGGACTGAAAGTCAACATCAGGAGGTTGTCAATTTCTAGGAGAGAGGTTAATTTCATGGCAATGTAAGAAACAGACAACTGTATCAACATCCACTGCTGAAGCTGAGTATGTAGCTGCTGCAAATTGCTATGCTCAGGTCTTATGGATTCAGAATCAAATGCTTGATTATGGTTTAACTTTCTTAAACACTCCTATTTTTATTGATAATTCTTCTGCTATCAGCATCATTAATAATCCTGTTAAACATTCTAAAACTAAGCATATAGAGATTAGGTATCATTTTATCAGAGATTTGTAATAAAAAATGACTTATTCAGATTATAAAAGTCTATACTGACAATTTGCAGATCTGTTCACCAAAGCCTTTGATATGGGCAGATTTACATTTATGATTAAAAGTATTGATCTGATTAAATCATCTTAAATTGTTTCTTCATATCTATTTTGAAAAACCTCTCTATATTGCTTAAGGATTAGATGCTGGTAGATGTAATAGTCAGTTTCATCTGTTTTGCATTCTCAATTATCACTGTTATTATTCAATTACCACTGTATATGTATTTTCTTGTTTTCACTGTTAGTTTTATTTTTATCACTGTTTATATTTGTTGAACTAACCCTTTGTAGGTTATCATTGTCAGTTAAGCAACTATCACTGTTAGTGTAAACAGTTTCCACTGTTTTCACTATTCAGTTATAACTGTCAGTGCCACTGCTAATATAACTGTTTGTACCACTGTTAGTGTAACTTTTACCACTGTTATTATACTATCAAGTTGTAACTGTTCACTATATCAATGACTTATGGGTGAATGCTAGGATTGAGGAAGAAGCAGGCATTCAAAGAATTGTTTCTACTGTTGCTGAGAAACAAGTGATGATTACAGAAGCAACCATTCGCTCTTCTCTTCATCTTGAAGATGAAGAAGGTATTACTTCAATATCTGATGAAGTTTTATATACCAATTTACAACGAATGGGATATGAGGGAAATCTGGGTGGGTTTGTTTTCCAGAAAACTCTGTTTTCTTACCAATGGAGATTTTTAATTCATACATTACTACACTGTCTATCTTCAAAACGTTCATCTTTTGAACAATTTAGTAGTAATGTAGGCTATGCCTTGGTATGTCTAGCTACTGGCCAACTTTTTAATTTTTTAAAACTTATTTTTGCTGGTATGCTTAGAAACTTAAACCAATATAAACTCAAATTTTTAATGTATCCAAGGTTTGTGCAGTTGTTTTTAAATGAACAAATTACTGACTTGCTTGCCTTAGATAGAGTCATAGGTATCTCTTCTTTTAAACCAAAAGTGTTTTCAAATATGAAGAGAGATACCTCAATTAAAGGTACAATGTTTTCTCGGAGGGTAACATCATTGTTTCCAACACTGCTTCCTGCACCTTCCACCACAGCTTCTGTACTACCAACTGAGGCTGAACCAGTTGCTGAGAGAATGGAACAACCCACTCCTTCTCAACCCACAACAACTGGGGGTAATATACAAAAACAAGGGAACAAATTTACCACAACCTACACCAGGAAAGCCAAAAAGGCTACACATTAGGTTTCTGAGGCTCATGTTGCTCAGATACCTCAGTCAAATGACAGGGGTCAGGAACAGCATGTGGTCCATAAGGAGAGGGGTGACCATTCTGTAAGGGCTGCTTCTACTGCTTCTAGTCTACAAACAGAGCAGGACAGAAGTAACATTAATAAGACCCAAGCAGAGGCAACACCAGAAGATGATCCTACTCATGTAGATGATTTTGGTGGTCCCAGTACCAAGAAAAGAGGGGAATTTTCTGATCATACCAGGTATGAGGAAGATTTTGATGCACATGTCAATGATTCACCTAGGGAGTCACATTCTGATGGTGATGAGGCTAAAACTAACCTGGAATTGACGAAAATGATTGATTATGTTTGGGAGAAGTTCAAAATGGAAAGGAGAAAGAACAAAGAAAAGGATGAAAAGATAGCAAATCTGGAGCAAAGACTTACTCAATTAGAAAATCTTGTGGTCAAAGTTTTGAAAGAGGGCAAGGAGTATGTCATGGTTGAAGGTGATTCTCCAATGGATGCTTTCAAAAAGGGGGAGAAATTTTGGACTAATAAGGGTGATAAACAGAATGTTCAGGTTGATGATTTTTGGAATGTTGATGATCAGGATGATGATGACTAGAATAAAGTACCAACTGGTTCAAATTCTGAACATATTGATGAGGAAATTGAGATGGAAACACCAACACCTGAAGTTAAACAGAAAGATGATGATAAAGAGCAAGAAAAAGAGAAAACTCCACAGGCTAAAAGACAGAAATCAATCCCTGTGTTTTTTGTTAAAGCAAAGAAACTTAAATCAACAACTTTACCACCTGTTCAGATTAGAGAACCTACTGCAGCTCCTGCTACTACTCAAAATTTACCCAACATTGATCCAAAGGATAAGGGTAAGGGCATTCTGGAAGAAGGGCCTAAAAAGAAAAAGCAGAGATCAATGCCTCATGAAGCTACAGTTAATGATGATGAATATGCACAGAGATTACATGCATAAATTAATGTTGATGTTCTTCAGGAGGAATTGATTGATGTAGAAGTTGAACGAGGTCAGTTTGTTAAGATGACCAAAGCTCAGGTAGGTGAATGGGATGAAGCTCAGTTGAAAGAGCAGAAATTAGATGATATTGAATTTTTGGTGGAGCAGATTAAGATAAAGAAAGCTGCTGAGATGAGAAAGATCAGAGCTACAAAGGCTGCTGAGAAAAGGAATAAGCCTCTTACAAGTGCACAATAGAGAAGAAATTTGATTGTAAAGTTAAGAGGAGGTAATATTCTAACTTCTAGATTGAATGCTATGTCACTTGAAAGTCTGCAAAGGATATGGGACAGAGATACATTTTTGAATCCTGAGGCAGCTAGGAGAGCAGAGGAAGAGCAGAAAGCCAAGAAAAAGGCAGATAGAGAAAAGAAACAAAAAGAGAGGATTGAGAAAGAAATAGAAAAGGAAAAAGAATGGGAAAGAAAGAGTGCTGAGCTTAAAGAGAAATTAAGGCATGAATATGCATCAATTCCTGATCTACCTAGAAATAAAATTGATTTGAATGATGTGATTGTGGTGCAACCCCTTCAGGTACAACTTTCACCTAACAACTTGTCTGGAATAATTGATTGGTCTATTGAACAATATTCAATTCCTGTTAAGTGTGAGAAAATTAGAATTGAAAGAGCAGATACTTCTGTTTCATTTTGGAGGTCTTTTAAAGAGTTGATCAAGATGCTTACAAGGGGATATTTGGTTAGAATGTATGAGATTTGGTCTGAGAAAGGTTTAAGTACCAAGAAGTTTGATAGTGTTTATGAGTTGTGTACTTGGTCATGGATTTCAATGATGTTTGAACCAAATAGATTTCCATTTGAGTTCAACACTTTTAAGACTGTGAGACAATGGATTTATCACAGCAATCCAGATGTTCATCAAGTGATATTGGATAATGCTACTATGCTATGGATGTTAACAGACAGGGAATAGGATATGAGTCCGAGTTTATTGAGAAGCTTAAGGTATGCCAAGTTATCTGTCTCATTCAACAATGATTTGACAGAGAATTTGGTATATATGATTTTGAATCAGATTCACAAGAAAGAAGAGTATGAGAGGAGGCATAGAGATTAAAGATAGTTGATTGAAAGAGTTTGAAAGAGGTCAACATGAAGAATATAGAGAAACTTAATACTGTTGAGGACAGATTAAGTTTAGGGGGAGATTGTTAGGAATTATTGTTACTACTGTTGATTGAAGAATGCACAAGGCATTAACACTGTTAGTGTTAATGTTACTACTGGTATTAGCACTGTTAGTGTTAATGTTACTACTGGTATTAACACTGTTAGTGTTAATGGTTACCACTGCCTTCACTGTTACAACTGTTGGTTGAAGTCTTCAGATATTACTACTGTTAGTGAAGATTAACACTGTTATCAGAAGTTACAACTGTTATTGAAGATTGAAGTGAAGACAAGAGTTACAAGTAATAGTTTCAACTGTTAGAGTGTTACAACTGTTAGTTTGTTTTACAATAGTTAACACTGTTTAGGCTAGTTACCACTGTTGGTTGGTAAGTCTAGTAAATTGTACAAGTGTTAACACTGTTCTATAGGAATTACCACTGTTTGTATAGTTGTGATAGTTAACACTGTTTATGTATAGAATAGGCGGAAAGATAAAGTTTGAATAATTATGGAGTGTAACAGTTTCCATAATTATAGGAGATTGTTTAGCAGGACTCTATGAGATATAAATAGAGATCCTAAACCTAGATTAGTAGATAAGTTTTCTGTGTTGCTTCAAGGTTTTGTAACCCTAATACAGTTCAGTGTATTCGTCTTATATCATTAATAAGATTGAAGCTTTTGATAGTAATTGTGTTTCATTGATTTTATTATTGATCTTCAAAATATTATTGAGTGTTATTCCGCAACTTCTCAGTAATAATTTAAAACTTGTGTTAATCTAATAAGTTTATTAGATCGATCTTGGTTTATCACACATAATCACCAACGGGCCGTACACAATTTCAAACACTTAAGCAAATAACCAAATCATGGTAAATTGGACATTCTAGTTGAACAAACAACTATAAGGGTGATCTTTGAGATACCCAATCATGTTATAATCATCGCGTGTCGTGGACACCCTCAGGTTACAAGTCATTGGACTTCGGTTCTTGGCGAATCAAACCCAGCTTATTTACATAAACTCTTCAGACTCAGGTGAGCCTTACAGCCCCACTTTTAGTGTTTTACTTACAGGGTGAGATACAATGCTTACTTTTCATGAATACAAGTACTAAATTACTCATTTTACTATACGGGATTGCATGAGTTACTTACCATTTACTGAAGTCCCTCCATCATATATCGTTAGTTATGGACTTAAGAGCGAACACTAGTTAACGGATCCATTAGGGAAATGACCCTCCCCACTCAGGGTAGTAGCGCTACCACGAACCGTTCTGTATAAACATGCGACTATTACTCGTTACTTACGCTTGCTCAGTTTCGAGCATGTCACGGGGGCAACATATTACTTACGGGTTAAGCTTCGATTATGAGCCTCATGGCAACGGTATAAACTTACTTACTTTTGCAGGTTGCCACTGTCAAGAGAATGAAGAAAAAGGCTAACAGTGGTATGACTGCAGCCACTGTTACTTCTGCTGCAGTAATACCACCAAGAAAAGCCAATAAAGAAAAGAAGATTAAAATAGTGGAAAGTGTTGCCACTGTCAAGCATGAAGCCACTGCTAGTGTTAAACGTTCCAAAAGAATGTTTGCACCAAGGCAGGCTACCAATGCTAGAGTGATTACCACAAGCCTAAGAGTTACCATTGCTAGGCCAATTCCCAATGTTAAATCTGAGATTCGTTGGGTTTGGAAACCAAAGAATACTAGTATATCCAAAGTTTCCAGAACCAACAGTGCATCAAAATCAATTTTCTTCCAGAGAATTGATTTTAAAGATGCACATGGGAAACCCAAAACCAAATTGGTTTGGGTTCCTAAGAGAAACTAAATCTCTTTTTGATTATTGTGCAGGGCAAGCCAAAGAGTATATGGCGTGTTGATAGTGGTTGCTCAAGGCACATGACTGGAGACAAAGAAAAGCTACAGGACTTCAAATCTTTTGATGGTGGATATGTAGCATTTGGAAGTAATCCCAAAGGTGGGAAGATTACAGGAAAAGTAACAGTGCAAAGTAATAAGATAAGTTTTAATGATGTGTACTTTGTTGAACAGTTGAGGTACAATTTGCTAAGTGTGAGTCAAATCACAGATAAAGAGAACCCAGTTTATTTTACTGACACTGAATGCTTTATTCTTTCTGAGAAGTTGAATATTCCTGAACACATGATTTTAATGAAAATTCCCAGAAAGGATAATGTGTATAAGTGTGACTTAGCAAATATGGCACCTCAACCAAAATTAAACTGTTTTATCTCTAAAGCAATTGTTGATGAGTCTGAACTGTGGCATAGAAGGATGTGTCATATGAACTACAAAACCATTAATAAACTTGCTAAAAACAGGCTTGTTAGAGGTTTACCTGAAAAGGTGTATTCATGTGATGATCATTGTGTTGCTTGTCAAAAGGCAAACAACACAAAACTTCTTTTAAGTCCAAAATCGTGAATTCTAATCACACATCTCTACATTTATTGCATATGGACTTGTTTGGACCAACCAACATAAGTAGTATGGGTAAGAGATCTTATTTCCTTGTAATTATTGATGACTTTACTAGGTTCACATGGGTTTTCTTTCTTAGAACAAAGGATGAAACAGGAGAAATACTTTAATCATTCATAACTAGGATGGAAAATCAATTGGATAAAAGGGTTAAGATTATCAGGAGTGATAATGGAACAGAATTTAAAAATCATGAGATGGATAATGTCACACCCTCAAAATCGGTAATCGTGTTTATTAATGGTTTAGCGGAAGCTTTAGTTAATTAGCGGAAGCATTTTAATAATCGTTAAAATAGTGGGGGTGCTGATGTTACAATAGTGCATTCATTGTATCAGAGCATATTGTCGCACCACCAAAACACGTGGCAACGGAAGTAGGAGGTGTCATGGGGCGCCGACCAATCAAATATCATAACACCAAGATTAAAGCAAACGACCTCTATATGAGACGTTTGAAAATAGTTACATTTCTTAAATAAAACGATTACAAACGTTATATCAAAACATTGGAGTTCGCATTAAAAGTGTAGAGATTTCTAATACGTAAATGTTGATACAAAATATCGTAATGCAATCTAATCTCTTGTTGTTTGTGAAAAGATGCGACTCGAGCTAATGCTTTCCAAAAGCATCCTACTGCCTTGTTTCCTGTGGGTAGTCCTACTGCATCTGTGAACCTGAGAAATACATGCTAAAAGGTCAACATAAAGTTGGTGAGTTCATAGGTTTACGCAGTGAAAATCATAGTATGAACCACAAGATTTCATAGTTATCAAAGTAGCACGAATGCCAAAGTAAATCATAGTATACAATTGCCATGAGCTCATAGTCCGAAGCTTAACCGTAGTTGTTTACCCCCAGTGAGTGTATAACCAGTACACTCGGTTGTACGAAATATTATGCATCCGTATAGTGGTTAGAGCGACTAACCCGGATGGCGGATTGTCAAGTCCCGATAGATCTATCCATAATGTTCGCGCTTAGTATTAACGTACTATGATATTTGTTAGGGGCCATCGTAGTTTGGTTTAGTTACTCATGCAATCAGTATAAGAGTTTTCGTTACTTGCGTTCATATGTAAAACAGTTTATAAAACAGAGCATGTATTCTCACCCCAAAGTAAAAAGCAGTAAAAAGTGGGGCTATGAAACTCACCTGGGTTAAGCAATTAGCGAGCAAATAATCAAATAAGCAAGCAATGTGTGTATCCAACGTGCAACCTTCTAACGTCCTAAACGTATAAGGTTGTATGTAAGTAGATGTCTTAAAGACCATCTATGTAAGTGGAGGGTTAATGTCCACTTAAGTCAATAATGTAGGTGGAGGGTTAATGTCTACCTAAGACTAGTTCACTCAATTAGTATGTCCAAGTATATTTGTTCAAATATGTTTATCAAAAACAAGTATGACCCGTTGGTGAAAGTTTGTAATAATAATTCGTTTAGACATTATTATTAAGTTTGTTTTGTTATATATCGTGTGTTGCTTTCAAATTATTTAGTTCGTAAAAACCTCAAACCGTAGGTCAAAGTTGGTCAACTCGCTGGTCAAATCTAGTCAAAGTTGGTCAAACTTAGTCAAAGTTGGTCAAAGCTGGTCAAACATAGTCAAAGTTGGTCAAACTTAGTCAAACTTGGTCAAAGTTACCAACTAAGTCAACCCAACCCATTTGCTTGCAAGTTTTGCCAAAAATAGTAAGTTTGTCGTTTTTCGAAATTGAGCCCCGTTTTTGTTGACTTGGTCAGACCTTCTCGGTTTGACCCGAAACTTGTACTCAAACCTTATATGTGTTTATGGACCATAAAAAGTTAGTTTGTCTATTTATAGCAAGCCCACAAGTGTTGGTTTTTAAAGTGTTACTAAAATCAGTCCACTATCTCATTTTCCAGAAAATACACTCATTTGTCGAATTTTTAATAAATTGTATATTCCGAATTTACTCCCAATAAAAATACCAGTTATTTCCCCACATGTTACCTACTTCCAGTAATATTTCCATGAATTTTAGATTAGTCTAAGTATTTATCAAAATTGCATGTGTCCTCTGAGGTCCAACAGTTGACCAATCTGGACACATGCATGAAGATTGAGTTTTTGGGAAAAATCTACAACTTTTCAAGAATAGGCTATCAGTACAACTTTTGTAGCTAACAAAATGTTTAAGATTTTGGCGGTGGTTTCAAGTTATTTGGAGTTGTGTAGCTTACGATATGGTCAAAACCCTATGAACAAAGTTTCTGACTTTGTATAACAGATTGTCTATGTGATTTCACAAAAAATATTAAAAATAGTAAACGAACTCATAAAAAGGTGATGCCTGTGAGGTTGGAAATATGACTTCTTGAACTTCATTTTAGACTATAAAAATGTCCGATTTCATGAAGAAATGATTTTTATAAAAATCGTGGAAGTGGACCAAACTTTCTGGACAGAAAGTATATCTCACTTTTGATAAATTTCAAGTTAATAAAAATGGTTTTTGAGCATGGTTCCTTATACAACTTGTTGAGTGAACTTTAGATACATGTTAATCAAGTAAAATAAGTGTGTTTAAGTGTTCTTACAATTGGGTTTTGAAGAAGAAATTCAGAGATGGATTGAGGAAGTCTTGAGCTTTAATTCCTTGCAAGAATCTTGAAAAATGGTGATGTATTGTGGTGGTGGTTAGTGGTGGCCTTGTGATAGTTTATGGTGGTGAAGATGCTGGTTTGAGGGCTGAGTTTATCTCAGATATTTAGTGAGAGAGAGAGAGAGTTGTAGAGAGAAGGTGGAGAAAAGGTGTGAGTGTGTGAAAGAGTGAAATGAGTAAATGCATGAAATGTTTGTGGTCTTGTAAGAGAATCACAATGATTCATTTTTGCATGAATTTTTAGAGGTGGAGAGAGAGGTGGCTGGTCCCCCATGGGCCCCCATCTGATTTCTTGTGTGATTTAATTAAATTCCAGACTGTGTTTGCGTATTTTGGTCGTTTACTCGTTATTTCGTTAAATCGTTAAATCGCGTAACGTTTTTTTTCGTCGTTTAAATTAACGATATAAATTTGGATTATTTTTCATTAAAGTATTATTAAAATACTTATTTTTAGTTGTCAAAATATTTATTGACTTTAGTTTGGTTACTGGATTCGATTCGCGCGTTTTTACTGCGTTTGTCACATTTTAATTAAAACGTCTAGGTTTTCGTGTATTATTATATAAAAATAATAATATATGATAAATAACTTCTAAAAATAGATTTAAGTTATTTATAGAAAGGTTTTCACCAACGTCGTATAGTTTGTCGGACTCCGTCCGGTTGTTTCGCGTAATATCAGCAAATCACGTAAGCGTAATATAAAACAATTACGTAGGCGTATATTCACATAAATATACAATCAGTTACAAGTATTTAGCCTAAATCATATCTAAATAACGTAATTAGAGTTTCGGTTAATTTTAAAAGTTAACCTAAATTGTCGGGTGTCACATTCTCCCCCTGTTAGGAGAATTTCGTCCCGAAATTTGCTCGTCGTCATAGTTTGTGTGGTATCTAGTGAAAGTGTGAGTAATTCTGATGTTTAACTAAGTGCACTAAAGGAAAGTTCGTTGTTGTGATGCAACACATCCATTTGTATACGTTTGGAGAATTATCTCCCTGTACTATTAGTAGTACAAATATTCCTAGATAGTCAGTCGTAGTAATGTCATTTACTATAAGGTTCGTAGTAGGAAAACATTCCTATGTGGTTTGTTGTAGGAATCGTAGTTGAAATCAAAGAAAAGGTCATAGTTGAGATCATAGTTCAAAGCATAGTTCTAAAATCGAAGTACAAGTCTCAAGTTTTTAAAGTTATCAAAGTTTCCAAAGTTTAATCACAGATGTAATCGTAGTTGAAATCGTAGTTATTATTGTAGTGGGGCTCGTAGTTGCTATCGTAGTTCCCCCATAGTTGTTATCGTAGTTGTTATCGTAGTGGGGCTTGTAGTTGTTATTGTAGTGGGGCTTGTAGCTGTTATCGTAGTTCCCCCATAGTTGTTATCATAGTCGTTTCATAGTCGTATTATACAATACGTAAAAGTAATTTCACAAAAATAGTTCACAGTATGAAAGTGCCTTGCACTTGGATCTAGATGACAATTGACAGTAATTGATAGGCGGAATCAATCAATTACACTTAATACTAACAAATACAAACCGAAACAATGATATTCAATCAAAAGAAACTCGTTTATTAGCTTGTATTAAGTATAGGAATCGATTACAGAGGTACTAAGTCGACAAATTGTGCTAGGGTTTCGTCAACCCTAGCCTAAAACCCGTAGGTTTCTATTTATACTAAAAACACAGCCAACATGCGTCACTTATGTAAGTGTCGCATGTGGCCGCCTTAATGCGTCACTTACCTAAGTGTCGCTATGCGTCACTTAATCAAGTGTCGCTATGCGTCACTCAGGCAAGTGTCGCCTAAACCAAAACACGAGTGTCGCACTATACAAAAGCTATTTTTCTATTAAGAAACTAACGACACTTATTACAACTCGATAGACCAACTGACAGACACTCAAAGATGCATCAACAAACTCCCCCGTGTCTTCAGCTTGGTCTTCAAAATCTTCAAACTCTTTCAAGTCGTTTAATCTTCACTTCCAACCAGCAGGAAATACACCACCAGCATGTACTCCGTTGGCTACGCAAATATCAATAACCTTTTGAAATTTAATCGCTTCAGCTCTGTCTCTTTCATTAAACTGAATCCTATTCTGATGTAATCTTTTCATATCATGTTCAGAGAGATTGATCAAACTCAACGGATAGAATACACAAAATATCTTTCTTTTAAGACCCCAAGTAGACCTTTTCTTAGATTGAACAACATCCCATGCTGTTTTCTCTTCAACCTCCGATTCTACATTCATAATCTCCGAATCCGTATCTGGTTCCGATTTTGGAATAAATACAATTACAGCTTCACCAGTAATATCATCATATTCCCAGTACTCCAACCTATTCAAAAAATCTATCGGAATGATCTCCAAAGGTATCTTCTGTAGACACTTTGCTGGTGGATAGATCATCTTCACAATAGGTTGACGAGTGATCGGATCTAACTTCTTCTTAAACTTGTATCGCATACCCAACGTCGGCTTTATCAGGTTATATTTTTTACTATTCATCTCTCGACGTATGATCACCTGGAAGAAATCTGCTCGTGAATCTCGTGATCGGTTGATCAAGGGTATCTGCGCTAATCTTTGAAGCTCACACTTCGGCAAAGTACTTATTTTATAAAACTTCATATTGAAGTACTGAATGCCGTCACTTCTCTTAATCATAAAAACTGAGTTGTTCTCATCAAATTTCCAACTCTTGATCAATCCCGTGTAATCAGATCTAACTTTGTAGCTTTTACACGTAACCGGTATCTCGATAATTGGTTTGAGCACTATATCCGGTTTTGTTGTAGAAGTTGATGGCTCGTTAGTCTCTTTTTCTGATTCATCTTCAGACGAGTCCGATTCTATAATGGGAGCATCATCATAACATTCATCACTGTGCAGTTGCTCCCCCTCAACTTCAACTTCATCATTTTTCTCAAAGAAATAATCCTCTGCTACAGGATCATTCATTTCCTCTTCCTCAGGCATCGTATCATTATCATTCATCAAGTTTTGCAAATAAGTGAGATCTACGAATGAATAATCTACTGCGATAGGTCTTGCCTGACCTTGAACCTCCACGAAATAATCTAAACTGATATTTTCATTGATAGTGGAAGATGGAAGTACATTTTCTGGTTCCGGGGAAGGAATTACATTTGTTTTTAACTCACTAGGACCTACCTCCCCCGAAACATTTGTAACGGATTCCAACTCTAACAACCTAGATGACAGATTCGTCACTTGAGACTGAAGAGAGTCAACCGTAGCAGCGCGAGCTTCCAACTCCCTGATCTGAGAGGCTTGAGCTTCAATTATGGCCTTCTGATCATCAAAACGTTTTGCCAAAAGCTCCATCTGAGCCAAAACCATCTGAAGAGACGGCATGTCAGATGTTGGCGGTGGTTGTTGGCGTTGAGAAGTCGGCTCCTCAATAACCACTGTCGTCCGCTGGCGTCTACGTAGAGGTAGATCAGCATAGGAGGGTGAAGACCCAGCAGGACGTTTTCCAGGATTCCTCGGGATATGTACCCGGCCAGCAGAAATCCTGCGTAAAATACGCTTAAAGCGTCGGGGATCAGCTAACTGAATCCCATCAAAAGCTGAATGAGGTGGCACATCACCCTCAGAATCAGGAGGAGTGGGCCCACCGTCGTCAGATTCAGCCTCAACTCGATCAACATTATCAATATCATCAAGATCCTGAGCAATATCGGCATCAACTAAGTCGTCCTCGTTGACCGGAGGCACGACATTATCCAAAAAACCATGATCGTGCGGCGCAACGTAGTTTTCATTTACCACGTGCCCGAAGAGTTCACGATCTGCCAAAATAGGCTCGCCCTTTGGTGCAAGCTTGCAGTCATTGAAGACTCGCAGAAGCATGGGCGTGGGAACCAAAAGAGACCTCTGATCTGGTGCAATACCGAGATCCAGGTCATTCAACAAGAGCTGCACAAAACGAGGATATTGTAGCCATTTATCCTTCCCAGCCCTGATGTTTTCTACCATATTCCCAAAAATATAACCACTAAAGTTATAGGGCTTATTATACACTAGGGCTAACATAAGCGATAAAGTCAGATGACTAGCCGCATCATACCCTCCCTTCCTCGGAGATAAGCAAACTATGATAATATGACACAGATACCTCCAGACTCTGCAGAGGTATTGCTTCCTGAAGTCAGAAAGCTGGTTTGCTGGATAACCCATCCTTTGAAGTCCCCCGTAGATAAACGTGGTGGGGAAGATGGTGGGCATCGAGGAGTTGTCATTGAACTGTAACACCCTCCTAATCGAGTTTTCAGTGATCTCGATTTCCTCTCCAAACATATTCGAAACTATGCGGGGAACATCACCCTGAACCCTGATCACGGCATGATCATAAAATTCCTCTATTTGGTTCATATATACCGGGGTCGATGCCGTAATCGCATAAAAGATCCTTGATCTGCGTAGAAATTCGATCATAGGCCTGAATGGCGCCGAATTCGCATGAGTAGACTCAAGGAATGCCGTAATATTGTGTCGGGTGTTGGTACGGCGATAATAGTTCTGTAACTCGGCCATCTGTAAGCTAAAAATACAAAGAAAAGTAACCGAAAACGTTAGAAAGTTAGCCCGAACACAGAAAGGTTTGAAAACAAATTTTGACTTTAGGCGTCACTTAGGGTAAGTGACGCATGGCCACTACCGGCACTTAGGAAGTGTCGTAATATACAGTGTATAAAATTGAAATCAATGTGTAGCGTCACTTACTGGAAGTGACGCTATCAAGCGTCACTGATGTAAGTGACGTTTGAAATTGGAGGTTTAAAGTATACGACACTTGCAAAGTGACGGGTGAAGAACATGCGACATTTAACCTAGTGACGGTATCCTAAGTCAGTCACTTAAGAAGTGACGGTATAAGTGACGGATATAAATAAGCGTCACTTAGACAGTCACTTGGAGTAGTGACGCATGTAAGGCGTCACTGGGAGGAGTGACGGTTTAAACAATTAAAACAAGTATATGCGTCACTACGTGAGTCACTTAAGAAGTGACGCAAAATCAAGCGTCACTTGTGAAGTGAGGGTGTAGGTTACCAAATTACCAAAGAGCGTCACTTAAGGTAAGTGACGCAGGAAGTGTCGCAACGATGAAGATCATCGTGCACTGTTCATACCCAGGCACAAAATTTAGGGTTTTTCAAAAACAAAGTAACTGGGGTGTGCGCAAGGTAGAGACGAGTAAGACACACCCTTTATTACATCAAAACACTAACATACAAGCATTTAATCGAACGATTTGCATAGCGAAACCCTAACCGTAACCCTAATTGAAATTTACCGAAAAATTAAAGAGAGAAAAAGGTTAAGGTTAATACCAAATGGATCGTAGGAATGAGGAGAACAAGTATGTATCAACGAAACACACTAGGAAGCCGTAGAAAGCACGAATCGATCGACGAAAAAACGCACAGTGTAAGTGACGCAGAGACAATGAGAGTGTCGGTGTGTCAGTGGAAGTGTCGGTATATGTTTTTGAAAAGTGGTGAGGTTGAGTGTCGTGGGGAAGGCGTATTTATACACCGACCCTAGGATGCGTCACTCAACCCGACACTTATAGCGAAACTTATTCCGGCATTTACTGCGTCACTTAATGGAGTGACGCAATATCGTATGCGTCACTGATAGCGTCACTTATGAAAGTGACGCACAGTTCACTTTTAGTGAAAAATTTTGCGATTTCTTCGATGGTTTCGCGTTGTGATTTCGGTACTTAAATTTGAAAATGTAACTGTAACTTGGATAATAACTAAAATTACACTAACTTAGAGAAAATCAGACATATACAAGAAAATGTAAACTGACAATTATTCTTATAACTGATACCACATGTAGGTATTTAGGTACCGATCCGTTAGATCAGAGATAAAGGAACCTTTTAACTTTAAATTAACCACTTATAGAATTAACACATTCTTTTTGGTGACGGAGTTGATAAAGTCTGAATAGGGATCATATCGGAATAACATGCATTTATTTGGAACAGTAAGTGTTATTTCAATCATCAGTATGTTTGTCCTCTTTAAATTTACTTGACATACTAAAAACACTGCTTATAAAAATTATTTCAAAACGATTATTAGTATATTTGTCCACTTAAACATGTTATACGTACAACTAAGAGGTATTTTATTATTATTGGTATGTTTATTTCGCTGTGGTTCCCATCATAGATATACATCTGAACTTAAAACATAGACCATGTTTTCATGTACAGATAGAATATAAGAAAATCAATTTTTAAGAGTCAAGTCAGCGGTGACAGGTCTGTACTTACGTACAACAGAGCGACATAACTTGATCCAGGTTTAAGCAAAACCAAACTTGGTCAAACCATTTTGGCGACCTTGTAAGGTATCTTAACTTTTAAAGACTTTTCAAGCACTTTGACTTGTGTTTGCTTAATTTTAAAGTATATATTAACAGAAACCAGGTCTATACTTACGTATAACAAAGGAAACTGTCAATATATACCCCCAAATGAAATCATATAAACATCTTTCACAAAAACATGTCTAGTATAAGTAAGAAATTAAGACTTTTGTCATACATCTAATAATGATGTACCACTTGAAATAAACAATTATAGATTAAGCTTCTTAAGACTTCTCAAAGTGTTTTGTATAACATGCCTACTAATATATCGTATGATGAAGATAATGGTTATAAAAACTGTTTTTAATACGTCAGATAAATCTACTGACACATCAAAGATAAACTTTAAAAAATCCATTTTCATGCATGTCACCCGATGTACTATCATATCCCTAGTTGTTTACAGACACAACTTCAACGTCTATTTAAATGTAGCAACATTGCATTTCTTTAAAACTAGAAAGTATAAAGAGTGGCTGTTGCGTTTTTTTTTTTTTTTTTTTTTTTTTTTTTTTAATAATAAAACAGTACGTTTAAACATATCCAAGTCACAAATTACTTTTTCGTGGTAAAGAACCTTAGACCGATCATGTTGACTAATTCATCAAATCGGGCTCTTGAGAAAGCCTTAGTGAATAAGTCAGCATTTTGTTTCAGGGTGTCAATATGGACAAGGTCAATGAGGTGTTTCTCATAGCAATCCCGTATAAAGTGAAACCTAATTTCTATGTGTTTGGTTTTAGAGTGTTGTACGGGATTGCGTGTGATAGATATGGCAGCAGTGTTATCAATATGTATAGGAGTTAAAGTTAAGAGTAACCCGTAGTCGCGCAGTTGGTGCTGAATCCAAAGAACTTGAGAACAGCAGCTAGCAGCAGCAATGTACTCGGCCTCAGCTGTGGAAGTAGAAACCGTAGTCTGCTTTTTGCATTGCCATGACACCAAGCGAGTTCCAAGAAACTGACATCCCCCTGTCGTAGACTTCTTATTGATGTTGCAGCCACCATAATCTGAATCGGAATAGGCAGAGAGAGTGAAGTTCTTCTCATTGGAGTACCATAGACCTAGTGAAGGTCTATACTTGAGATACCCAAAAATCCGCTTCACCGCCTTCATATGAGAAACCTTTGGTCGTGCCTGATATCTTGAACAAAGAGAAACAGCAAAGACGATATCAGGTCTTGAGGCAGTGAGGTACATAAGAGAACCAATCATCGAACGATAATCCTTTTCTTTGCAGTCCTCATCATCATCAGCAGGTCCAAGATTATGATTGAGCTCAATGGGAGTTCCATAAGGTTTACAAGTAAGCATATCATATCGAGTCAACATGTCATTGACATACTTTGACTGATGAATATACATTCCTTTGGGTGACTGCTCGACTTGCACACCAAGGAAAAAAGTGAGATCTCCCATTGCACTCATCTCGAAAGCTGACTTCATGACCTCTTCAAATTCTGTACATATAGCCTCATTCAACGACCCAAAGATAATATCATCGACATACACTTGAACCAATAACAAATCATCTCCTTTTCCTTTTGTGAAAAGAGTGCTGTCGATGTTGCCTCGAGTAAAACCGTTGTCTACCAGATGAGTAGCAAGCCTCTCATACCATAGGCGTGGAGATTGATGAAGTCCATACAATACCTTATTGAGCTTATAGACATAATTTGGATGCACCGAATCTTCAAAACCTGGAGGCTGTTGAACATAAACCTCCGTATCAATTTGACCATAAAGGAATGCGCTTTTAACATCAAGTTGCTTGACGCGAATCCCTTTAAATGATGCAAAGGCCAAAAAGATACGTACGGACTCCAATCGGGCGACAGGGGCAAAAACCTCATCATAATCAAGTCCTTCAATTTGAGTATACCCTTGAACAACTAATCTTGCTTTGTTCCTCGTGACTACTCCTCGATCATCTTTCTTGACGCGATATACCCATCTAGTACCTTTTGGATCGGCACCTTTAGGTAATGGAACTAGCGTCCACACTTGCAGCTTGTGAAATTGCTGCAATTCATCTTGCATGGCCTCGACCCAGGATGGATCTTGTAAGGCCTCCGAAACTTTCTTTGGTTCAGTTTGGGAAAGATGGCAGGAATTTACAGTTGCCATAAATCCCAAAACCTGATCAGCTGAATTATCCTTATCTTCAGCAGTTTGCTTCGCCTGATGTCTCGTTTGAACAGATGAATGGGGATCACCAATGATATTGTCAATTGGGTGATTCCTATGAATCCGAGTAACTGGAATAGTATCCGGCACAAGAGTTAATTCCAAGTTATTCAAATCCCCTTCAGTGGCAGAAGCATCTTCGTTCTCTTCATTAGTGAAGAAACGAGAATAGTCCATATCTTCTTCATCCTCTAAGAGAGGCATGTCAGGATCATCCGGAAGATCCGCGGCATTAACAGTGTTTGAAGAAGACGGAATGGTTGTAGTTGGTGGTGTGGGTGGAGGTACAGATGTAGATGAAGTAGTGGGTGCAGGCATTTGTTGTGTTGGATTAGGTGATGGAGTGGATGTCGTATCGGGAATCGGATTGGATGTTGGAGGAAGAGAATCAGATGTTTGATGAAAAACATCTAGTCCATGAAGCATGGTACTTAATTCTGCTGTATCGTCGTCCTCCGGAACATTAAAGGAACTGAAGAGTGTCCCATAATTAAAGAACCAATCCGGACCCGTTCCTCGAGGTGGTTCCGTATACCTTAGGCATTTGACCTCAAAGTGTTCCTCTATCTCGTTTGTTGATTTGTTGTATACCCGTTTATTTGGAGAGTTGACCGAATATCCGAGAAAAATCCCTTCAACGGCTTTATCACCAAACTTAGGGACACGTTCTTTGGTAATCATTATCAAACAAGGGCATCCAAACGGTTCCAGAAACTGCAGATTCGGCTTGCGATTGTTGAAGAGCTCATAACACGTTTTATTCTTCTTTTTAACCGAAAGAACCCGATTCAAAACGTAGCATGCAGTATTAACTGCCTCGGCCCAGAAGATAATAGGTAATTTAGAATCCGCTAACATAGTACGAGCAGTTTCAATAATTGTCCTATTCTTCTGTTCAGCAACTCCATTTTGTTGAGGTGTTCTCGGAGCACTGAATTGATGTTCAATACCCCTAGAAGCGCAAAATAACTCAAGAGTTGAGTTCTTGAATTCGGTTCCATTATCGCTCCGCAGTCTTTTAACCTTTAGGTTGCACAAATTTGCCAACTTATCCAACAAGTAGACCAAAATTCCCGCTGTCTCATCCTTTGTTGCGAGAAAGTATACCCACGAAAAACGTGAGTAGTCATCTGTCACTACTAAACAATATGAGCGACCACCTATGCTCTTTGTAGAAACAGGACCAAAGAGATCCATGTGCAGTAGTTCTAATGGAGCATTTATGGAATTCACAACCTTAGACTTATGGGACTTCTTGTGGAGTTTGCCCTTGTGGCAAGAAACACAGTCATCCTTCAAGGCGAAGGACTGTTTCGGAACTCCACGAACCAAGTCGTTGTTGACTAGGAAATTCATTTTTCGGAAATGAATGTGTCCCATTCGTCTGTGCCAAAGGAGTGATTCCTTTTCTGAAGCCTTCGAAAGGAGACAAGTGTACTCGCTGGTTGTCTCCACGGTTCGCATGTTCATTACATAAGTGTCATTTCTTCTAGGAGCACGCATTACCACCCATTCCTCGGGAATGACATACCCCGGCTTCAATATTACACACTCAGTCTTGGTAAAAGATGTGGTATAATCCTTATCACAAACTTGTGATACACTTAGCAGATTATGTTGAAGCTCGGCCACATAATTTACATTCTCAAAGCTAACCTTTCCATTGGTTAGCGTTCCTCTCCCCGAAATCGTTCCTCCCGTATCTCCAGCAAAAGCAACATGACCTCCCGCGTATGGTTTAATATCCACTAAGAGAGACACATCACCCGTCATGTGTCGCGAGCAGCCACTGTCCATGAACCATTCACTATCTTTTATTCGTTCAGACTGCTGCAACACAAAAAATGAGGAGATTAGTGAGAAACGGTGACCCAAGCCTTTACAGACTTAGGTCGACCAAAGTCATCAATAATAAGCACATCACATAAAACTTTATTTTTAAACAAATCAGATTTTGAATCTGATGTGTTATTATTGATGACATGTGAGTCTTTAGTGGACTCCTTTAACTTCCAAACCTTTGATGGTTCAGGATTTGACTTTGAAATAGTGTTGGGCTTTGGTTTTAACAAAGGATTTTGCCCAACACTAACTACTTTCTTATTAGATTTGGGAGAGTCAGAGTGATGCCTAAGAGGTGATTTTGCAAAAGAATTTCTGTAGAAAGATGTCCTAGGCATATCTCTCCCATACCGCTGATGAGAAAGTTTGGGACAGGTACGAATCAAATGTCCTTGTTTCTTACAGTAGAAACAAGAACGAGTCTCTTGAAATTGTGGAGACGGAGGATTTACCACAGGAACTGACGAAACATTTTTAGAACATGAACAGGTTGTACACGTTTTAGATAATGCTTGTGGGGGTTTAGAAGTTGAGGCATAAGTTTTATCAACATGTACCTTTTCATTTGTCACCTTTTGTTTTAAAACATTTGTCGGTGACTTTTGAAGTTTCACATGTAAAACTCTATTTTCTTTTTTATTTTGAACCTTGTTTACAGGTTCAACTTTCAAAATCTGTTTTTCAGGTTTAGCCTCAACCTTCTTAAACTCAGGATATTCCTGATCAGTAATATCCTCTATCTCAACAATGTCATCAGTATGAATTTGAGACTCACTTGCAGCTTTAACAAACTGAGGCAATGGATACTCTTGCCTCTTGGTTTTCTCCGTTGACTGTTTGTTAATCTTGGCTTCTTTGGCCTTAATACCATATAGTTTGGTATAATCGACTGAAATCTCTTCAAGGCCTTGTTTAGTAATTGAGGGACAATATTCAGCATTAGAGGGTGGTGGTACTTGGTTGTAGCCAAGACCTTCCTTCTTTTTGCCAGTTGTCCCTTGCTTACTGACAATCTCATTAAAAACTTGTGTTGCGGATGTTGAACCCAAGATTTTACTTTTATGATTTCCAAACTCATCTTTTAAATCAGATAATTCTTTAGTCAACAATTCAATCTCAGTAAGATAACTTTTAATTGCGTCTTGTTGGCTAAAGACCTTTGCTTTAAAAGTTTCAGTATCTAATTTATGAGCTTCAAGATGTTGTTCATAAAGTTTTTCATTTTCTAACAAAAAATTATTAGATTCAGTAAGCTTAACAATCTTGTCCCGCAAATTTTGATTGTCTTTTTGATAGATCTCAAGTGATTCAGTCAGATTAATACACGAAACACAGTTAAATGGCTCAGTGGGTTCAGTAGGTACCTCAGGTGTGATATGAGCCATCAGACATTGAAACTTTGCAGCTTGAGCACTCCAATCAAAAGCGGTTGGCTCAAAAACTATCAATGCATTATCCACATCCAATGATTTAGCTTCTACTTTCTCAGTTGATTTTGGTGGATCTGGCTTAGTGAGACCTGACGACGGCATCCTGGGTTTCTCACATTCCCTTGCAAAGTGACCAAGGTTCTGACAGTTGTAACACCGAACCTTGCTTTTATCAAACTCAAACCCAGTTTTCCCATTACCGTCCAAGCTTTTCCTGCCCGTTCTTTGCAGAAACTTCTGAACCCTTCTGGAAATCATAGCTATATTCCAGTTCAAATCCATTTGCTCCAAGTCATCATCATCCAATTGAGCATAGTCTTCTTTGGTCATTTCCAAAGTAGTATTTGGTTGAGTAACCAAATCTTTGTAAGAACTAAGAAAAGCTGTATAAATTGCAGCTTGCTCTTGAATGGCTGGTGATGATGAAACCTGCTGTTGTGTTCCTTGATTCGTGCAGGTAGTGCCAGAAATATAAGCTGCATGAGTATCCCCAGTTGGATAGGATGAAGGATTAGTATCCGATATGAATGCCATTCCTCCATAACTCTTACCAGTGTTTACTTGAATTCCATAGAGTGAAGGATTTTGTACGAATCCAGTTGACTTGCACTCCTTCTTCTTCAATTCCATAGCATGGGCTTGAAGAACTCCTATAAGCTGATCCAGAGTCATCCCAGATAATTCTTGATTTTCCTTCAAGAATTGAACTTTCACATCCCATGCACTTGGTAAAACATCCAATAACTTTTTATTAATCTCAAGTGCAGTGAGAGTATATCCTCCTTCAGTCAATTCACTCACTAGTTGTGAGTATCGAGTAAACAGTCCAGACGTCGTCTCATTTGGTAAGGAGTCAAATAAATCATACTGCTTTTTAATTAATTCCAGTTTTGCCTCCTTATATTTCTCATTTCCCCCACACCTCGTCTCTATCGCTTTCCATAAATCGTAGGTTATGTCATGAGTTTTAAACAGTCTCATGACATCCTTTGTCAAACACATACAGATAGCTGAATGTGCTTTCCTTTCCAGTTGATAGTCTTTCTTCTCCTGAGGAGTCATAGCAGTGAAAGATTTGGGTGGAGGAACACCGCGATAGTTTCCTTCAGACACAGGAGCCTCATATCTTTGCTTTAATGGACCCCACAACTCCGGACAATGAAAATCCACAAACTGTTCAAATCGATCCCTCCAATAAGCATATTCCATGTCTGCTGTAAATAGAGGAGGTTTATTATTTGAACCAATATCATTTCCCTGTTTTAACATTTCTCGAATTCCTCTAATATCTTCCTTTTCCGTTGTCATTGAAGATATACCTGAAAATGTATACAAAAACAAGAACTCGAAAAAAGTTAGTACTTAAGGCGTCACTTAGTAAGTGACGCACTGAAGTATCGCGTCGACTAGCGTCACTAGGTAAGTGACGCTATCGAGTGACGGGCGAAGTAACTGATGGCACTAGAAGTAAGTGTCGCTCAATCAAGCAAGTGACGCACTCAAGTGACGTACTTGAGTGACGTGTTAAACAGATAGGCGTCACTAGTAAAAATGACGCAGTAAATTAAAAGGCGTCACTAAAGGAAGTGACGCGAGGAAATCAAAAGGCGTCACTAAATGAAGTGACGCTAAAATGTCAAGTGACGTGCAACAGTGACGCACGTAAGTGACGGTGGATTAGGGTAGACGACACTTAAGTTAAGTGTCGCATTAACCACAAGTGACGCGCTCAAGTGACGCGTTCAAGTGACGGTATAACCCTAATTTGGGATTAGCTAGTGCCGCAGTAAGTGACGCGTCCAAGTGACGGATCGAGTGTCGCAAAACGGCTGCAAAATCCCAAAACCCTAAAAAATTCGAGTTTTCGTAAACCAAACTCAAATTCGTTGATCCCTAATGGACGAAACCTGTTGATATTGATGAATTTCGACTGTAGTACTCCTTTGCACCTCAAAATCCGTAAGACTTCGTGATTCTTGAATCGAGCAAAAGCCGAAATCAATCCTAAATACCTTCTAAACGTCAATGTTATCACCGCAAGGCTCTGATACCAGTTGAAAGTGCCTTGCACTTGGATCTAGATGACAATTGACAGTAATTGATAGGCGGAATCAATCAATTACACTTAATACTAACAAATACAAACCGAAACAATGATATTCAATCAAAAGAAACTCGTTTATTAGCTTGTATTAAGTATAGGAATCGATTACAGAGGTACTAAGTCGACAAATTGTGCTAGGGTTTCGTCAACCCTAGCCTAAAACCCGTAGGTTTCTATTTATACTAAAAACACAGCCAACATGCGTCACTTATGTAAGTGTCGCATGTGGCCGCCTTAATGCGTCACTTACCTAAGTGTCGCTATGCGTCACTTAATCAAGTGTCGCTATGCGTCACTCAGGCAAGTGTCGCCTAAACCAAAACACGAGTGTCGCACTATACAAAAGCTATTTTTCTATTAAGAAACTAACGACACTTATTACAACTCGATAGACCAACTGACAGACACTCAAAGATGTATCAACAAAGTATAGTACAAGTAGTTCATGAATCAGAGTTCAAGTAGTTGGTAAATCAAAGTTCAAATAGTTCATAAACCAGAGTTCAAATAGTTCCTAAAACGGAGTTCAAAGGGTTCGTAGTAAATCATAGAAAACGAGCATTAAATAGTTCGCAAACGGTTCTTAAAACAGCTTCAAAGTAGCTTCACAAAACAGAGATAAAGTAGTTCATAGTACAAGTTCTAAATTAGTTGGGTGTGATCGTGTAGTGGACTAAACTCGTCCAGTATCGAATAAGAGTGAAATAGTTAAGTTATCAGGAAGTATCGTACCCGAAAAAGAGTTATGAGTTCTGTCAGGCGTTGTTGTTCAGTTTTGGACAGTTGTTCCTGAAATGTCCAGTATTTCCACAACCGAAACAAGTTTTCACTCTGCAATCTTTGGTTAAATGTCCAAAATTTTTGCATTTGTCACATGAAGTGCCACAGGGTCCTTCGTGATGACTCTTGCATTTGGAGCAAAAAGGCTTGTTCCCTTTATACTGTTTCTCTCCAGTTCCAGCAGCATAGGCCCTGGCAGTTTCTGACCTCTTCATTTGTTGTTGACCCTGATTGTTTCCCTGCCATTTCCTCTTGTTATCTCCAGCGCTTTTCTCAGCGGGTGTACCACGACGGACAATCTGCGCCATGAGTTCATGTGCCATACGGACGGCACTTTGGATGGTTCCGGGTTTCGAAGAGGTGACGTTACCTTGGATTGATTCTGGTAGCCCCCAAATGTATCTCTCGATACGTTTGTATTCGGGGTCCACCATGGATGGACAAAGAAGGGCGAGTTGGTGAAATCTGGTGGTGTAACTGGTGATATCATTTCCTTGGACAGTGAGGTTCCAGAATTCCTGCTCGAGTTGTTGTAGCTGTTCCCTGGGACAGTACTCTTCCTTAAGCATTGTTTTGAGATCCTCCCAAGGAAGTTGATAGGCGACATCAATTCCTTGAGTCTGGGCGTAAGAGTTCCAAAAAGTGAGTGCACCTTCAGAGAGGGTGCAAGTGGAGAACTTAACCTTGTTCTCCTCGGTGCAGTTGCAGATACGGAATACGGATTCCATCTTTTCTATCCATCGCATCAGGCCGATGGCTCCTTCGGTGCCTGCAAAACTTAGAGGTTGGCAATTCCTGAAGTCCTTGTATGTGCAGGGTTTGGTTATAGGTGGGTCGTTGGCTCCTCCTCCGGGATTTCCTTGGTTTGGATTGGGATTGTTCCTGGTTGCTTCTAAGGCCTCTTGTACCCTTTGGTTGACAAGTTGTGCGATTTCCTCTGAGCTCATTTGACGTTTCGGTGCCATGATTCTAAAAGAAAGAGAGTAATAGGCACATGAGATGTCGTTGAATAAGAAATAAGGATCAAAGTCATCGCAGGTGTATAAAATACAATAAGATGATTTTTCGCAACAAGATAGGCGCAAGATTAAATGATTACAAGGCTTGAAGTTTATAAAACGTGCCGGGCAGTGTTACATCCGGTCTATTACAAAAGTCTTATACAAAATGTCATCGAGATAGAAGTTTCTATTATAACGTCTGGTAGACACAGTTTCACCATCTTTATCGAGAGGGAGTTCTATTGAAATAGTGAATTTGTGACAAGATTCAGGTGTAGTCATAATAATGACCGAGTAGTGTCTTCAAGGTAGCCAGTCATGACTATGTTATTGTTTCGAAATGAACAAGTGTTTAGTAAAGATGTTTAGTCAAAATAGTTGGTAATTCCGTAGCTGCTAGCATCCATTGCAGTAGTGATCGAAATGATTAAGTTGTTATTGATTTAGTTTGTGTCCAGAGTAGTTAAAGTCATAAACCGAGTCATATCTAAGTCATTAGAATCCATCCAAGTGTTGGGTATATTATTTCGAGTAGGTAGTGTGAAGAGGATGGTCTATTTCGAGGAGGTCTGCCCTTCTAGTTGTGTGTAGCACGCGCGCTCCATGGGTCTATGATACAAGTGGGAACGAAGAGTGCAAAGTGACGGGAGGAGGTGTAGTTCATCTAGGTGTCGAAGTATCATACGGTTTAAGTTCTATACGTATTCCCGAGTGATTTGGTTGCGAGCGGAAAGAAAAGGGTGAAATAGATGTGACTTGTTTGGTTGGGGAATCCTCAGGTAGATTCTTCTCAAGTGAGTCCTATTCGATTATGTAGTTACCCTATGCGGTCAGGCAAGTGGTACCGTGGAAGTCTCCTAAGTGGTAAATAAGGGTTGAGTCTCGTTTTCAGAGTTGGGTGACGTAGCTGTGGGAGTGGTTGTCGTGAAGGGTGGCAAATAAGTTTAGTGTACGTAAGGTTATACATATATATATATACACACATAAAAGCCTAGCACATAAGCACGTATAAAGGTTGGTCCCGTTTCTAACCTTTGTCAAAGTCTTCTAATGTATTCCTATTCACTATAACCATTTCAGGTCTTACATCGAATCTCCTTTAATTGTACATAGTTGATCAGGCTATGTTAAATTAAGTTTGAATGATGCAATTGCTGAACCAGTCATACAAAATGAGGAATACTAACCTAATGGTTATAGTCTAGGTCACTAATGCAATCCTAGTTCGCTATAACCTTAGGCTCTGATACCAATCTGTCGCACCACCAAAACACGTGGCAACGGAAGTAGGAGGTGTCATGGGGCGCCGACCAATCAAATATCATAACACCAAGATTAAAGCAAACGACCTCTATATGAGACGTTTGAAAATAGTTACATTTCTTAAATAAAACGATTACAATCGTTATATCAAAACATTGGAGTTCGCATTAAAAGTGTAGAGATTTCTAATACGTAAATGTTGATACAAAATATCGTAATGCAATCTAATCTCTTGTTGTTTGTGAAAAGATGCGACTCGAGCTAATGCTTTCCAAAAGCATCCTACTGCCTTGTTTCCTGTGGGTAGTCCTACTGCATCTGTGAACCTGAGAAATACATGCTAAAAGGTCAACATAAAGTTGGTGAGTTCATAGGTTTACGCAGTTAAAATCATAGTATGAACCACAAGATTTCATAGTTATCAAAGTAGCACGAATGCCAAAGTAAATCATAGTATACAATTGCCATGAGCTCATAGTCCGAAGCTTAACCGTAGTTGTTTACCCCCAGTGAGTGTATAACCAGTACACTCGGTTGTACGAAATATTATGCATCCGTATAGTGGTTAGAGCGACTAACCCGGATGGCGGATTGTCAAGTCCCGATAGATCTATCCATAATGTTCGCGCTTAGTATTAACGTACTATGATATTTGTTAGGGGTCATCGTAGTTTGGTTTAGTTACTCATGCAATCAGTATAAGAGTTTTCGTTACTTGCGTTCATATGTAAAACAGTTTATAAAACAGAGCATGTATTCTCAACCCAAAGTAAAAAGCAGTAAAAAGTGGGGCAATGAAACTCACCTGGGTTAAGCAATTAGCGAGCAAATAATCAAATAAGCAAGCAATGTGTGTATCCAACGTGCAACCTTCTAACGTCCTAAACGTATAAGGTTGTATGTAAGTAGATGTCTTAAAGACCATCTATGTAAGTGGAGGGTTAATGTCCACTAAAGTCAATAATGTAGGTGGAGGGTTAATGTCTACCTAAGACTAGTTCACTCAACTAGTATGTCCAAGTATATTTGTTCAAATATGTTTATCAAAAACAAGTATGACCCGTTGGTGAAAGTTTGTAATAATAATTCGTTTAGACATTATTATTAAGTTTGTTTCGTTATATATCGTGTGTTGCTTTCAAATTATTTAGTTCGTAAAAACCTCAAACCGTAGGTCAAAGTTGGTCAAACTTAGTCAAAGTTGGTCAAAGCTGGTCAAACTTAGTCAAAGTTGGTCAAACTTAGTCAAACTTGGTCAAAGTTACCAACTAAGTCAACCCAACCCATTTGCTTGCAAGTTTTGCCAAAAATAGTAAGTTTGTCGTTTTTCGAAATTGAGCCCCGTTTTTGTTGACTTGGTCAAACCTTCTCGGTTTGACCCGAAACTTTTACTCAAACCTTATATGTGTTTATGGACCATAAAAAGTTAGTTTTTCTATTTATAGCAAGCCCACAAGTATTGGTTTTTAAAGTGTTACTAAAATCAGTCAACTATCTCATTTTCCAGAAAATACACTCATTTGTCGAATTTTTAATAAATTGTATATTCCGAATTTACTCCCAATAAAAATACCAGTTATTTCCCCACATGTTACCTACTTCCAGTAATATTTCCATGAATTTTAGATTAGTCTAAGTATTTATCAAAATTGCATGTGTCCTCTGAGGTCCAACAGTTGACCAATCTGGACACATGCATGAAGATTGAGTTTTTGGGAAAAATCTACAACTTTTCAAGAATAGGCTATCAGTACAACTTTTGTAGCTAACAAAATGTTTAAGATTTTGGCGGTGGTTTCAAGTTATTTGGAGTTGTGTAGCTTACGATATGGTCAAAACCCTATGAACAAAGTTTCTGACTTTGTATAACAGATTGTCTATGTGATTTCACAAAAAATATTAAAAATAGTAAACAAACTCATAAAAAGGTGAGGCCAGTGAGGTTGGAAATATGACTTCTTGAACTTCATTTTAGACTATAAAAATGTCCGATTTCATGAAGAAATGATTTTTATAAAAATCGTGGAAGTGGACCAAACTTTCTGGACAGAAAGTATATCTCACTTTTGATAAATTTCAAGTTAATAAAAATGGTTTTTGAGCATGGTTCCTTATACAACTTGTTGAGTGAACTTTAGATACATGTTAATCAAGTAAAATAAGAGTGTTTAAGTGTTCTTACAATTGGGTTTTGAAGAAGAAATTCAGAGATGGATTGAGGAAGTCTTGAGCTTTAATTCCTTGCAAGAATCTTGAAAAATGGTGATGTATTGTGGTGGTGGTTAGTGGTGGCCTTGTGGTAGTTTATGGTGGTGAAGATGGTGGTTTGAGGGCTGAGTTTATCTCAGATTTTTAGTGAGAGAGAGAGAGAGAGAGTTGTAGAGAGAAGGTGGAGAAAAGGTGTGAGTGTGTGAAAGAGTGAAATGAGTAAATGCATGAAATGTTTGTGGTCTTGTAAGAGAATCACAATGATTCATTTTTGCATGAATTTTTAGAGGTGGAGAGAGAGGTGGCTGGTCCCCCATGGGCCCCCATCTGATTTCTTGTGTGATTTAATTAAATTCCAGACTGTGTTTGCGTATTTTGGTCGTTTACTCGTTATTTCGTTAAATCGTTAAATCGCGTAACGTTTTTTTTCGTCGTTTAAATTAACGATATAAATTTGGATTATTTTTCATTAAAGTATTATTAAAATACTTATTTTTAGTTGTCAAAATATTTATTGACTTTAGTTTGGTTACTGGATTCGATTCGCGCGTTTTTACTGCGTTTGTCACATTTTAATTAAAACGTCTAGGTTTTTCGTGTATTATTATATAAAAATAATAATATATGATAAATAACTTCTAAAAATAGATTTAAGTTATTTATAGAAAGGTTTTCACCAACGTCGTATAGTTTGTCGGACTCCGTCCGGTTGTTTCGCGTAATATCAGCAAATCACGTAAGCGTAATATAAAACAATTACGTAGGCGTATATTCACATAAATATACAATCAGTTACAAGTATTTAGCCTAAATCATATCTAAATAACGTAATTAGAGTTTCGGTTAATTTTAAAAGTTAACCTAAATTGCCGGGTGTCACACATATGATCATACTGAACATATTAATTTAAGATGCCATAAGTTTAAAAGTTATTACAAAAGAGTACGACTTATAAAGTCGTACAAGTAGTGGTGTTGTAGAACAACATAAGTTTACAAAATACAAGTTTATAAAAGAGGGATTTGGTAAGTATAACCAATGGAATTGGTAATACAAAGGAAATCCAAGTGTCCCAAAAGTGGCATCATAAATAGTCTGGGTTGCCTACGTCCTTTATGCATGCATATGTAGCTGAGTCCTAATTCCCTGAAAAATATAGTAAACCGTCAACATTGAATGTTGAGTGAATTCACAGGTTTAGTATAAGCGTAGTTAAACCAAGTTTTGTATAAATCATTCATGTACACAAACATAATGTTTATATGTATAGCAGGAAATACAAGTATTCTCATTAAAGAAAATATTTCCTATTTTACTGTAAGAATGTCATTCTTACTAAAATTCATTCGATGTGTTAGAAAACACAAGTTTAATCAAAAACATCTCCTAATAAATAGTTTCAGGAAACACAGGTTTAACAATCAAGTAAACATTTCCCATAAAATTGTTTTGTAGGAAAACCAAGTTTAGCCAATCAAGATAAACGTTTCCTAAAAGTAATCGTGTGTAGGAATACCAATCCTATTAGTTATCACAGGGAATACCCTTCCCGAATCAAGTTATAGTTTAGTTGTCTAGTTTATGTGGGAAATATAGATAATGATCCCTCTAAGGTGAGCTAAACCTTTAGAGTTAAAGTAATGATACCTAGTGCTATAACCAATCCACGACTAGTTGATGTTGTTGCCTCAGTAACATGGTAAGTTTACACTCCTCGTTATGACTGCCGTCGATGTGGTTCAAATGACCAACGAGTTAAATCCTGGGAGGGTTGCCAAATCAATAGTACTATCTGTATACTCAGTGGCTAGAGTCACCTAGCTATTGGTTATAGATTGCAAGCACTTGGACTTATGTGCACTACAACTACCTCGCATAAACCTAGGATCGTACTAAGATTCGTTGTCTTATTCCCAAAAAGTTGTGAAAACGTTTCATATAATTAACAGTTGAATATAAAGCATATAGCATTTATATAAATCAGTTCGATATAAAAGCATGTCGAGCAATTATAAAACAAGTAGCATGTAATAACACATAGTTCTATGTTTTCCACCCATGGTTTTAAAAGCATTTAAAACAAGTAAAAGGTAGGGGCTGTGAACTCACGTGTAGCAAAGCTTCAGCGAATACAGCTAGTAATATAATCCGAGTACGTCCCTCAAATACCTAGACGCCAATAATTATACCTTATATAAGTACACGGACTATTTGTTACATTCAAGTATTTGTACAATTTTAGTTGGTTGGTGATACTTTAAACAATGTACGTGTGTGTAAGTATATACCTATATATGCTTTTAAGTTGCTTATATATATATATATATTCGTATATATATCAATTGTCGTTGTCGTATATATATATATATATATACACATTATTTGTTTATGTTTTAAAAACAATCTCATTTCAATCGTATATAAATATAATACACACTTGTATTTTTCATATCTATATATATATAAAATGGTAAGTTGTCATTTGCCAATATATAGTTCAAATGATCGTCTCTTCATGTTACTCATCATATATATATATATACCGATTTAAGTTTGCATTTTGAAACTACGCGGCCCGTTGGGCTTGGCCCAATTAGTTTGGCCCAATTACATTAACTAACTTATTTTGGCCCGTTTACAAAATACTTATTTTTGGTCCATTATATAATTGACCCGCTTGGCCCAAAAAGTTATACCGTTAATTATCCGTGTCAAAATAACGTCCTGCGGTCGTGTACAAATTTTATACCAAACTTTGTACCATTTAGTTTCATAACTTTTACCACTTTTTAATATTTGTTCGTACTCGTTAATATGTTTGTACTACGAAATATATATCGATGGTGTATAAATTAATCACATCGAATTAAGTCAGTACACAGACAGCCTAGCCGATCGGGTGTCAGCTTAGCAAACCGTTCGGCTCAACCAACACATAGCCGATCGGCTAAGGTTGATGAGCCAATCGTCTCACTAAAACCAGCCGATCGGCTGGTTAAAACCAACCGATCGGTTTGGTTCCCTTGTGTAACACCCGCTAAATTAGAACTTTAATTAGTGCCTAAACTACTTGTAATTACGTGTATTTAGTTTTTGTTAATCTAAATATACATGATCTTCTGTGTAATTACATACACGTTTACACGATTTGTTTAAATCGTACAATTTTGAACCGGATGGATATCCGACAATGAAAATATGGACGTTGGTGACAAACTATTAAAATGATGTGGGATTATCCAAAAAAACATTATTTACCATAATATATTGTGAGAATATATTACACGTATTAAATATCGTATAAAACACTCAGTACGCGACGAAAATGCACGAAACGCATCCGATGGATGAAATGAAGCCAAATTATATCTTGTAACACATATTTAAGTATTTTAATAAAAATACTTCAAGTAAAAATATCTTATTTTAAATCATTATCAAAACGTGTTGAATAAAACGTTATACGATTAATTAAAACGCAAAACGAACGAGTAAACAAATGCTACAACTAACATAAATGGGGAAGCAATAATTTAACCCACCACACCTCAAGGGGGGACCCATGAAATCTGCCACAACATGGGGAAACACACCCCTTTTTCCTTTAGTTACTTACACACTCCAACCTCCCCACCTTTCCATTATTCTTTCACACACTCAACCTTCAATTCTCTCCTCCTTCTCTCTTCCTTCTCTCTCTAAAAACGTGGGGGTCAGCCTCAAGACTTCCCACAACCACCCTAATACCTCCTTTGAGCCACCATAAGTCCGCCATACAACCACCATAGGCCGCCAAGTCAGGAACCTCAAGAAAACAAGCCGTCGCTCTCTTTCCTCCATCTCCTCACCATTTTATTGTAAGGACTCTTTTATTTTCATAAGTTCTACTTTCTTTATGGTTATAGGCATGTGTTAGTGTTCACTCAACTTCTACATGTCCAAAACATTAACCGAAATGAGATTTAAAACTTGTAATCTTTAGTTATACCTCCTGCCCAGAAATATGGTCAACTTCCATGATTTTTATAAAATTCATAACTTGACTAAAATGGACTTTTCTTAAGCCTAAAATGTAGCTTGTGAAGTTAGCTTTCCAACGACACCAATTTCGTAACATATTGACTTTGATTACTATTTTAAATAATATTTCCGTCAAGGTGCGCATTACTGTTCCGGCGGACAGAAACATCCACCTCTTTCTCGAGGCCATATCTTGAGTTCTAGACCACTAAAACGTATGAGACCAGTGCCTAAACCTCACAAAAATTGTTAACTTTAAAAAGTTCTTCTTCAGCGACTTCCAGAAATCCACGCATTTTTGTGTATAACTCGATCTTTGGATGAATGTCTATTCTGGACCAAACCTGACCACCCTTCATAAACATTTTTGTTTAAAATAGTAAATGAACTCATAAAAGTACCATAAAGTGCAGAATTTAACAAAACATCTAGGAGAAGATGTGTGATTTTTGGTAGGTCCTGATTCGACCTAGAACTAGTCGAAACGAGAGGACAAAAATGAGTAAAATCTGATGGGATAACCTCTTAAGTCACTGACCCTTTAGTGACACAATTTTTCGCCGCTGATTTTTGGTAGGTCCTGATTCGACCAGCGACTTAGATCAGCGACCAGAGACCTAGATCAGCGACTTAGATCAGCGACTTTGACCAGCTTGATCAGCTTTGACCAGCTTTGACCAGCTTTGATCAGCTTTGACCAGCTTTGACCAGCTTTGACCAGCTTGACCAGCTTTGACCAGCTTGATCAGCTTTGACCAGCTTTGACCAGCTTGACCAGCTTTGACCAGCTTTGACCACCTTTGACCAGCTTGACCAGCTTTGACCAGCTTTGACCAGTGAGTTGACTAGCTTTGACCAGCGAGTTGACCAGCTTTGACCAGCAACTTTGACCGACTTTGACCAGCGACACTTACCCAAGTGCCGCATATAGCGTCACTTACTCTTAGTGCCGCCTGAACCTAGTGCCGCTAACCAACTGAGTGTCGCCTATAGCGACACTTGCTTGAGTGACGCCCCTAAGTGACGCACAGAGTGACGCCCTAAGTGACGCCTAAATAGAAACTTTAAAAACTAGAATTCACACTAAGTGTTGAACTTTATGTAACATCTAAACTTATACGATATAACTCTGTAACACATAAAACATACTTTGTAAGCACACGATACAACATCATAATGTTAATGTCTTAACGAATTATTACTACACCTCCGTCACCAACGGGCCATACTTGTATACAAAATGATTACAAACGTACAAACAAATACTTGGACATTTCCTAGTTGAGTGGACAACTAGCATGAATGGTCTGTTGAGATATTCACTTATACATACAACCTTATATGCTTAGGGCATTAGAAGGTTGCGGGTTCGCGGAACCTACGGGTTAATACTACTTTCAGACTTCACGTGTATTTAAACGCTTGCTTGCTTGACTCAGGTGAGTCTTACGGCCCCACTTTTACTGTTTTTATACTTTGGGGGAGATACTTAGCTACCGTTTTACATGTGAACGCAATGTACTGTACTGATTTACTACTGCTTTTACACAAACTTTGCATGAGTTACTTTTATCCACTGAAATCCTCCTATTGTAAGTTGTTAGTTATGGACTTAAGCGCGATTACTAGTAAATGGATCCATTTGGGACTGACAATCCCTGCCTGGGGTGGTAGCGCCACCACGTACTGATTTACACGTAGAAACAGGCATATTAGTAGTTGTTACATATGAGTGTGCGGATAGCACTCACGGGGGTACGTGATGCTGTACTTGACTGTACCATTCACACTACACGGTTAAGCTTCAACTTATGAGCTCATGGCAACTGTGCGTACATACTGATTTACTTACTTTGCTTGATGGCAACGCTGGTACATTACTTGTGGTTCACAAACGATGATTTTACTACTAAACCTGTGAGATTCACCAACCTTTTTGGTTGACCTGTTTTAGCTTTGTATCTCAGGTACACAAACGGAGTAGGATTACCCCAGGACTGATAGCTCGAGTCGCATGCATACAAACTTGTGGAGATTCTGTTGCATTACTTTTTGTATATCAGTTATGTATTAGAATCTCTAGGAAATCATCTTCGAACTCGAAGCTTGTATTATGATTCAAACAATGTAATACTTTTGTACTATTGTACGACGTTGCATATAGATGTCGTTTGCTTTACTTTGGTGCTTGATTATTGATTAGTAACACCCAAAGCTTGCTTCCGCGCAACAGTAAATTTAGGGGGTGTTACAGATTGGTATCAGAGCCTAAGGTTATAGCGAACTAGGTTGCATTTAGTGGGCCTAGACTATGACCGTTAGGCAGTATTCCTTATTAGGTATGATTAGGTTCAGTGACTACATAATATTGGTTTAATTTAACATAGCCTGATCAACTATGTACAATTAAAGGAATATGATGTGGGATCTGAAAAGAATCATGACTGAAACGGGTACACTAGTTGACTCTGACCACGAGAGAAACCGGGACTCAAACATGTCTGTGATTAGACACCCTAGGCTATTATGTGATATATACTTATATACATAGATAGGCCTTACTTCTGTTCGATATTTTGGGCTGTGTTACGTAAGCCTTACTATTTCTAACGCTTATTCTCAGAATGGCAAACACACCACCCAATTCACCACACTCTCAATCCGGGTCGCAGAACCCGCGGGTAGCTAGGAGGAACACCAGGTTACCTCGAGTTGGCCCGTATTCCACTCACTTCACTCTGCCGGACTTGGCCGCGAGACTGGACCGACACGAGCAACGACTTCGCACCATGGATGTCGCATTGCAAGAGACCAACGAAAACTGGAGACTCACAGCGCTTGAGCGCATCAACCAAGTCTCCGAAGATCACGGAAACACCGCTAGCAACGTGAACGTACTCCACGACCGGGTAGTGGAATCTGGAGTAGAAGTCGAGCTTATACTACTCAGGTTGGAACAATGCGAGCAACGCCTGCACGAGGCCGAAGAATACTCAAGGATGCTGGTACAACGATTGGTTTTGGCTGAAGACAATGCCAGACAGACCAGCAGACTTGCAAAAACAGTGGATCGCCTTGTTGCACTACTAGAACAAATTAGTCTACGTTAAGATTAGTGTAGTTTTACTCTGAAAATCTAGTAATTTCATAGGCGCAACTTTTGTAATTCGACCGGATGTAACAATTCCCGGTGTCTTTTATACTCCTTATATTATGTAACCTTTTAGAACTCACGCCTTGTATCTAATCTAGTTATCTAATGAAATATGATTATCACGTTACTCTGTTATCGCATATTCCATCATATACACATGAGAGATATCATAAACTCGTACAAACCTCTTATTTCTCTTTCTTGTTTTCTTGTTCAACATCATGCCACCCCGACGCCAGGTCACCCTCAGCGAAACCGAAATAGCTGATCTGATTGCCCGCAGTGTGGCCCAAGCCTTGGCTACACGAGCACCGACATCAGGCAGCGAAGACTCGACCGCCAACCGATCTCAACCCAAACCTTGTTCCTACAAGGATTTTCAAAACTTCAAACCCCACATCTTCAAAGGCACGGAAGGTGCCATCGGGCTTTTCAGGTGGTGTGAAAAGATGAAATCTATCTTTCTCATCAGCAGATGTGCAGAGGAAGATAAGGTCAAATTCTCTACTTGCACCCTCGAAGGTAGTGCCCTCTCCTGGTGGAACTCATACGCCCAATCAGTGGGGATTGACAACGCCTATCTTCTCACTTGGGAGGATCTGAAAAAGATGCTCACTGCCAAGTACTGCCCTATTGAACAACTCCAGAAGCTGGAGGAAGAATTTTGGAACCTAAAGGTACAGGGGACTGACATTGATAGATACACCTCTAGGTTTAACCAGCTTGCCATCCTCCGCCCAGCAATGGTAAGCACCGAGTCTGACAAGATAAGAAAATACATCCGCGGTCTTCCGGAACCTGTCCGGGGGAACGTCGCCTCCTCAAACCAAACCACCATTGAAGGTGCTATCCGATTGGCTCATGAACTCATGGCCATGAACGAGGATCCTGAAACACACACTCCATCCTCCAACAACAGCAAAAGAAAATGGTCCGACAACCACAACAACCACCAAAACAAGAAACCCGAAACCATTAAAGCCTACACCTCCGGTTCCGATGATAAGGGAACGTACAAGGGAACCAAGCCCTATTGCTCTAAATGCCAACGACACCATCAGGGTCCTTGCCCATGTAACAAATGCAAGCAATTCGGGCACTTTGCTAAAGACTGCAGGACCAACACTGCTAATATCAACTCCAAACCCAACACTCCCAGAGCCTGTTATGAATGTGGAGTTGCTGGGCATTTCAAAAGTGACTGCCCCAGATTGAAGAACAAGAAAGGGAACAACAACAACAATGCTCGGGGCAGAGCTTTTGTACTCAACGCTGGGGATGCCCGCCAGGACCCAAATGTGGTCACGGGTACGTTCCTTCTCAACAATTTGACTGCTTCTGTGTTATTTGATACTGGTGCTGATACGAGCTTCATATCCGATGAGTTTTGTCCATTACTTAACACTACACCTGTTGCCTTAGATTCTAAGTACACAGTAGAATTGGCAAATGGCAAACTCATTGAGGCCAATAGTATGATACCTAATTGCACGTTGAACTTAGCTGATGAGCTATTCACTATTGATCTTATACCTGTCGAGATCGGCAGCTTTGACATAATCGTTGGCATGGACTGGTTGTCCAAACACCGCGCCGAGATTATTTGTTATGAGAAAATCGTCCGTATTCCTCTCGTCACCGGTGGAACTTTAATCGTACAAGGGGAGACCGGTGGGACGAGACTTAACATTATTTCATGCATGAAAACCCGGAAATACTTGAGAAAAGGGTACCAGGCAATCCTCGCGCATGTCATAGAGAAACAGGCGGAGGAGAAACAACTTGAGGATGTGCCTATTGTTCGAGACTTCCCAGAAGTCTTTCCTGAAGACTTGCCTGGCCTACCGCCAACTAGACAAGTCGAATTTTCTATTGACCTTGTGCCCGGTGCAGCACCCGTGGCACGAGCACCGTACCGTTTAGCCCCCTCTGAACTTCAGGAGTTGTCTACGCAACTGCAAGAACTTCTGGATAAAGGCTTTATTCGACCGAGTTCCTCGCCTTGGGGAGCCCCGGTCTTGTTTGTGAAAAAGAAAGATGGTTCTTTCCGCATGTGCATCGACTACCGTGAACTCAACAAGTTAACTGTCAAGAACCGTTACCCACTACCCCACATTGATGACCTGTTTGACCAACTTCAGGGGTCGAGTTTTTATTCAAAAATCGATCTACGATCGGGTTATCACCAACTCCGAGTTCGTGACGAAGATATTCCTAAAACAGCCTTCCGAACTCGCTACGGACATTACGAATTCCAAGTGATGCCATTCGGCTTAACCAACGCACCGGCAGTATTCATGGACCTTATGAATCGGGTGTGTAAGCCTTACCTCGACAAGTTTGTCATCGTCTTCATTGACGACATTCTGATTTACTCGCACAGTGAACAAGAACACGCGCAACACCTAAAAACCATTCTAGAACTACTCAAACACGAGGAGTTATATGCCAAATTCTCCAAGTGTGAGTTCTGGATGCAAACCGTACAATTCCTTGGACACGTGATTGACAGTCAAGGAATTCATGTTGATCCTTCAAAAATTGAAGCCATCAAGTGCTGGCAAGCACCCACTACCCCTACCGAGGTGCGACAATTTTTAGGACTCGCCGGATACTATAGGCGATTCATTGAAATTTTTTCGAAAATAGCTCAACCCCTCACTGCACTGACCCAAAAGGAAAAGAAATTTGATTGGACTGACAAACATGAGTCAGCTTTCCAATTGCTCAAAAAGTAACTCTGCAGTGCACCTATTCTTTCTTTACCTGAAGGCAACGATGACTTCGTGGTATACTGTGATGCTTCACACCAAGGTCTCGGTTGCGTGCTGATGCAACGGGACAAGGTTATTGCTTACGCCTCCCGACAACTCAAGGTCCACGAAAAGAATTACACCACTCATGACCTAGAGTTGGGAGCAGTTGTATTCGCTCTTAAAATCTGGAGACACTACCTGTATGGTACCAAGTGTGCCATTTTTACCGACCACAAAAGTCTCCAACACATCTTCGACCAAAAAGACCTAAACATGAGACAACGTCGTTGGGTCGAACTACTTACTGATTACGACTGTGAAATTCGCTACCATCCAGGTAAAGCAAACGTTGTTGCTGATGCCTTAAGTCGTAAGGAACGAGTGAAACCCCTTCGAGTCCGAGCACTTAGCATGACTATAAACAACGACCTGATAACCCAAATTCTTATCGCTCAACTCAAAGCACTCAAAGCTGAAAATGTGAAAAACGAGGCCTTGAGAGGCATGGATAAACAGTTTGAAAACAAACCAAACGGGGCCAAGTACTTCTCTGACCGACTCTGGTTGCCCAACTACGGGAACTTACGAGACTTGGTGATGAACGAGGCACACAAGTCTAAGTACTCTATACACCCTGGTGCCGACAAAATGTACCATGGCATCAAGGAGTTGTACTGGTGGCCCAACATGAAAGCTGACATTGCTACCTACGTTGGCAAGTGTCTTATTTGTTCTAAGGTTAAAGCCGAACACCAGAAACCTTCCGGTTTGCTACACCAACCGGAAATCCCTGAATGGAAATGGGAGCAGATTACTATGGATTTCATTACTAAACTTCCAAAAACACCTAGCGGTTGCGATACCATTTGGGTGATTGTAGACCGACTCACTAAATCTGCTCATTTCCTAGCCATCAAGGAAACTGACAAGATGGAACGTTTGACACGGATCTACCTGAAAGAGATCGTGTCAAGACACGGCGTGCCCATCTCGATTATCTCTGATCGAGATGCTCGATTTACTTCTCGCTTCTGGCAATCACTACAAAAATCACTCGGTACTCGTTTGGACATGAGTACTGCTTATCATCCACAAACTGGCGGTCAGAGTGAACGAACCATACAAACACTGGAAGACATGCTACGAGCCTGCGTAGTTGACTTCGGTAACAACTGGGAAAATCACTTACCGTTGTGTGAGTTTTCATACAATAACAGTTACCACACCAGCATCAAAGCTGCACCCTTCGAGGCACTTTACGGTCGTAAGTGCCGATCGCCCATTTGTTGGACTGAGGTGGGGGATACACAACTCACCGGACCGGAAATCATTCAAGAAACTACTGAAAAGATCGTCGGCATACAAAACCGACTGAAAGCTGCGCGTGATCGTCAGAAAAGCTATGCTGACGTGAGACGCAAACACCTCGAATTCCAAGTTGGAGATCGAGTACTTCTGAAAGTCTCGACTTGGAAAGGCGTTATTCGTTTTGGCAAACGTGGGAAACTGAATCCCAGGTACATTGGACCGTTCGAAATCATTGAAAGGATTGGTCCAGTGGCATACAGACTGGAACTACCTCCTGAACTCCGTAACGTGCACTCTACCTTTCACATTTCTAACTTGAAGAAATGTTTGTCTGATGAGACACTGATTATACCACTCGATGAGATACACATTGACAACAAACTACACTTTGTCGAGGAACCCGTGGAAATTATGGACCGTGAGGTCAAACGTTTAAAACAGAGTCGTATTTCCATTGTTAAAATCCGATGGAATTCCAGGCGAGGCCCTGAATTCACCTGGGAACGAGAAGATCAGATGCGCGAGAAATACCCACGCCTCTTCTCGACCCCCACTCAGACTCCTACTACAACTTAATTTCGGGACGAAATTCTCCTAACAAGGGGAGAATGTAACACCCGCTAAATTAGGACTTTAATTAGTGCCTAAACTACTTGTAATTACGTGTATTTAGTTTTTGTTAATCTAAATATACATGATCTTCTGTGTAATTACATACACGTTTACACGATTTGTTTAAATCGTACAATTTTGAACCGGATGGATATCCGACAATGAAAATATGGACGTTGGTGACAAACTATTAAAATGATGTGGGATTATCCAAAAAAACATTATTTACCATAATATATTGTGAGAATATATTACACGTATTAAATATCGTATAAAACACTCAGTACGCGACGAAAATGCACGAAACGCACCCGATGGATGAAATGAAGCCAAATTATATCTTGTAACACATATTTAAGTATTTTAATAAAAATACTTCAAGTAAAAATATCTTATTTTAAATCATTATCAAAACGTGTTGAATAAAACGTTATACGATTAATTAAAACGCAAAACGAACGAGTAAACAAATGCTACAACTAACATAAATGGGGAAGCAATAATTTAACCCACCACACCTCAAGGGGGGACCCACGAAATCTGCCACAACATGGGGAAACACACCCCTTTTTCCTTTAGTTACTTACACACTCCAACCTCCCCACCTTTCCATTATTCTTTCACACACTCAACCTTCAATTCTCTCCTCCTTCTCTCTTCCTTCTCTCTCTAAAAACGTGGGGGTCAGCCTCAAGACTTCCCACAACCACCCTAATACCTCCTTTGAGCCACCATAAGTCCGCCATACAACCACCATAGGCCGCCAAGTCAGGAACCTCAAGAAAACAAGCCGTCGCTCTCTTTCCTCCATCTCCTCACCATTTTATTGTAAGGACTCTTTTATTTTCATAAGTTCTACTTTCTTTATGGTTATAGGCATGTGTTAGTGTTCACTCAACTTCTACATGTCCAAAACATTAACCGAAATGAGATTTAAAACTTGTAATCTTTAGTTATACCTCCTGCCCAGAAATATGGTCAACTTCCATGATTTTTATAAAATTCATAACTTGACTAAAATGGACTTTTCTTAAGCCTAAAATGTAGCTTGTGAAGTTAGCTTTCCAACGACACCAATTTCGTAACATATTGACTTTGATTACTATTTTAAATAATATTTCCGTCAAGGTGCGCATTACTGTTCCGGCGGACAGAAACATCCACCTCTTTCTCGAGGCCATATCTTGAGTTCTAGACCACTAAAACGTATGAGACCAGTGCCTAAACCTCACAAAAATTGTTAACTTTAAAAAGTTCTTCTTCAGCGACTTCCAGAAATCCACGCATTTTTGTGTATAACTCGATCTTTGGATGAATGTCTATTCTGGACCAAACCTGACCACCCTTCATAAACATTTTTGTTTAAAATAGTAAATGAACTCATAAAAGTACCATAAAGTGCATAATTTAACAAAACATCTAGGAGAAGATGTGTGATTTTTGGTAGGTCCTGATTCGACCTAGAACTAGTCGAAACGAGAGGACAAAAATGAGTAAAATCTGATGGGATAACCTCTTAAGTCACTGACCCTTTGGTGACACAATCTTTCGTCGCTGATTTTTGGTAGGTCCTGATTCGACCAGCGACTTAGATCAGCGACTTAGATCAGCGACCAGAGACTTAGATCAACGACTTAGATCAGCGACTTTGACCAGCTTGATCAGCTTTGACCAGCTTTGATCAGCTTTGACCAGCTTTGACCAGCTTTGACCAGCTTGACCAACTTTGACCAGCTTTGACCAGCTTTGACCAGCTTGACCAGCTTTGACCAGCTTTGACCAGCTTGACCATCTTTGACCAGCTTTGACCAGTGAGTTGACTAGCTTTGACCAGCGAGTTGACCAGCTTTGACCAGCAACTTTGACCGACTTTGACCAGCGACACTTACCCAAGTGCCGCATATAGCGTCACTTACTCTTAGTGCCGCCTGAACCTAGTGCCGCTAACCAACTGAGTGTCGCCTATAGCGACACTTGCTTGAGTGACGCCCCTAAGTGACGCACAGAGTGACGCCCTAAGTGACGCCTAAACAGAAACTTTAAAAACTAGAATTCACACTAAGTGTTGAACTTTATGTAACATCTAAACTTATACGATATAACTCTGTAACACATAAAACATACTTTGTAAGCACACGATACAACATCATAATGTTAATGTCTTAACGAATTATTACTACACCTCCGTCACCAACGGGCCATACTTGTATACAAAATGATTACAAACGTACAAACAAATACTTGGACATTTCCTAGTTGAGTGGACAACTAGCATGAATGGTCTGTTGAGACATTCACTTATACATACAACCTTATATGCTTAGGGCATTAGAAGGTTGCGGGTTCGCGGAACCTACGGGTTAATACTACTTTCAGACTTCACGTGTATTTAAACGCTTGCTTGCTTGACTCAGGTGAGTCTTACGGCCCCACTTTTACTATTTTTATACTTTGGGGGAGATACTTAGCTACCGTTTTACATGTGAACGCAATGTACTGTACTGATTTACTACTGCTTTTACACAAACTTTGCATGAGTTACTTTTATCCACTGAAATCCTCCTATCGTAAGTTGTTAGTTATGGACTTAAGCGCGATTACTAGTAAATGGATCCATTTGGGACTGACAATCCCTGCCTGGGGTGGTAGCGCCACCACGTACTGATTTACACGTAGAAACAGGCATATTAGTAGTTGTTACATATGAGTGTGCGGATAGCACTCACGGGGGTACGTGATGCTGTACTTGACTGTACCATTCACACTACACGGTTAAGCTTCAACTTATGAGCTCATGGCAACTGTGCGTACATACTGATTTACTTACTTTGCTTGATGGCAACGCTGGTACATTACTTGTGGTTCACAAACGATGATTTTACTACTAAACCTGTGAGATTCACCAACCTTTTTGGTTGACCTGTTTTAGCTTTGTATCTCAGGTACACAAACGGAGTAGGATTACCCCAGGACTGATAGCTCGAGTCGCATGCATACAAACTTGTGGAGATTCTGTTGCATTACTTTTTGTATATCAGTTATGTATTAGAATCTCTAGGAAATCATCTTCGAACTCGAAGCTTGTATTATGATTCAAACAATGTAATACTTTTGTACTATTGTACGACGTTGCATATAGATGTCGTTTGCTTTACTTTGGTGCTTGATTATTGATTAGTAACACCCAAAGCTTGCTTCCGCGCAACAGTAAATTTAGGGGGTGTTACACCTTGCTTGGTTAGCCTCTGTTCGTCCCTGTTCGTGGTCTGTGATGTATATATATATGTTTAGGTGTTTGATTCCACATTTTTGTACATTACTAATCACTATAATATAACATACAAACATTACTATAACATGTTTACATACCATACTAACATTATACAATCAAAGTTATATGGAAATATATGTTTGAAACTTGAGTTTAATTCCTTACAAAGATGATGATTATGATGATAAACTGATGATGATGATGGACGATCGATGATGATGATGAAAAAGAGATGATTATATTATCATTTTGGTGTTTGATTGTTTGATGATTTGAAGGAATGATAGTGATGAAGATGGAGGTTTGAGCTCCTGCTCTTTTCTTCCTGCTGCTTGCTCGACACACACACAAAACCACAGAGTGTTGAATTATTGGTGTTAGGTGTTGTGATACTGAGTTTCGGAGTATATAGAAATGAGTTGGTTTAAATTTTTCAAAGGGAGCTAAGGTGATATACAGAGGATGGCCGAACATATCTTTTTCTGTGTTAAATGTTTGGGTTTTTAACCCGTTAATTCCGTATACGGGTCCAATTATTTATACCCCATGTCCCACTCAATTCTTCGTTTGTTTAAATTTTATTTTAAACATTATAATTGATAAATACAAAAATGAAATAATTTTATTTAAAATGATTAATAAAATTATTCACAGTAGTGTTACTGTACAGTTAAATTGCGTGCCAGATTTCAGTTAAATTTGGAAATTATATTTTGAGGAAATGTTCTAAATACTAAAACGGGATTGGACAAAATATTACTTTTAGCATTTTTGACCTTTAGGCACATTTAATAATTGTTTATGTTTGTGTATAACGCGTTCGGTACGTTTAATATAAAACGTATAATATAGTATATTATTTCAATAATATAAGTTAATAATATTTGTAATTGATAATTTTCAAATTATTAATTATTTTGTATCACCAACTTTATTGTATTGTGTTTGTCAAGTTTGATACGTTTATTTCGTACGTAATTATATTTACACATATAACTGCGGGTCTAATACATCATGTATTACATAGTAAGTTTCACAAAACTTAACACATAAAAATCGTTTTGAATTCACTAATCAGGGAATTACTCTAGGTAATGCATGTAATTAGGTAAAGATTAATACCCTAAATGGGGATTGTCACAGATAAGTTCTGTGAAGTTAAGGTATTAAGAGAGAGTTTAGTGCACCTAGAACTCCACAACAAAATGGAGTAGCTGAAAGGAGAAATAGGACACTAATTGAGGCTGCTAGAACTATGTTGTCTGATGCAAAATTACCTAGTCTTTCTGGGCAGAAGCTGTTAGCACAACTTGTTATGATCAGAATAGGGTATTAGTTGTGAAGCCTCATAACAAGACATCATATAAACTGTTGTTTAAGAGAAAACCTTTGGTTAGCTTCTTAAAATCTTTTGGGTGTCCTTGTACCATCTTAAATACCAAAGATCACTTAGGAAACTTTGAGAACAAGGCAGATGAGGGTATATTTGTTGGTTACTCTATTCAAAGTAAGGCTTATAGAGTTTTCAATCAAAAGACTAGAGTTATGTAACACCCGCCAAATTAGGACTAGTAATTAGTGCCTAATTCTCTGTTAATACATGTAATTAGTTCTGTGTTAGGCTAATTAATGTATCAAATTATATATTGTTGAATATATACAAAAAAAAATGCGATTTGCTTAAATCGTACGCAAACTAAATTGAATGTATTTCGGTTCAATTAATACGGACGTTGGTGAATGATTTTATTAAATAATATAATATTATTCAATAACGCAATTATATCCAAAATATTAATTAGATAATATTCCAATTGAAATTCGTATTGTACAAACAAGGACTACACAATTAGATTATTAAACGCTCCAACAAATCGGAACAAGTTAAAGTTATATTTTATAACATAACCATTAAGTATTTGGTAAAATACTTCAACAAAAATATTGGGTAATTATTCGTATTTTAAAACGTATATTTAAACGTATAAAATAAACATTTAGCGTTTAAGTGAACGGGAGGACGAACACCGCACGGAGCGCGATTGCGGGGATTGAAAAAGGTGAGGCTTTCACCTTCACCCCACCTCTCTTTCCCTCTTTCTTTCATTTCCATTTCAACCAAAAACACACACCCACCACTAAACACTCTCAAACCCATCACCACCAAAATTTTCAAAACTAGCATAACCGACAACAAAAGTTACATTTTCGGGATCATCATCAAGAGAGGAACAAGATTAACAAAGGCACCACCCTCGTTTTCTTCCTCGTTTTGTCTCGAATTGCAATTGTAAGAAATTCTCTAAATATTTAGATTTACTCATTTTGGTGTATTATTTCGGTGTTATAATGTTTACTTGTCCAAAGGTATGAGGAAAACATGATTTTATAGCTTAAAAACGAGTTAGATTTGGGTTTTGGGTTTGAAAACCACGACAGTCGCTGGGGACTGTCTGAGTGTTCATCTTTGCGACACAAGCCTTGTGTCGCATAAGATCCTTTATGTCGTACCTTGTGTCGTAGAAACCCAGTTGTGTCGGACCTTTTGCGACACAATATTGTGTCGTACCTTATGTCGCAAATCCCATGCGACACAATCACTATGTCGCTGTTAAATCAGCATCGTACACTTATGCGACACAACCCTTGTGTCGCTAAGCTCTTGTGTCGCATTCTTATGCGACACAACCCTTGTGTCGCATACATGACCATTGTGTCGCATGCTGTGTCGCTAAAAACAGAGAGTTTAAAACTCATTTTTCACTAAGTTTTGAGACTCAAAATTTGACACCCAATTTCACCGAAATTCAAGTCCAGATGCGTTTTTCACCAAAGCAATTTAGTTGAAATAAAAATTTTCCAAGCTGACCTGGCAGCTCAACCCCAGCCAGGGGCTCTGCCCCTTGGACCCCGCTACCAGGGGCGCTGCCCCCGGACCCCCGTCAAACAGGAACTTGTAAACCTTTTTCACTAAGTGTTGGAATTAACCGAGAATGAACATTTACATATGATAATAACACTTTGTATTATTATTAAAAACTGTCAGCCAATGAGCCGTACACATAATTTCAAACACCTGAACAAACAACCAAATCGTAGTAATTTGGACATTCTAAGTTGGACAAACATTTACAAGGTAGTCTTGGTAGATACCTTCACATGATATTAACCATCGCGTGTCGTGGACACCCTCAGGTTACAAGTCTTTGGACTTCGATTCTCAACTAATCAGTTTCAGTTTATTGATATAAACTCTAAAGGCTCAGGTGAGTCTCATAGCCCCTCTTTTTACTATTTTACTAGGGGTGTGATTACATTGCTCTGTTTTAACATGTGAACGCAAGTACATATTTCATTGTACAACATTAATGGTTTTCAACTAATCAAATCAAGTCCTCTCACATTATAGTCTGGTAATACGAAAGTAGCGTGAATATTTGTATATGGTACCATATAGGAATGACCCACCTCATCCGGGTTAGTCGCGTAACCTCCGCAACGGATGTACTAATATTATGATAAGACGAGTGTAGATTAGGCACTCGTAGAGGCAAATCGTCAGAAATCCTTATACGGGACCCGACCCTCGGAGTCAAAGTTCAGACTATACGTTAATGGTTGTACACACTATCATTTGCTGGATGCAAATCAATATTTAAATCTTGCGGTTCATACATTATTATTTGATATCTAAACCTGTGAGCTCACCAGCGTTAGCTGACGCATTTTAGCATGTATCACAGGTACACAGCAGTAGATTGGACTACCCGACAGAATGCCCTTTAGCTCGAGTCATCATGCAAATTTCAGAGATTTCATTGCATTATTAGATTTTTGTTTAACTAATTATGTAATTAAATCTCTCGTACCACGAAAACGAGCTATGTACAAGTTTAATTATTGTAAACATTTTATCATCAATATATTTTGTTAAAAATGACGCATGTAGAGTCGTTTGCTATTAATCTATGTGCTTGATTATTGATTAGTAACACCCAAATGTCGCTTCCACAAACTATCAAATTTGGGGGTGTTACAAGTTAGAAGAGTCAATAAATGTTACCTTCAATGAGAATACTCAAAATCCTGTTGGAAAAGGTCCTGAATCCCTGTTTAACATTGATGCACTTAACACTGCTTTTAGATATACAAATGTAGATTCAAGTGCAGGTACAAGTGCAGGTACAAATGAAGAGAAACTCCATACTTCTTTATATGTGTGTTTCTTATCTCAAGTTGAACCAAAGAAGGCAGTGGAAGCTCTTAAAGATTCCAGCTGGATTGAAGCAATGCATGAGGAATTATTACAGTTTAAGATTCAGTATGTGTGGACCTTAGTTGATTTACCAAAAGGAAAAAGAGCAATTGGTACCAAGTGGATTTTCAAGAACAAGAAGGATGAAAGGGGTATAGTGATCAAGAATAAGGCAAGGTTGGTGGCACAGGGGTATACACAGGAAGAAGGTATTGACTATGAGGATGTCTTTGCTCCTGTTGCAAGGATATAAGCCATTAGATTATTCTTGGCATATGCTTCATTCCAAGGATTCAAGGTGTATCAGATGGATGTAAAGAGTGCTTTTCTCTATGTTCCTATTGATGATGAAGTTTATGTCTGCCAACCACCAGGCTTTGAAGATCCCAAGTATCCAGACAGAGTATGTAGATTAAAGAAAGCTCTTTATGGCCTACATCAAGCTCTAAGATGCTGGTATGGGACTTTATCAGAATATCTAATGGATAATGGATTTAAAAGAGGTACCATTGATAAGACACTGTTTACCAAAAGGTTTCACAATGACATCTTGTTGGTATAAGTATATGTTGATGATATCATTTTTGGGTCTACTAATGATGCACTGTGCAAAGAATTTGAGAAGCTAATGCATCAGAGGTACAAGATGAGTTCTATAGGGGAACTTACTTTCTTTTTGGGTCTTCAAGTCAAGTAGAGAACATATGGCATTTTCATCAACCAGGGCAAGTATGTTAATGACATTTTGGAAAGATTTGGCTACAAAGATGCTACAGTAGCTAGCACACCAATGGAGACACACAAGGCACTACATGCAGATCTTGAGGGGGAGGATGTAGATGTGCATTTATACAGATCTATGATTGGCTCTCTCATGTATCTCACTTCATCCAGACTAGATATTATGTTTGTTGTGTGTATGTGTGCTAGATACCAAGCCAATCCCAAGCAATCACATCTGTATGCAGTAAAAAGGATCTTTAGATATTTAAAGGGTCAATCTCAATTGGGCCTTTGGTACCCAAAGAGTTCTTCCTTTGAGCTCAAGGCTTTCACAGATAGTGATTATTGTGGTGAGAATCTTGACAGATAGTCTACATCAGGAGGTTGTCAATTCTTAGGAGAAAGACTGGTATCTTGGCAATGCAAGAAACAGACCACTGTGTCCACCTCAACAGCTGAGGCAGAGTATGTTGCTGCATCAAGCTGCTATGCACATGTGCTTTGGATTCAGAATCAAATGCTGGATTATGGTCTGACTTTTCTAAATACTCCTATTTATATTGATAATAACTCTGCTATTAGTATCATTAACAACCCGGTTAAGCATTCTAAGACCAAACATATTGAAATCATATACCTTTTCATAAGAGATTGTAATGAAAAGAGATTGATCCAAATCTTCAAAATTCATACTGATAATCAATATGCAGATCTTTTCACAAAGGCTTTCGATGTGGGAAGGTTTACATTTTTGATCACCAGTATTGGAATGATCAATCTAACTTAACCTATGTTTGGTATTAGAATTGATACTAACTGTAACACCCCTCTTCTTTATTAACCATATTATATTATTTTACTCGGAAGCGTATATATTACAAAATACATTTCATTCATATATATTAAATATTATACATAAACAGTGTACATATTTAGAACACACTAATTTGGAACTGTTTACCAAGCACTTAAAAGGGATGTTATAGATTTCAAAACAAGGTTTATCCAAAACCATATCAGAGTTTTCTAGCGCAGTCAAACATTCCCATCCAAAACATCCACTTCCTGCACACCCACATAGTAAATATAACCTGCAGGAAGTAAAATGAGGGATTGGCACACAGCTAAGTGAATGAATTCATCACACATAACTCAACTTAGCTTAACCACTTGTTTACCCCAAACAATAGTAAACATGTATTACAACTAGTCAAACATATAATAATAAGGATCGGTGGCTCTGGGGAAAACCATAATACCCGGGTGGCTCCCCAAGAACACTTATCCAACCATATCCGTATGGCCATCACGGATGAGACCGATGACTAGTGGTTACTATACTCAGATACATGTTCTATACACACAACAAATGAAGCAAGACCCTGTATCATTCATACCACAACCAACTAGCCCAACCAACCAGTTCAACCTATTGACCTCATTAACAACTGATGCCCGAAGGCCACACATAGCAAGTAGATTCAAAATCAACAATGGATATTAAATACAACAACAACACATCTACTTTTGCTTGTTGCAACCAAATAGTTACAACTAAATCAAATGGTGAGTTTCAAATCCACTCACCAATACCTCTGTAGTCTCCTCACTCAGCTTCTATTCACTGAGTCTTTGGTGTATCTGTAAACACCACAAAGTAATGAAGTTAGTAACTCAATTCAACTTATTCAACTCACATAATACCAGTTTATATACATTTATGCACACACATATGAACACAAGATTCACACTGATTTCCATGGTTCTTACTGTTTACTAACTCATTAACACTGTTTATTATACTTGTTACCACTGTTAGTTCATGACCACTGTTAGTTCATTACCACTGTTAGCTCATTACCACTGTTAGCTCATTACCAGTGTTAACTCATTACCACTGTTAACTCACTACCACTGTTAACTCATTACCACTGTTAACTCACTACCACTGTTAACTCACTACCACTGTTAACTCATTACCACTGTTAACTCATTACCACTGTTAGCTCATTACCACTGTTAGCTCATTACCACTGTTAGCTCACTACCACTGTTAGCTCACTACCACTGTTAACTCATTACCACTGTTAACTCACTACCACTGTTAACTTACTACCACTGTTAACTCACCGTTGGTTCTGTGGTCTGTTTGGTCTAGGTTAGCCATTCCAGAAACCTGCAATTTCTAAGTTCTGCTACTACACGAAGGGTTTAACTAAATTACCAATTTCCAGGTTTCTAATTCAATTTTTATGCAGCAATAATAGACTTAAACATCACCTATAAATACTATATATCTCTCATAACATCATTTAATTCAATTATCATGCTAAAATTATTATAACCCATTTAGGTCAGAAGCTTAAACTCACTGTTACATCTACTAACTGGAATTTACAATTAGAACCACAGTAAATCAGTTTGTAAGCATCAATATCATTTTTCAATTCTCATATATATTCAAGAAATCAACAATTTCATCAATTTTATATTTAACTTAAAACCAAAGCATGAGTTCATGAATTATCATTACTTACATTTTGATAGGAAATTGATGACAAGAAGAAGATGATAACTTATAATCACACAATTACAACCTTGATTCTTCTAATTTTATTGATAAGTTTCTGTTCTTTGATTTTGAAGTTACAGTAGGTGAGAAGTAAAAGTTCATCAAGTATAAACTAAAATTGGGCGAAAATATAATAAAAGGAGGTCGACTCTCCTTTAAACCGACTTACTCTTTGATTATTTAAATTTTTATTCCCTTCCAAACCTACTGTCTAGAGCCTAGAACATTTGCAAGGATATTAATTTATTTTAAATAAACAGTTAACATCAATTAATTTCTAAAATAATTAAATAATCAATTTAAATGGAAATTTACCAGATCAAAATAGAGGATGTTACAAATCTCCCCTCCTTTAGGAGATTTCGTCCTCGAAATCTAAACTCGATCAAACAATCCAGGATATCTGGATTTCATAGACTCCTCGGTCTCCCAGGTCAAATTTGAACCTAAACTGTGTCTCCATTTTACTAGCACCATAGGAATTTGTTTCTTCCTAAGTTTAGTAATCTTTCTATCAAGAATTTCAATCGGTTCTTCAACTAATTTCCGATTCTGATCCACCTGTAAATCTTGTAACGGAAGTATCTGAGATTGATCCTCAACATTGCACTTTCTCAAATAACAGATATTAAACGTATCATGAATACCAGCAAGTTCCTGAGGAAGATCCAATGAAACTTATTGATCATTAACCACTTGACGAATTTTGAAAGGACCAATGTATCTAGGTGCCAACTTTCCTGCAGCTTCTTACAGGCAAATGGTGGCATTCTTACGCCATTCTCGTATTTACACTGCTATTACCGCCACCATAACCATTTATAAGGACTGGGTCCGTTTTGGGAGCATGCAGTGATCAATTCTGAGTTGCCGTTTACACAAATTATATACATGCTTGGTGATCGTCAGTTGATCATCTCCGAACAGGTTATCAGGGATTTCTTTCAGTTCGGTGATACTCCAGAGAAGCCCACTCTGTTTGGCAATCAGTTCATCGTTGGGGCTATGAATCGCATAGGTTATCCACGGGTTCCTAGTGATCAATACCGAACAACGAATCTGCCGAAGGTTTGGAGATACCTAATGCACATGGTCATTGTCTGTTTATCTCCATGCAAGGCTGGTTTTGACGGTATTAGCTATTCTACGGCCTCTTCTATGCTTGCGTTGGTTTACAATAAGCCCTTCAACTTTTCTGGGTATATATTCAGGGCTATGGTAGACAACATCAATGCCGGGGACAAGCGTTGGAATCTATATCCACGCTTCATTCAGCTTTTCATCGACAATCAGCTTCCCGGCTTTCCACCGAACGCTCATGAACGTCTGCGTCCTACTCCCATGAACGTCCGAATCTGGACGGTTTATGCGGTAGGCGGGAATGCGAATAACAACTTTCCTTTGTTTGGCCATATTATTGATGAAGCCTATGTTGCTCCGCCAGACGACGGGTTTATGGATGTTTTGGCTGCACCTGGGCAGCAACCTCGGGAGGAGGAATTACACCTCCATGAGGCACAAATACAACCTGTTACAAGAAATAGACACTTTTCAAGCTGGAAGTCAGGCTAATCAGCCTAATCTTGAGAATCTAGTTGATGAAGATTCGGATGGAGGTTCTACTCCCGCGACTTCTCCGAGGGTTGTTCCCTCGGAACATGCGATGCGCAATCTTCAACATTTTGAACCACGTCGGTTTAAACGTATTCAGCGTCGTATTCATCAGGGCACGACATCTGTGCGTCCTGATCACGGCAAAAGACCACGAAGTGATGATCTTACTGATGAAGATTGGGTTCCACCCCAGTCTATTCGTCGCACTTCTACTTCTTCTTCGAGGCCACGGGTCGACATTCCCCGTGTTGAGGTTCCAATTCAACCTCTGCCTTCGGTTATCCAAGAGCTTTTGAAAAGAATGGATGAGATGCAGTAGACCATGGAAAATCAAGCTCAATTGATTCAATCTCAGGCATCGGTTTTGGAGGTTCAAGCTGTGCAGATTAAAGCGTTAGAAGAAACGGCAGCTTTAGTTCCTACTTTGCATTCTAGGGTTTTAGAATTAGAATCCCTAGCTGCTGTTCAGGGGGAGTCAGGCCTGCGTGCCATAGAAACAACATCTAGGGCTTCCGCTGGGACACAAACTGAAAATGTAAATGATGAAAATGTAAATTCTTCAGATGTTAATGAAACTGCTATGCTTTTGGATTATTTTCCTGTTGTCGATATTCCAGGCCAACCGAGACCATTAGCTGTGGATTATTCTCATGCAAATTTATCTTTTATTCAGCAAATGGTTAATGAGGAAGGTCAGGCATCTGAACCTGAATTTAAGATCAATGATGATGTTGACATTGAGGAAGAGGAGATACGTTCTGATGAATTCTATGATGATGCTCCGACAATAGAAACTGATTCCTCAGACGATGAAGCAGAGCCAGCTGGAACTTCACAAACTGTTCCAGAGACTACACCGGCTTCTGAGACTGCTTCTACATCAACTTCTGAAAGACCGGTGACAAGTTTTATTCCTGGTAAATTCATTCCTGTTACTTGCAAGACTTATAAAGTTAGTGGGAATTACACAGGACTTATCAAAAGTTGGAAAACCTACAAAGGTATTTTCTTGATTAAGAGAAGCGATGGTGTTCGGTACTTCAAAAGATCATTTAAAAAGCTGAGTACATTGCCTAGGGGAGAGATAAATCGTCTAGCTCAACTGGAATTGATAAATCCAACCAGAGATTCAAGAGCTGATTTTGTACAGATGGTTTTGCATCGTGAAGTGAAGAGTAAAAGATACAATTTTATCAAACTGATGCTTGGAACAAGATTTGTGTTCAAGAAAAAACTTGATCCAGTAACAAGACAGCCAATATGCAAAGTTCATTATCCGCCAGCTGATTGTTAAACTGAGATTCCGCTTGAGACAGTTCCCTTTAACTTTCTTAAAAGATTTCATTATTGGGAACTGGATCCACATTCGGGAGAAGCTGTTTTAATTTTTGTTCCTGAATCTGAGCATCCAGAGACAACTTCGTTATATGGTTTAAAGAAAGCTCAATTCAGGGTATTTGACCCTATGAGCTTGATTAATATGTCACAAAAAGACTTGCGGAAATTGTTTGATAATCCAATTCGCTTCAACGCAAGAAATGTTGTGAATTCGATTCTTGCCAGATAATTCCAAAAAATTGTGACTGTGTGTGTTACGCATGGGATTCATGCTGGAGGCAGGTTTTGTAACACCCCCAAATTCGTAGTTTTAGTTTAGCGGAAGCATTTAGTTAAGTATAGGGAGTGCCACATTACAAAGTACATGCATACGTATCAGAGCTAATGATTACAACAAAATAAATATATTAAGATGCCAAAGTATTGGTTACAAAGTTTACGATTCCTCGAATCGTACAAGTTTAAAAGTATTAAGTTTACAAAAGTAGATTTCGTAAATATGACTAAACGGTTTCAGTTATAAAAGAAATCCAGTTGTCAAAAGTTGGCATCCTATACTTCGTGGGTCACCTATGTTCCAATGTGCAGGTGGTTCCTACGTGCGCAAGTGCGCAACTAATTCCCTGAAAAACATATTAAAAGTTAACAACGAGGTTAAGTGAATTCACAGGTTTTATGTTTACAATAATAGTTGGTAGTTCGAAATGTTTCACCAAATAGTTATCGTCATCACGATCAAGTAAGGTTTTGTGGAATGTTATCCAAAGAGTGCGATTTACAGTTTCGTAGGAAAGCAGTATCCTATTAGTTTTACCCAAGAAGTAGGGACTTAAATTGTTTGTCCAAGAAGTAGGACCCATCGGTATTTGCCCAAGAAGTAGGGACTTCTAGGTATGTGCCCAAGATGTAGGGACTTATATAAGTTGTGTCCAAGAAGTAGGACTGGCATCCAAGACGTAGGACCCATCTGCTCAAGAAGTAGAGCCTTCATCTAAGACGTAGGATGGCATCTTGCCCAAGAAGTGGGGACTTTCTATTGGCCCAAGACGTAGGGACTTTCTGTTTGCCCAAGACGTAGGGACTTTCTGTGTGGGTGCCCAAGACGTAGGGACTTTCTGTGTGTTTGTGCCCAAGATGTAGGGACTTTCTGTTTATGAAAAGGTTGTTTCATAAAAGTCAGTTTATAAAAGCGTGCATGGGTGGTCGCTCTCCAGTGTATTCCCAATTTGGTATTCGTATGAAATCCCATTTCATAAACAAAAGTTGTAATAGTTGACCACAGTCATAAATAGTTTAGCACAATGTATATCACAACAGTTATATAAAAGTTTGCTCACGTAGCAAAAGCGTTGACTATGTTTTCCACCCCTGTTCAAAAGCAGTTAAAACAGTAAAAGTAGGGGCTGTGAACTCACCTGTAGAGTCGATTATGTTCGAGTGCTAGCAAAGCCTAAAGTCCAAGAAGTTTAGTCGAAATCTCCTAACGCCCTAAACGTATGAGATTTAATAAGTATGTGGAGGTTTAAGTTTAACCATCCATGCCAGTGTTCATACACTAAGTTATGTCCAAAGTATTTGTTTAATGTTTATGTTTGTATTTCGTAGTCGCGAAAATGTATACGACTCGTTGGTGTTGGTTTAAAAATCAACGTTCAATAAAATAAGTGTTTTGTAATGTTACTAAAGTTTGTGTATCATGTCGTATGTAAATTTTCATTCTCGGTTAAGTCCAACCCTTAGTGAAAAAGATTTGAAAGTTTCTGTTTTTAGCGACACTAGGCGAGTGTCGCTATATGCGTCACTTGCAGGTTATTAGCGACACTAGGGAAGTGTCGCATACGATTTGTAAATTCAGTGTTTACTGCGACACTTAAGGAAGTGTCGCATAAGGTGCGACACTTAGGCAAGTGTCGGGTGAGGTTCAGTACGATATTAGGTAGTGTCGCATGATAGTGGTGCGATAGTGTGGGCTGCGACACTATGGTTAGTGTCGCAGGATCATTATGCGACACTAGGGAAGTGTCGCAAAAAGAGGGTTTTAGGCGACACTGAAGTGTCACACGAAGTGTCGCAATACTGAAGCTCTGTGGGCGACACTTCGGCTGTTCGACGGGTTTTCACCCAAAAATGCAATCTAACCCATTTTTAAGCCAAATCTTGTTGTTATAAAGTTGATATATGATATATTAAGTGTTTTTAACAAGAAATCCAAAGAAAAGGTGAAGAAATCCTTACGATTTGAAGATTTGGGGTTTGAGGATGAAGATGGTGAATCTTGAAGATGAAGGAGATGAGATGATGATGATTATGGATGCTTGTTGTTGCTCTAGATGATGACGATTCCGAAATTACAAGTGTTGGTGGTGATGTTGTTGTTGATTTTTGTTGTTGTTGTTGGTAGTGAGTTAGAGAGAAAAGAGATGAGAGAAAGAAAAGGAAAAGAGATGGAATGAGGATGAGGATGATATTGGGGCTTGGGGGGGATGTTTGGGAGTGTTTGGGGCAGATGTTTGGAGTCAAGAAAAAGGGAGGGGACTTTGTCCCAAATTTGTGGTATTTTACCCGTGTTCGTTTACCCGATTGTTAAATGTTAAAATGTTTTTAAATGATAGGTTTTTAAATATGTTTTCGATTATGCTTTTAGTTGTAATGTTTTATTTAAAATAATTTATTTGAGTAATTATAATTATATCTCCGTTTTATTTTAGTTTTACTATTGAATTGCGGTTTGTTTCAGTTGTATGAAATAAATGTTATTTGTAACAAAATACATTGTAAATATTATCAACATAATATTTAATAAATAAATAAAGTTGTTTAATAATATCATATTATCAAATAATTTGTTCATCAACGATCGTATATTTTTGTCGTGTTTGTTCCGAATGTTTTGTACGCAATTATACTAATTACGAAATATGTAATACTAAGCGTATTAACTAGTTGGGCTTTGCTAGACTTACCTCTAAAAGTAGTTTTGAATTCACTCACGTAGGGAATTAGCCTAAAAATGCATGCTAATTACGTTTTTAATTATGTCGTAATTGCGGGGTGTTACATTCTCCCCATGTTAGAGAAATCTCGTCCCGAGATTTAAAATCAAGTCGGAACACCAGTTGCGTATGTTTTTCCGAAAAGTCATGTCGTTAACGTTAATAATAGTTCGCGTGACACTCTATGTTGCCACAAAGTTCTAACGGTTCAGGTATACCCGCGGTATAGTTTGATAAGTTGGGTGTTCGTTAAGTGGTCAAAGTTTACCGAGTGTTAGGTTTGAATCAACATTCAAATAGTGTAACGTTTAAGCCTAATAGTTCATTAAAACGTACCAATGTTAGCGTAACAATCGGGTTGTGCATCCTTTGCCCCTATGTAGTAAGCACGTCCACGCGCTGGTGGGATGATGGTGTTGTTGTTGTTCTGATTGTTGTTGGCATTGTTGAGTTGTGGGCATTGGTTTCGGTAGTGCCCGGTTTCGCCACACTCGAAGCACCCATTGCTTGTTTGAGCTGGAAGGTTAAATTTACATGAATGGGCTCGGTGTCCCCATTGACTGCATCTACCACAGCGAGAACACTCGCCCTCGTGATGCCTTTCGCATTTTTCGCATTTAGGTCTCTTGACTAAGTATGGTTTTGGTTCGGTGTTGGTGATTGTGGCATAGGCTCGGGTGTTTCCCACGTTTCTGTTTTGTTGACCCTGACGGTCATTACCCTCATTGTCCCATTTGCGTTTATTGTTTCCAGATCCGCTCGCATCAGTACGGGTAGGTTCAGTTTTCCCTGCAGTAGCTTTCAGGGTTCCGATCAAGACCGCGTCATCTGTCAAGCTCTAAGCCAGGTCAACTGCGCTCCTAAAAGTAGCTGGTTTGGAGGACTCTCTCTCTAAAAACGTGGGGATCAGCTACCAGACCACCCACAGCCACCCTAACACCTCCCTTGAACCACCATAAGTTCGCCATACAACCACCATCAACCGCCACGCCGGAAATTAAGGAAACCGAGCTTTCGACTTCATCTCTTTCACTTTCCATCTAGATTATTGACATTAGAAGGTTACGGGTTCAGGGAACCTACTTGCTGATTTTAACACACGGACATACGTTTATTGATATAAACGCTTACTTTCAAGGCTCAGGTGAGTCTCATAGCCCCTCTTTACAGTTTTTTTACCCAGGGGTGGGATTACATGCTCGATTTTGTTTTACATATGAACACAAGTACGAAACCTCGATATATTGATTGCATGAGTTGTTTTTATCTAATCATGAAGTCCCTCACAACATAGTTTGTTTATATTGCGATAGCATGAATGTTAGTGTATGGTACCATATGGGATTGACAATCCCCGTCCGGGGTAGTCGCGCTACCATGACTGCGGTCGGACGGACGCATTTTCATTTGTTCATACATGTGTAGATTAGGCACATGTCGGGGGCAAACTCGATCAGGTCCTTGAATGTGGATCCTGGCACACTCAGTTAAGCTCAAACTATGTGCTCATGGCAATAATATACACTCATATTTTATTTGCATGTTTGCAAATCACTAAACTAAATCTTGTGGTTCATAACTCGGATTTCATATATTTACACCTGTGAGCTCACCAACTTTTTAGCTGACCTTTTAGCATGTATTCCCAGGTACCCAGCAGTAGTAGATTTGCTCAGGATATAATAGCTCGAGTCGCATTCAGATTACAGAAGATTCACATGCATTTCTACATTTTGTACAATTAGATATGCCTTAGAATCTTTTACATTTAGCTATGAGCTTTTGTAACAAGAACAACAATGTAAAACTTTATATTATTTATGTAATGGTTTTAAAAGACGCATTTAGAGTCATTCACTTTATCTTATGTGCTTTCTTATTGAGTAGTAACACCCAAATCTTGCTTCCGCTAAACGATAAATTTAGGGGTGTTACAGATTGGTATCAGAGCCTAAGGTTATAGTGAACTAGGTTGCATTTAGTGGGCCTAGACTATGACCGTTAGGCAGTATTCCCCATTAAGTATGATTAGGTTCGGTAACTGCATTGTATCGGTTTAATTTAACATAGCCTGATCAACTATGTACAATTAAAAGGATATGATGTGAAATCTGAAAGGAATCATGATTGAACATGATACACTAGTTGACTCTGACCACGAGAGAAACCGGGACTCAAACTTGTCTGTGTTAGACACCCTAGGCTATTATGTGATATATATATATATATATATATATATATATATATATATATATATATATAGATAGGCCTCGTTCTCACTCAATAAATTAGGTTATATTATATATGAATTATATGAATATAGGCCTTACTCTTTCTAACGCTTTGTCTCAGAATGGCAAACGCACCACCCAATTCATCACGCTCTCATCTGTATGGAAAGCGTAATCCAAGGGTAGCTAGGAGGAACCCCAGGGTGCCTCGAGCGGACCCATACCCCACTCACTTCACTTTGTCGGACTTAGCCACTAGGTTGCACCGACATGAGCAATGACTTGACACTATGGATATCGAACTCCAAGAAACCAACGAGAACTGGAGACTCACATCACTTGAATGCATTAATCAAGTCTCCGAGGATCACGAACATACAATCAACCACATGAACACCCTTGACAATCGTCTGGGTGAAACCATCGAAACCATGGAGGTTGTCCACAACCAAGTGATTGGCAACCGAAATGAAATCTCCATCCTACAGTCAAGGCTGAACCAGTGTGAGATACGTCTAAGGGAAACCGAGGATGCCCTCCGCATGGTTAATAGACTTGCAGAAACTGTGGACCACCTCACAGCACTACTGCCATAACTTAATCTACGTCGGGATTAGCTTAGGCTGAATCCATATTCTATTATGTATCGTAGGATCTATGTAATTGGATTGGATGTAACAATTCCCGGTACTTTTGTAAAACTTCTAAGTCTGTAACTTTTGAAACTCCTAACTAGAAATTGTCTGTAATCATTTGACTTCGTATTATGAATTGACAATTTCTTCTGTTATTTCTACAATGTGATTATTACTCTGTGATGTTGTATATTACCATTCTTACATATATACATCTATCGTAATTATTATCCTGGTGCAATTTCTTATGTACCTCTTGTTTCTTTCTTGAAGAATCATGCCGCCAAAGAAGAAAAGTTACAGTGATGCCGAACTTGCTGCTATCGTATCTCGAGCAGTGGCCGATGCTTTGGCTGCTCGGGATTCACCCCGAAGCTCGCAAAGCAATGATGAAACCCCTGTCCATACCCCTGTTGTCAAACCTTGTTCTTACAAGGACTTTCTTAGCTGCAAACCCCTGAACTTTAAGGGCACGGAAGGTGCCATCGGTCTAATCAAGTGGATCGAAAGGACCGAGTCTGTCTTTGGCTTGTGCAACTGCACGGAGGACAACAAGGTCAAATTTGCTGCATACACCTTCCAAGAGTGTGCTCTCACCTGGTGGAACACTCATGCCAGCTCTGTGGGAATCGAAGTGGCCAACCAACTCCCATGGGCAGAGCTGAAGAAAATGCTTAGGGATGAATATTGTCCCACTGAGGAGCTCCACAAGTTGGAGGAAGAATTCTGGCACTTAACTGTGCAAGGAAACGACATTGCTGGTTACACCACCAAGTTCCAGCAACTTGCCCTTCTATGTCCGGGTTTGGTTGACACGGATGAAAAACCCATCAAGAAATATATCCGCGGCCTCCCGGAAAACATTCAGGGAAATGTCGCCTCATCAAGGCCAATCACCATCCATGGTGCCATGGCTGGCACATGAACTCATGGCTATGATTGTCAGCCGTGATACATCAACTACCTCCTCCAACAACAAGAGGAAATTTTCTGGGAACTCCAACAACCCACCAAACTTCAGAAAGCCTGAGACTGTCAGGGCTTACTCCTCTGGACTTGGGGACAAGAAAGGTTACACTGGGAACAAACTTCATTGCTCAAAGTGCGACCGTCATCACGAAGGTCCTTGCGGTACTCCTTGCAACAACTGCAAGAGGTACAGGAATTCTAGCAAGGACTTCCGAGCCCCTAGAACCAACAACAACACCCGCAACAACAACAACAACCACAACAACAGTAACAACTCCAATCAACCCAGAGCCTGCTTTGAATGCGTTCTCGCCGGGCACTTCAGAAATGACTGCCCTAAGCTGAAGAATGGAAACAATAGCAACAAAAATGCAAGGGGAAGAGCCTTTGTTCTGAATTCGGGAGATGCTCGTCAAGACCCAAACGTGGTCACGGGTATGTTCCTCCTCAACAATCTTACTGCCTCTGTTCTTTTTGATACCAGGGCTGATAGGAGTTTTATTTCCCATGAATTTTGCCCACTGCTTGACATCATTCCTGTTGCATTAGACGATAAGTATATTGTTGAATTAGCTAAAGGTATGTAACACCCGCTAATTTAGGACTTTAATTAGTGCCTAACTACTTGTAATTATATGTATTTAGTATTATATTAATCTAAATATATGTAACTTTCTGTGTAATTACATACACGTTATATGATTTGTTTAAATCATACACACTTGAACCGGACGAGGTCCGACACCGTTTAACATGGACGTTGGTGACAAATGATTTAAAAATAATGTGGATTTATCCAAACAAACATTATTTTTCCTTAATATATTGCGAGAATATATTACACATATTAAATATTGTACAAAACACTCCGTAAGCGACGAAAACACACGATTAGCGACCGAGGATCAAACGAAAACTCGAATGTTATTTTAATAACTTAGAATATATTATTTGAGTAAAACTTTTATTAAAAATATCGTATTTTAAATCGTTATCAAAACATAATGAATAAAACGTTATACGATTAACTAAAACGCAAAACGATCGGGTAAACGAACACGAGGCTTAACACAACTTTGGGGGCAAGATTTATCACCATGTGGGGGTGGGACCCCCCTGATTTCTGCTGGAAATGAGGCATGAGAGCCATACCATTTCCTTGTTCTTGTTGACTTAAATCATCACCATCACCACCATACTCTTTCATTTACACTCAACCTCATTTCTCTCCATCTACCTCTCTCCCTCTCTAAAAATCGCTGGAAAACCAGCCCCAATAATCCCACAAATCACCAACAAAAACCCATTGGATCACAAGACGCATTTGGAAGAAAACGATCATTAGAACTCGAGCTTCGTTTCTATCTTTTCCGTTTCTTCATACAAGCATTGTAAGAACTTCATGACTCTAGTGTTTTACTTATAATATGTATATTAACATGTTATGTAGCTTATTCAACTTATTAATGTCCAAATAAGTAAATCAAAACGCAATTTAAATCTCAAAACTATGAGCTTATGTTCCTGTCCAGATTCTATTTCCACTTCCCCGAATTTTATAAAAATCATTACAACACTAAAATAGACGTTTCTTGAGCCTAAAATCAAGTACAAGAAGTCTACTTTCATAATATGTAAGCCTCACAAAAATTGAAGTTCATTTTCTATTTTTAGTTACTGAAATAAAAGTATATAGCGGATCTGATGAATCTGACCAGAATCTTGACCAATTCAAAATGAGTATATCTTGGGCTATGAGACGAATTAGAACTTGAGACCAACGGGAAAAGATCACAAATTTTGAAATCCTACTGGAACTTCTTGTGAAGTTTTGTAAAACTTAACTTATGACCAGATTATTGAGCACATGTCACAAAAACGATCTGCTGGACTTACTTCAATCTAACAATTTTCATCTCGAGTTATGCTTGGTTAAAATCGATGAAAAAGTATGTTTTGGAAAGCTAAGACATAGGAGAACATTGTGTAAAAATTTCATAACGATTCGTTAAGTTTTACTTGACCAAATTGATATTATAACACGGGTAAAATATAGGTCCGACAATAGTAAAAATCCGACAATGACCTCCGACAATGACCTCCTTCTTGAGACCATATCTTGAGTTCTAGACCTCAAAAACGTATGAGACCACTTGGGAAATCTTGGTAATTTTGTGATATACAAAAATTTCTTCTTTGGCTCATTCCAGAAATGCACACATTTCTCCAGAAAATTTGATTTGTGAGAGGTGGTCTAATCTCGGATTAAAATGAACACAGACACTTTGGGAATTTTTATAAAATATCAAACGACCTCCAAAAATCATAAAAAAATTACAGAAATTACATAACATATGTAGGAACTTTGTGTAAAAATTTCAGAACGATTTGATAACGTTTACTATTTTAGATAAAAATCACAAGAAATCCGTGAATACATTGTCGGATGAACAGTGCTCAGTGAATCACATTGTCGCATGAACAGTAACTTCGTGAAATTTTTGTCGCATGAACAGTACTCCGTGAATCCTTATTGTCGCATAACTATTATCGTATAAATAAAAACTCCGAGAATACATATTGACGCATGTGTAGTATTCGTGATTACCTATTGTCGGATAAAAATATATCTGTGACTTCTTATTCACGGATCCAACTTGCTATTGTCGGATAAATAAAACACTTGAATAAGACTCCTGTTGTCGAATAAATATTCACGGAATAAATATATATACTTTTCGAAAGACTATTGTCGGATGCAACATTCACGGATATATATATATATATATATATATATATATATATATATATATATATATATATATTATTCTCCAAACAAACACTTATGTATAACCACAAGAAAACCTTACGGAACATTTACAAATAAAACTAAACGTATCACCAACGGGTCGTACACACTTTCAAACACAAACCAAATGTATTTGGACATAACTAGTTGAGTGGACAACTAGCATGAATGATCTTTTGAGACATTCACTTATACATACAACCTTATATGCTTAGGGCATTAGAAGGTTGCGGGTTCGCGAAACCTATGGATTACTACTGCTTTCGGACTTTACGTTTATTAAGTTAAACGCTTGCTTGCTTGACTCAGGTGAGTCTTACAGCCCTACTTTTACTGTTTTACTTATGGGGTGAGATACATTGCTTACGTTTTCTTGAACACAAGTGCTAAATTACTTACTTTTCATATACGGGCTTGCATGAGTTACCTACTAATCCACTGAAGTCCCTCCATCATAGTTTCGTTAGTTATGGACTTAAGCGCGAATATTAGTTAATGGATCCATTAGGGACTGACCCTCCCCGCCCGGGGTAGTAGCGCTACCACGAACCGTTATGTATAAACGGGCGACTTTTATTTGTTTCATACGAGTGTTTGGATTGGGCACTCGCGGGGGCACTATACGTGTCACACCCCACCAAACAGTAATTTCGATTAGTTATGTTTAGTTTGCGGAAGCATTAATGACGTGGCGGGGCTGCGAGCAGTTATTTCAACCAACCGTTACATACACATTCAGAGCATATGGTTATTGCATAACATGATAGATAAGGATGCCAGTTCAAACATTCGTTACAAAAGTAGTACGACTATGGAAGTCGTAACAATAGTAATGGAGTTTAAAACATTTTAGTTTTAACAATAATACATAAGTTAAAGTAAGATTTCATAAGTATGAGTGCAATGTCTGCAGTTATACAAATGAAATCCCCAAAAGCGGTCCCAACAGTATGTGGCATCCTAATAGGTCCAGGGTTGTCCATCCTGAATGCATGCGATTTCTTACCCAGCTAATTTCCTGAAAAACATAGAGAAAGTCGTCAACAAATATGTTGAGTGAATTTACAGGTTTTCATGTGTATGCGGTTTGTCAAACCAAGTTCGTATAAATGATTTGTTATTCATTTATAAAATACAAGTTATGTAGGGTTGTTACCCTGAAGTATTGTTATACGTGGGATGTCATCCCAAAGTATGTACTGGTCGTTCTCCAGTGTGAAATAAGTTACCGGTATGTTTTCCGGTGTCCAACAGTAGTAGGATTCGTTCTTCCTAAAAGTATGTGGGAATTTTACTTAGACTGTGATCCCCTGAAAGGTGAGCTAAACCTCGCAGGTTAAAGTAACGCGACCTAACCCTATAACCAAACCACAACCAGAACTTATGTTGTTTGCCTGAACGGACATTTAAGTATACGCTCCACCGTAGGAGGGTCGTCACGGCAATAGTACTATCCGTATACTCAGTGGCTAGAGTCACCTAGCTAATGGTTACAGTAGCATGTCATGAGGTCTTTCATGCACACAATCCAAGTCTAGGTCCGTACTAGGATCCTTTGTCTAATTCCCAAATAGTTGTGAAAATTTAATATCACAAATCAACATTTGCATAAAAGCAGTAAAGCATTTATAATTTGATTGCATGTGTTGGCATGCAATTTCTATGTTTAACACCCCTGTGTTTAAAAGCAGAAATCATTTAAAAGTAGGGGCTGTAAACTCACAGTGATTTGCTCGGTATGAATGCTAGCAGCTGACAGGTAATAGCCCAAAGGTATGTTAACCTATATACCATAAACGTATTAACATAAGTACGTTTGATTTGTTTAATCAACTCATGTTAACAGTTTGTTTGTTTTGTAGAAATTGTTGATTTATTAGTAATTTAAGTCGTTGCATTCGTTGGTGCCATTGTGTTGAAATTTTGTTATTATTTCTCACGTCGTATGCCTTGTCAAGTGTATACATATGCATATTCATGTATACATAAGTTCTAAACACGTGGTTTACGTAATAAAATGTATATATAAGTTTTATTTGTCATAAAACTTCTTATTGTATTTATTTTCATTTATAAATTAAATAAATGTTATCGGTTATTTAAAAGTCATCTCTTGTATATACGTAAAACATGTATTTGTATGGATTCGTCGCTTTGTTATTTAGTTTGTACATATATATTTATACATACATATACATAGAATCATACACGTTCTATTTTATAAATGTTCGTTTCGTGAAACGATTCGGGTCACGTCTTATGTTTGGGATATTTTGGAAGTTTATTGGGCTCGGCCCGATTTGTTTTGTTTTCGGTTTAGTAACTTAACCCGATTACCTAACCTTTTTGGCCCATTACAAGTTTTGATCCAATGACCCGTTTATTTAATTTAACTCATTTGTTTTTACAACTCTCGGCCCAAACCCAAAGTCTTAGGCCCAAGGGGTATTCGGCCTAGCTTGTGACCACGGCCCAGTCTGCAGCCTAGCCCAGCCGATCGGCTTGGGATAGCCGTTCGGCTTGGCTAGCCGTTCGGCTTGGACTCCAGCCGTTCGGCTTGGACTCCAGCCGTTCGGCTTGGGCTTCCGGCCCAATCCAAACCCCACTCGATCCAGTCCAATATAATAAGCCCATTATTTATTTCGGTCCAGTCCACATCACTCGGCCCATTAAGCATTTTAGTTCGGTCCAATAAGCATTTTAGTCCGGCCCAATTACTCAGCCCACCAAACTCGCATACAGCCGATCGGCTTTGTTCTTAGCCGTTCGGCTTTGGTCTCTCAGCCGTTCGGCTTTGTGACCTTAGCCGTTCGGCTTTGACTCGATTCCAGGCCTCTGTTCGTTCTTCAAATTTCCAAACTCGAAATCAGGGTATGTTTGTTCCATTTTTCGAACGGTTTTAGTGTTTAGATGCTTAGTAACAACAATATATGTCATTATATCACATTTTAACAAGTTTAACATATATGATTCATGGATTTATGGTTTGGTTTCATATAACCCATTTCAAAAAAATCAACATATAATCATCAAACTTTATGTGTTATATACATGGATTGTGATATATATACGAGTTATACAACGAAATTTAAGTATGGAATTCGAAGGTTTTGAAGTTCCCTTACAATGGTGAAGTTGACGGTGACGATGATGATGCGAAGAAGATGATGAGGATGTTGGTCCGGGCTTGTTGTTCTACTCCTCTTCTTGCTGCTCTCTGCTGCTTCTCCCTTGTGTGTGTGTGCTTAGCAAAGGAGAAGAAGAAGATGAAGGTAGATGATGATGTGTGTGTTAGTGTGTGTGTTGCTCAAATGATCAGGGAGGAGAAGAAGTAGCAGTCAAAGTATGGGAGATCACAGTCTGTGGTCTCCCAATTATTGGTGTTTGTTGTGTATTTTAAGCCCGTTAATTTCGAGTACGGGTATAATTTTAGCAATATAAAAGTAAACATTTTATATTTTTATTTTGTAGATGCTCTCCTGGTTCGTTATTTAAACTCGGAATAATGATGTTTTCATTATTTTTAACTGTCGTTTAATTTCTGCGTTGGACTGCTAACATTTTAAATTGAGTGCCAAATTTCAGTCGAATTTCGGGTTCATATTTTGAGGTAATGTTACAATTGTTTCCAAATGAATGAGAAAATTGGAATTTTTCTCATCTTGATCTCTGAATGCATTTTAAAATTGTTTCTGTTTGTTTTATAATACGTTTTATGTTAAACGTATTTTTAACCCGTTTTATCTATAGGTTATAGATATAATAGTACTCGTAATTAATAATTGCATTATTAATTATGTTGTGTCACCAACTTTTGTCGTATTTATCTGTCGGGTTCGTCTCGACACATTTGTACGTAACTTTAATTACTTACGTATTAGTAATACTTTTTGTTTAAAAGTACTAGGCTGCTAGACTTACATCACATCAGAAGTTTTTGTTTTAAACTTAATCAGGAAATTAGCGTAAGAATGCACATGCTTAATGTAAATCAGTACCTAATTTGGAGAGTTGTCACATTCTCCCCCCGTTAGGGAAATCTCGTCCCGAGATTTAATTCATGCCGTGAGTCGTGGTCACGGTTTTCAAACAGTCGAGGATACTTCTTACGCATTTCATCCTCTCGTTCCCAGGTGAACTCTGGGCCATGTTTTGAGTTCCAACGAACTTTAACTAGCTTGATTTGTTTGTGTCGAAGTTTCTGTGTTTTTGTGTCCATAACTTCGATAGGTTCCTCCACAAAGTTCAGTTTTGAGTCAACGAAGACTTCGTCCGGAGGGATGGTATGTGTTTCATCAGAGAGACACTTTTTCAAGTTAGATATATGAAAGGTGTCATGAATACTACTAAGCTCTTGTGGTAGTTTGAGTTTGTAGGCGACAGGACCAATTCTTGCAAGGATTTCGAATGGCCCGATGTATCGTGGGTTCAGTTTACCTCGTTTACCAAATCGTACGACCCCTTTCCAGGGTGCAACTTTGAGTAGGACTTTGTCACCTACTTGAAATTCTAAAGGTTTCCGTCTGTTATCGGCATAACTCTTTTGTCGGTCGCGTGCTGTTTTCAATCGATTAAGCACTTGAGATATCTTGTCCGTAGTTTCTTGGACTATCTCAGGACCCGATAATTGTCTGTCGCCCAACTCTGCCCAACAGAGTGGCGATCGGCACTTTCGTCCATACAATGCTTCAAATGGTGCCATCTGTATGCTGGTGTGATAACTGTTATTATATGAAAATTCTGCTAGAGGTAGGTGCATATCCCAATTACCTCCAAAGTCTATCACACATGCTCTCAACAGGTCTTCGAGCGTTTGTATCGTTCGCTCACTCTGGCCGTCAGTTTGTGGGTGGTAAGCAGTGCTCATGTCGAGTCTAGTACCCAATGCATGTTGAAGTGTTTGCCAGAAGCGAGAAGTGAATCGTGCATCTCTATCAGAGATGATGGATAATGGCACCCCATGTCGAGAAACGACCTCTTTCAAATAGATTCTAGTCAGCTTCTCCATTTTGTCTGTTTCCTTGATAGCAAGGAAGTGGGCTGATTTCGTCAATCGATCGACAATCACCCATATGGTATCAACTCCGGATGTTGTTTTCGGTAACTTCGTGATGAAGTCCATTGTGATGTATTCCCATTTCCATTTGGGCATTTCGGGTTGTTGCAAAAGCCCAGACGGCTTTTGATATTCAACTTTGACTTTTGCACAAGTCAAGCACTTACTAACGTATGTGGCAATGTCTCGTTTCATGCCAGGCCACCAGTAAAATCCTTTCAAGTCGTGATACATCTTATCTGCACCAGGATGTATCGAGTAGTTGGACTTATGTGCTTCGTCCAAAATCAATCGGCGTAATTCGTCTACGCATGGTACCCAAATTCGGTTCATGAAGTACAATACTCCATCGTCTTTGGTTTCAAGCTGTTTCTCCATTCCCTTCAAGGATTCTTCCTTAAGGCGTTCGGGAATGAAGGCTGATTGTTGAGCGTCACGAATTTGAGTAATGAGATTTGAGTGTATTGTCAAACCTAAAGCTTGAACTCTTCGAGGGTTGACTCGTTCCTTACGACTCAAGGCATCAGCTACAACGTTTGCTTTGCCCGGGTGATACTTAATCTCACAGTCGTAATCGTTCAGTAATTCAACCCAACGACGTTGTCTCATGTTGAGTTCTTTCTGGTCGAATATATGTTGGAGACTTTTGTGATCCGTGAAGATGGTGCACTTTGTACCGTATAGGTAGTGTCTCCAAATTTTAAGTGCAAAAACGACGGCTCCTAGCTCTAAGTCATGCGTCGTATAGTTCTTTTCGTGAACTTTCAATTGTCGAGACGCATAAGCAATGACCTTGTCATTTTGCATCAATACGCAACCCAATCCCTGATGTGAAGCATCACAGTAGACAACAAAGTTTTCTACTCCCTCGGGTAGTGATAGGATTGGTGCGGTACTTAGTTTCTATTTCAACAATTGGAAAGCAATCTCTTGCTTCCCGCCCCAATCAAATTTCTTATCCTTTTGAGTTAGAGCGGTAAGTGGTTGGGCTATTTTCGAGAAGTTCTCGATGAAGCGTCGGTAATAGCCGGCTAGCCCAAGAAATTGTCGTATCTCGGATGGTGTTTTTGGAGCTTCCCAGTTCTTAATTGCCTCGATTTTGGATGGGTCCACATGAATTCCCTTGTTATTGATCACATGACCAAGGAAATGAACCTCGCGCATCCAAAATTCACACTTAGAGAACTTCGCGTAAAGCTTTTCTTTCTCCAGTAATTCAAGGATCAATCTCAGATGTTGCTCGTGATCCTCCTTCGTTCGGGAGTATATCAATATGTCATCGATAAACACAATCACGAACTTATCAAGATAAGGTTTGCACACTCTATTCATGAGGTCCATGAACACTGCTGGTGCGTTTGTCAGTCCGAATGGCATGACTAGGAACTCGTAATGGCCGTACCGAGTCCTAAACGCAGTCTTAGGAATATCCTCATCCCGAACCTTCAGTTGATGGTAACCAGATCGCAAGTCGATCTTCGAATAATAACTTGACCCTTGTAGCTGGTCAAATAAGTCATCGATGCGAGGTAGTGGATATCGATTCTTTATAGTTACTTTGTTCAGTTCCCGATAATCAATACACATTCGCATTGATCCATCCTTTTTCTTAACAAACAAAACCGGAGCTCCCCAAGGTGAAAAGCTCGGTCGGATGAATCCTAGGTCTAAGAGTTCCTGCAGTTGTGCAGACAGTTCTTGCATTTCTGATGGAGCAAGACGGTAAGGCGCACGTGCAATTGGCGCTGCTCCAGGCACTAGGTCGATATGAAATTCAACCTGTCGTGGGGGTGGTAATCCTGGTAACTCATCAGGAAACACTCCCGGGTAGTCACGTACGATAGGTACGTCGTCTATACATTGCTCCTCGGATTTCTTTTCTACAACGTGTGCCAAGAATGCTTGGTATCCCTTTCGGAGATATTTACGGGCTTTCAAGCATGTAATCATTTTTGTGGCACTTTTTCGTTTCTCACCTTTGACCATAAGAGTTTCTCCTGTCGGTAGTGGTAAGCGTACTAACTTATCGTAACATACTATTTCAGCGTGATTCTTCGACAACCAATCCATGCCGACTACAACGTCGAAACTCCCCAACTTAACCGGTAGCAAGTCTATTTTGAAGAGATGACCTTCTAATTCCAAGGTGCATCCCGGTACTATTTCTCCTGACTCAATTAACTCACCATCGGCTAGTTCAATAGTATATTTGTTATCTAGCTTACGTGATTCGAGTTCTAATAGTGGTCTAAACTCATTAGACACAAAACTTAAATCAGCACCTGAATCGATTAACACAGAGGCATAATGGTTGTTTACAAGAAACGTACCAGTGACGGTGTTAGGGTCCTGGCGTGCCTCCTGTGCTCCGATCACAAATGCTCGTCCTTGAGCCGGCTGATTGTTGATGTTGTTTGCTCGGTTGTTGTTACCACGGTTGTTGGTGTTGTTGCGGTTTTGGTTATTCAGTCGAGGGCAACGATTCCGATAGTGCCTCATGTCGCCACATTCAAAACACCCTTGGTTCCGGCGTTCGGTGTTCTCCCTAGTGGTAGGGTTAGCCTTGCAGTTTTGGGTTTTGTGACCCCAAACTCTACAGTTGTTGCAATACCAACATTCACCGTCGTGATGTTTGCCACATTTGTCACATTTAGGTTTGTTGCCCAAGTATGGTTTGGATTCCATAGTGGTGGCAGCATAGGACTTTGGGTTCCCCGATCCCTTCTTATTCGTTTGACCCTGACGGTCACTTCCTCTGTCATTCCACTTACGCTTTGTACCTCCAGAACTACCAGCTTCAGTACTGCTCGGCTCCACCTTGCCCGATGCAGTTTTCTTGATCAGTGTCCCCATCCTGACTGCCTCATCGGTCAGACTTTGCGCTAAAACAACAGCGCTCCTGAATGTGTCAGGTTTGGAGGATATAACCAAACTCCTGATTTGCGGTGCCAGACCATAGACATAACGCTCGATGCGCTTGTACTCAGGTGTTACCATATGTGGCACTAGACGTGCTAGTTCCTGAAACTTGGTTGTATAACCAGTGATATCGGCACCAATCATGGTGATGTTACACAGCTCAGTTTCGACTTTCTGCATCTCGCTGCGGGGACAGAATTCCTCCAACATCATGTTTTTCAGTACTTCCCATGACATGGAGTAGGCAGCTGGTCGTCCCAATGATTGGACTTGACTGTTCCACCAAGTGAGAGCTTTGTCGGCAAGAGTGCAGGTGGCATATTTCACCATACAGTCGGATGAACAGTCACTAATGTCCAACACCGACTCTGTCTTTTCTATCCAGTGGATAATCCCAATAGCACCCTCGGTGCCACGAAAAGTAACTGGCTTACAAGCCTGGAATGTCTTGTATGAACACCCTCGACGAGTATTCGCAGGTGCCTCAGTATTAACAGGGGTAGAACCGCTGTTATTCATTCCATTCTCGCGATTTCGGCTAGCTTCGTACTCAGCAATACCTTCAGCTATCCGTCGTGCTATCATTTGTTCAGTAGTTTCATTGTTGTTGGGTGGGGGAACGGTTTCAGGAATGGAAGAAGGTGTCGTTCGTCGACTGTTCTTAGTCACCCGTCGTTTTGGTGGCATGATTCCGTTCTGCGATGAAATAAATTGCAGAAGTCAATGCCAAGGTATTGAATGTGATGAACAAGATTTCACATTTTTAACAAAGAAACGATATGGAAATTTTTGAAGAACAGGTTTTTGGTATCACATGTCACACGACTTTGAAACTCCCATATGTAGTTAGTATAATATAATCACGTTGGCCAGGCGTCATTATATAATGCTAAATACATATTTCCTTTCATCATCATTCAACACAATCGAGTTTAAAGAAAGTTCAAGATAGAAATCAATAGTCAAGGTGTGGTATGTTTCATGGTTTTCAAGAAATGTTCAAAGGTTATTGTTTGGCTACCGTTGCTAACACACTTATATAAGTGTAAATATAATACCAAGGTTATTATTGAATGTAATGAATACGAGATACAACCAAACATAAGTTATATTATATCAAAAGGTGTAGCGCCGATACATCAGTTTTATACAAAACAAGATGGGATCCCAAATACGCCCCATCAGCGGTTAGCGCTATACAAAAGTCAATGGGTTTTCCTATATATATACCCATTCTAACAACTGTTTTTCCCGTTTAGTACATGTCCAGTACATACATACATCTACCATCTGCTACTAGTCTATACTACACGTGATGGATTTACTAACATATCCATCATCCAAAAAGTGGCCGGTTTGATGCCCCCTAGGCACAAACCGCCGTACACAAGTCTAATGAAAATAAGGTAGAAACAATCCCACAGCTGTCCTCAGCACAGCTATCATCACACAAGCTCCAATCATCATCCCTGCTGTCCTCGCACGCCTCTCTAGTACTCTGACACGAGCACGTGCAGTCTCGGCTATCTCCCTGGCAGCAACCACGTTGCTCAACAAGAAGTGGCAACGCTCATGAATGTCTGCCATGTCTCCATCCAGACGGGAGACATCGCTCTGTAGCTCGGCAAGGTGAGCACCCCTGCTACCAGAAATGCGAAACAATGTGCGAATCACAGCCACAATGGTAGGGAGAGTCAACTCTACGGGCTCTCCAGTAGTAGGCAGTGGTGCGGAGGATCGGGAGGACTCCCCGGTCTCAAAAGTAGTAGGAAAACCCTCTAACGACCTCCACCGCCCCAACATAGGAGCCATCCACTCTAAGTGAGCAAGCCTAGGTACCCTCTGTGGCGGCTCATCACAGTGCATCACCCTCTCCTCTGCCATCGGCGCCTTATCACGGGGCGCAAGTGGTCCTCTAGGGAAATCTCGAACACACATCCGTGGTGTCCTCCTAGGTACCGGTCCTCTGGAAGGTCCAGCAGTCGTATGGCGAGTCGCCATACAGGTAGACCCTAACATACAAGTGGTAGGGTCAGTGGGGGTAGTAGCAGGTGGGACCACATGAGCAGTGGGTGGTGGGGTGATGTAAGCATCACTAGTGTCATCCGATAAGGCTCTCAGCTGAACCGGTGGACACGCAACTCCGGTGCTAGCGTCGCTATGGTAGGAATCCTCGGTCGGCTCCTCATCAGAAGCATACAAATAGATCGGATTGTGCCTCGACATGCTGAGACAAAGAAGTCGTAGGTGACGTGTCAGTCGTATGTTAGCTGTATGCAAAATGTGTATGCATGCAATGAATGTTCTAGCCAAGGCTATAGTCTAGGTCTCTAAGGTTTTAGGTCGCTTAAAGACTTCTAGTTCGCTATAACCAATGGCTCTGATACCAAGTCTGTCACACCCCGCCAAACAGTAATTTCGATTAGTTATGTTTAGTTTGCGGAAGCATTAATGACGTGGCGGGGCTGCGAGCAGTTATTTCAACCAACCGTTACATACACATTCAGAGCATATGGTTATTGCATAACATGATAGATAAGGATGCCAGTTCAAACATTCGTTACAAAAGTAGTACGACTATGGAAGTCGTAACAATAGTAATGGAGTTTAAAACATTTTAGTTTTAACAATAATACATAAGTTAAAGTAAGATTTCATAAGTATGACTGCAATGTCTGCAGTTATACAAATGAAATCCCCAAAAGCGGTCCCAACAGTATGTGGCATCCTAATAGGTCCAGGGTTGTCCATCCTGAATGCATGCGATTTCTTACCCAGCTAATTTCCTGAAAAACATAGAGAAAGTCGTCAACAAATATGTTGAGTGAATTTACAGGTTTTCATGTGTATGCGGTTTGTCAAACCAAGTTCGTATAAATGATTTGTTATTCATTTATAAAATACAAGTTATGTAGGGTTGTTACCCTGAAGTATTGTTATACGTGGGATGTCATCCCAAAGTATGTACTGGTCGTTCTCCAGTGTGAAATAAGTTACCGGTATGTTTTCCGGTGTCCAACAGTAGTAGGATTCGTTCTTCCTAAAAGTATGTGGGAATTTTACTTAGACTGTGATCCCCTGAAAGGTGAGCTAAACCTCGCAGGTTAAAGTAACGCGACCTAACCCTATAACCAAACCACAACCAGAACTTATGTTGTTTGCCTGAACGGACATTTAAGTATACGCTCCACCGTAGGAGGGTCGTCACGGCAATAGTACTATCCGTATACTCAGTGGCTAGAGTCACCTAGCTAATGGTTACAGTAGCATGTCATGAGGTCTTTCATGCACACAATCCAAGTCTAGGTCCGTACTAGGATCCTTTGTCTAATTCCCAAATAGTTGTGAAAATTTAATATCACAAATCAACATTTGCATAAAAGCAGTAAAGCATTTATAATTTGATTGCATGTGTTGGCATGCAATTTCTATGTTTAACACCCCTGTGTTTAAAAGCAGAAATCATTTAAAAGTAGGGGCTGTAAACTCACAGTGGTTTGCTCGGTATGAATGCTAGCAGCTGACAGGTAATAGCCCAAAGGTATGTTAACCTATATACCATAAACGTATTAACATAAGTACGTTTGATTTGTTTAATCAACTCATGTTAACAGTTTGTTTGTTTTGTAGAAATTGTTGATTTATTAGTAATTTAAGTCGTTGCATTCGTTGGTGCCATTGTGTTGAAATTTTGTTATTATTTCTCACGTCGTATGCCTTGTCAAGTGTATACATATGCATATTCATGTATACATAAGTTCTAAACACGTGGTTTACGTAATAAAATGTATATATAAGTTTTATTTGTCATAAAACTTCTTATTGTATTTATTTTCATTTATAAATTAAATAAATGTTATCGGTTATTTAAAAGTCATCTCTTGTATATACGTAAAACATGTATTTGTATGGATTCGTCGCTTTGTTATTTAGTTTGTACATATATATTTATACATACATATACATAGAATCATACACGTTCTATTTTATAAATGTTCGTTTCGTGAAACGATTCGGGTCACGTCTTATGTTTGGGATATTTTGGAAGTTTATTGGGCTCGGCCCGATTTGTTTTGTTTTCGGTTTAGTAACTTAACCCGATTACCTAACCTTTTTGGCCCATTACAAGTTTTGATCCAATGACCCGTTTATTTAATTTAACTCATTTGTTTTTACAACTCTCGGCCCAAACCCAAAGTCTTAGGCCCAAGGGGTATTCGGCCTAGCTTGTGACCACGGCCCAGTCTGCAGCCCAGCCCAGCCGATCGGCTTGGGATAGCCGTTCGGCTTGGCTAGCCGTTCGGCTTGGACTCCAGCCGTTCGGCTTGGACTCCAGCCGTTCGGCTTGGGCTTCCGGCCCAATCCAAACCCCACTCGATCCAGTCCAATATAATAAGCCCATTATTTATTTCGGTCCAGTCCACATCACTCGGCCCATTAAGCATTTTAGTTCGGTCCAATAAGCATTTTAGTCCGGCCCAATTACTCAGCCCACCAAACTCGCATACAGCCGATCGGCTTTGTTCTTAGCCGTTCGGCTTTGGTCTCTCAGCCGTTCGGCTTTGTGACCTTAGCCGTTCGGCTTTGACTCGATTCCAGGCCTCTGTTCGTTCTTCAAATTTCCAAACTCGAAATCAGGGTATGTTTGTTCCATTTTTCGAACGGTTTTAGTGTTTAGATGCTTAGTAACAACAATATATGTCATTATATCACATTTTAACAAGTTTAACATATATGATTCATGGATTTATGGTTTGGTTTCATATAACCCATTTCAAAAAAATCAACATATAATCATCAAACTTTATGTGTTATATACATGGATTGTGATATATATACGAGTTATACAACGAAATTTAAGTATGGAATTCGAAGGTTTTGAAGTTCCCTTACAATGGTGAAGTTGACGGTGACGATGATGATGCGAAGAAGATGATGAGGATGTTGGTCCGGGCTTGTTGTTCTACTCCTCTTCTTGCTGCTCTCTGCTGCTTCTCCCTTGTGTGTGTGTGCTTAGCAAAGGAGAAGAAGAAGATGAAGGTAGATGATGATGTGTGTGTTAGTGTGTGTGTTGCTCAAATGATCAGGGAGGAGAAGAAGTAGCAGTCAAAGTATGGGAGATCACAGTCTGTGGTCTCCCAATTATTGGTGTTTGTTGTGTATTTTAAGCCCGTTAATTTCGAGTACGGGTATAATTTTAGCAATATAAAAGTAAACATTTTATATTTTTATTTTGTAGATGCTCTCCTGGTTCGTTATTTAAACTCGGAATAATGATGTTTTCATTATTTTTAACTGTCGTTTAATTTCTGCGTTGGACTGCTAACATTTTAAATTGAGTGCCAAATTTCAGTCGAATTTCGGGTTCATATTTTGAGGTAATGTTACAATTGTTTCCAAATGAATGAGAAAATTTGAATTTTTCTCATCTTGATCTCTGAATGCATTTTAAAATTGTTTCTGTTCGTTTTATAATACGTTTTATGTTAAACGTATTTTTAACCCGTTTTATCTATAGGTTATAGATATAATAGTACTCGTAATTAATAATTGCATTATTAATTATGTTGTGTCACCAACTTTTGTCGTATTTATCTGTCGGGTTCGTCTCGACACATTTGTACGTAACTTTAATTACTTACGTATTAGTAATACTTTTTGTTTAAAAGTACTAGGCTGCTAGACTTACATCACATCAGAAGTTTTTGTTTTAAACTTAATCAGGAAATTAGCGTAAGAATGCACATGCTTAATGTAAATCAGTACCTAATTTGGAGAGTTGTCACAATACGGTACTTGGTTGTACCACCGATTTGCGGGTTAAGCTTCGACTATGAGCTCATGGCAACGGTATATACATATTTACCTATTATTTGCTTGGTTGCAGATACTTGGTTTACGCCTGCGGGCACAACTGATAGAAATCTTGTGTTCAAACTATTACTTACTTACAAACCTGTGAGATTCACCAACATTCGTGTTGACCCTTTTTAGCATGTATTCTCAGGTACACGTACGGAGTAGGATTACTCCAGAATTACTAGCTAGAGTCGCATGATTTCCAAACTGCATTTAACGGAGATTCTTTAGCATTATCTTTTGTAACTATGGTTATGTAATAGAATCTCCCGTTACGTACGCGGACTCTAGAGGACCTTACTTTTGTAACGAAAACACTATGTTTTCAACCACTATTTTATAATGGTATGTAACTATTTTACAAAACGTCTCATTTAGAAGTCGTTTGCTATACTTTGGTGCTTAATTATTGATTAGTAACACCCAAAGCTTGCTTCCGCGCAATATTAAATTTGGGGGTGTTACAGATTGGTATCAGAGCCTAAGGTTATAGCGAACTAGGTTGCATTTAGTGGGCCTAGACTATGACCGTTAGGCAGTATCTCCCTATTAGTTATGACTGGTTCAGGAATTACATCATACGACTTTAATTTAACATAGCTTGATCAACTATGTATAATTAAAGAAAGATGATGTGAGGTCTGAAATGGTTATGATGAACAGGGATACACTAGTTGACTCTGACCACGAGAGAAACCGGGACTCAAACATGTCTGTGATTAGACACTTTAGGCTATTATGTGATATATATACATGTATACATAGATAAGCCTCACTCTCGCTCAATATCTTAGACTATATTGTATATGAATATAGACCTCATTCTTCTTAAACGCTTTGTCTCAGAATGGCAAACACACCACCCAATTCATCACGCTCCCAACCGTATGGATCACAAAACCCACGGATTTCCAGGAGGACCACAATGTCGCCTCGAACTAACCCCTATTCCGTACCAGCTCTAGCCGCCAGGCTAAACCACCATGAGCGACGATTTCGCGAAATGGACTTAGAGCTGCAAGAGACTCGTGAGAACTGGAGACTCACAGCTCTTGAACGTATCAACCAAGTCTCCGAAGATCACGAGAACACTGTGGATAACATGGACACACTTCACGACCAACTGGGAGAAACTATCGAAACTATGGGGACTATTCACAATCAAGTGATTAGTAACCAGAACGAAATCTCAAATCTGCAAACACGACTGCAAGAATACGAGACGCGTCTACGGGAAACCGAGGATGCTCTTAGAATGGTTAGCAGGCTTGCAGAATCTGTTAACCATCTCACTTCTCTGTTGTCACAACTTGACCTACATCAAGATTAGTGCAGTGATTATCGTGTAACCTATTAGCTAGCTATGTAAACTCTTGTAACCCGACCGGATGTAATATTCCCGGCATCTTTTGTGAACTTAGAATTCTGAAATCTTTTGAACTCGTACCTTGAGTGGTTGCAAATATATCTATCTTATGTTATTGATTGTCCTATAGTGATGTTGTATATTACCTCTTTTATATATGCATCCGTGATAATCATACTCCTTGTGCAAAATCTCACATGCCTCCTAACTGTTTATTAAAGGAACATGCCGCCAAGGAAACAGACTTTCACCGCTGCTAAACTTGCCCAGTTCGTTGCGCAAGGAGTAGCCGATGCCCTGGATGCTTAAGAGGCACAGCGAAACAGTGGTTCAAATCCGAACCAGGGTAGCGAAAATACCTCCAACACAGCACCGACTGCCAAACCTTGCACATACAAGGATTTTCTGAACTGCAAACCATTAAACTTCAAGGGAACTGAAGGAGCCATTGGCTTACTAAGATGGATTGAGAAACCGGAATCTGTTTTTCGAATCTGCAACTGCACCGAGGATTGCAAGGTTAAGTACTCTACCTGCACCTTTATGGATGGTGCCCTTACCTGGGGGAATACCTACGCCCAAACTGTGGGGATTGATGTCGCTTATCAACTCCCTTGGGAAGACCTAAAGAAGATGTTGACAGATGAGTATTGTCCAAGAGAAGAGCTACAACAGCTTGAGGTTGAATTCTGGAACCTCACAGTGAGAGGTGATGATATCACCGGTTACACTACCCGCTTCCACCAGCTGGCACTTCTGTGCCCAACAATGGTCGATCCTGAATACAAGAGGATCGAAAGGTATATCTGGGGACTCCCAGCCAAGATCCAGGGGATGGTAACTGCGTCCAACCCGGGGACTATTCAGAGTGCCATCCGTATGGCACATAACTTAATGGCTCAGGTAGTCCGTCGTGGAACATCCGCTGGAAAGGATACTGGAAACCGATCTAGGGATAACAAACGGAAATGGAATCCCAACCACAACCAAAACCAAGGTCAACAACAAAACAAGAGGCTAGATACTACAAAGGCCTATGCTGCTGGTACCAATGAAAAGAAAGGATACAGTGGGAGCAAACCCTATTGCTCCAAATGCAACCGTCACCACGATGGTTCTTGCCCTTGCAGTAAGTGCAAACGTTTCGGGCACTTAGCTAAAGATTGTCGAACCAACGCCATAATCCCAAACTCTAACACACCAAAGGCCTGCTTTGAGTGTGGAAACACCAGACATTTCAGGAATGATTGTCCAAAACTGAGAAGTAATAACAGGAACAACAACACCAACGCTCGCGGCAGAGCTTTTGTGTTGAACTCGGGGGAAGCCTGTCAAGACCCGAACGTTGTTACGGGTATGTTTCTTTTCAACGACTTAACCGCTTCAGTCTTATTTGATACTGGTGCCGATAAAAGTTTCATATCTGATGAATTTAGCCCACTGCTCAATGCTACCCCCACTGCCTTAGATGCTAAGTACATTGTAGAATTAGCAAATGGAAAACTAATTGAGGTCGATAGTATAATATGCAATTGCACCCTAAACCTAGCAAGTGAGCTATTCTCTATTGACCTTATACCTGTCGAAATCGGCAGCTTTGACATAATCGTCGGTATGGATTGGTTATCCAAACACCGCGCCGAGATTATTTGTTTTGAGAAAATTGTTCGTATTCCTCTCGTCACCGGTGGAACTTTAATCGTACAAGGGGAGACCGGTGGGACGAGACTTAACATTATTTCTTGTATGAAAACCCGGAAATACTTGAGAAAAGGGTACCAGGCAATTCTCGCACACGTTATAGAGAAACAGTCGGAGGAGAAGCGACTTGAGGATGTGCCTATTGTTCGAGATTTCCCAGAAGTCTTTCCTGAAGACTTGTCTGGCCTACCGCCAACTAGACAAGTCGAATTTTCTATTGACCTTGTACCCGGCGCAGCACCCGTGGCACGAGCACCGTACCATTTAGCCCCCTCTGAACTTCAGGAGTTGTCTACTCAATTGCAAGAACTCCTGGATAAAGGCTTTATTCGACCGAGTTCCTCGCCTTGGGGAGCCCCGGTCCTGTTTGTGAAAAAGAAAGACGCTTCTTTCCGCATGTGCATCGACTACCGTGAACTCAACAAATTAACCGTTAAGAACCGTTACCCACTACCACGCATTGATGACCTGTTTGACCAACTCCAAGGGTCGAGTGTTTACTCAAAGATTGATCTACGGTCAGGTTATCACCAACTACGAGTTCGTGATACTGACATTCCTAAAACCGCTTTCCGAACTCGCTACGGGCATTACGAATTCCAAGTGATGCCATTCGGCTTAACCAACGCACCGGCAGTATTCATGGACCTTATGAATCGGGTGTGTAAGCCTTACCTCGACAAGTTTGTCATCGTCTTCATCGATGATATTCTGATTTACTCGCGTAATGAACAAGAACACGCGCAACACCTGAAAACCGTTCTAGAACTACTCAAGCATGAGGAGTTATATGCCAAATTCTCCAAGTGTGAGTTCTGGATGCAAACTGTACAATTCCTTGGACACGTGATTGACAGTCAAGGAATTCGTGTTGATCCTTCAAAAATTGAAGCCATCAAGTGCTGGCAAGCACCTACTACACCTACCGAGGTACGACAATTCTTAGGACTCGCCGGATACTATAGGCGATTCATTGAGAACTTTTCAAAAATAGCTCAACCCCTCACTGCACTGACCCAAAAGGAAAAGAAATTCGATTGGACTGATAAGCAGGAGTCAGCCTTCCAGCTGCTCAAACAAAAACTCTGCAGTGCACCTATTTTATCTTTACCCGAAGGCAACGATGACTTCGTGGTATACTGTGACGCTTCACACCAAGGTCTCGGGTGCGTGCTGATGCAACGAGACAAAGTCATTGCTTACGCCTCTCGACAACTCAAAGTCCACGAAAAGAATTACACCACTCATGACCTATAGTTGGGGGCAGTGGTATTCGCCCTAAAAATCTGGAGACACTACTTATACGGTACCAAGTGTACAGTTTTCACCGACCACAAAAGTCTCCAACACATCTTCGACAAAAAAGACCTAAACATGAGACAACGCCGTTGGGTCGAACTACTTACTGATTACGACTGCGAAATACGTTACCATCCGGGCAAGGCAAACGTTGTTGCTGATGCCTTAAGTCGTAAGGAACGAGTGAAACCCCATCGGGTCCGAGCACTTAGTATGACTATACACAACGACCTGATAACCCAAATTCTTACCGCTCAACTCGAAGCACTCAAAGCTGAAAACGTGAAACACGAGGCCTTGCGAGGCATGAACAAACAATTTGAAACCAAATCCAACGGAGCCAAATACTTTTCAAACCGAATCTGGTTGCCAAATTTTGGGAACCTACGAGACTTAGTGATGGATGAAGCTCACAAGTCTAAGTACTCTATACACCCTGGTGCCGACAAAATGTACCATCGCATCAAGGAGTTGTATTGGTGGCCCAATATGAAAGCCGACATTGCTACCTACATTGGCAAGTGTCTCACTTGTTCTAAGGTTAAAGCCGAACATCAGAAACCTTCCGGTTTACTACACCAACCGGAAATCCCCGAATGGAAATGGGAGCAAATCACCATGAATTTCATTACCAAACTCCCAAAAACCTCTAGCGGTTGCGATACCATTTGGGTGATCGTAGACCGACTTACTAAATCTGCGCATTTCCTAGCCATCAAGGAAACTGACAAGATGGAACGTTTGACACGGATTTACCTGAAAGAGATCGTGTCAAGACACGGTGTGCCCATCTCGATTATCTCTGACCGAGATGCTCGATTTACTTCTCGCTTCTGGCAATCACTACAAAAATCTCTTGGTACTCGTCTAGATATGAGTACAGCTTATCATCCTCAAACTGACGGCCAGAGCGAACGAACTATACAAACACTGGAGGATATGCTACGAGCCTGCGTAGTTGACTTCGGTAAAAACTGGGAAAATCACTTACCTTTGTGTGAGTTTTCCTACAACAACAGTTATCACGCCAGCATCAAAGCTGCACCCTTCGAGGCACTTTACGGTCGTAAGTGCCGATCACCCATTTGTTGGACTGAGGTGGGGGATACACAACTCACTGGTCCAGAAATCATTCACGAAACCACTAAAAAGATCGTCGGCATACAAAACCGACTGAAAGCCGCGCGTGATCGTCAGAAAAGCTATGCTGACGTGAGACGCAAACTGTAACACCCCCAAATATGTCGTTTAGCGGAAGCAGGATTTGGGTGTTACTAATCAATAATCAAAGCACAGAGATTAATAGTAAACGACCACTACATGCGTCGTTTTACATTTAAATTGATAAAATAAAAGTTTACATCAAAGTATCGTTTACATTAGCTCCTTTTGAAATTGAGAGATTTAAGTACATAATTAAACTATACAAAATGTAATAATGCAGCTAAATCTCTGATTGTTTGCATGCTGACTCGAGCTAATGGATCTTGATTAAGCAGTCCAACCTACTGCTGGTCACCTGTGATACATGCTAAAATGGGTCAGCGAAACGCTGGTGAGCTCACAGGTTTGTATATCAACATATATTTGTATGAACCGCAAGATTTTATAATTGAATTTAAAATGCAATTAAGCAAAATAAAAGTTATACAGCCATGAGCACATAGTCTGAGCTTAACTTGAGTGTCAGGTCCAATTAAGGAAACCCAACTGAGTTGCCTCCTACGAGTGCCTAATCTACACTCGTCTTCCCAAATGCTAATACGTCCGTTTGACCAGTTAGTGCGTGCTAACCCGGACGAGGATTGTCAATCCTATATGATATCATATACTAACATTCACGCTACAGATGTATTACCAGACTATGCTATGGAGGGCTTTATTGATTAGTTGAAAACAACTCATGTAGTATTTGATTGATTGGTACTTGCGTTCAACTTGTAAAATAAAATGAGCAATAATATCACACCCCTGATTGAAAAGCAGTAAAATAGGGGCCATGAGACTCACCTGAGCCTTGAGCGATTAAATTAATAAACTTGAATTGATTAGCGGTGGATTGATGTCCGAAGACTTGTAGCCTGAGAGTGTCCAAGACACACAATGGTTATAACATGAGTAGGCATCTCGAAAGACTGCCCTTGTAATTGTTCGTCCAACTTAGAATGTCCAAATTACTACGATTTGGTTAATTGAATTATCCAAATTACTACGATTTGGTTGTTTGACTTGTGTTTTGAAAACGTGTACGGCCCGTTGGTGATTTGTTTGTAATGATAATCCCATATCATTATTTTGATGATTTTGAAGCATTATACTAAAAATAAATTCCATTGTGTTTTAGAAGTTGTATCGCATTCGTGTTTGATGTTATACAAGTTTAACACTTGGTGTGAAAGTTTATATGTAACACCGTTACTTGTGAACCTAGGGTAAGGGCGAAGCCCGTAAATGACGGGGGTCCGGGGGCAGCGTCCCTGGTAGCGGGGTCCAAGGGGCAGAGCCCCTGGCTGGGGTCGAGCTGCCAGGTCAGCTTGGAAAATTTTATTTCAACTAAATTGCTTTGGTGAAAAACGCATCTGGACTTGAATTTCGGTGAAATTGAGTGTCAAATTTTGAGTCTCAAAACTTAGTGAAAAATGAGTTTTAAACTCTCTGTTTTTAGCGACACAGCATGCGACACAATGGTCATGTATGCGACACAAGGGTTGTGTCGCATAAGAATGCGACACAAGAGCTTAGCGACACAAGGGTTGTGTCGCATAAGTGTACGATGCTGATTTAACAGCGACATAGTGATTGTGTCGCATGGGATTTGCGACATAAGGTACGACACAAAGGATCTTATACGACACAAGGCTTGTGTCGCAAAGATGAACACTCAGACAGTCCCCAGCGACTGTCGTGGTTTTCAAACCCAAATCTAACTCGTTTTTAGGCTATAAAATCATGTTTTCCTCATACATTTGGACAATACTAAGTTGTGTAAACATTATAACACTGAAATAATACACCAAAATGAGTAGATCTAAATATTTAGAGAATTTCTTACAATTTCAAATCGAAGCTAGAGGAGGCCGAAAATGATGATGATGCTTTTGTAAATCTTGTTCCTTGCTTGATGGTGATTCCGAAAATACAACTTTGTTGGTTGGTTTACAAATCCGAAAATTGATGAAATCTTGGGAGAGAATTTAGGGAGTGTGTGTGTTTTGTTGAAATGGAAATGGAAGAAAGAGGGAAAGAGGTGGGGTGTAGGTGAAAGCCTCACCTTTTTCAGTCCTCGCAATCGCGCTCCGTGCGGTGTTCGTTCTCCCGTTCGTTTAAATGTTAAATGTTTATCTTATACGTTTAAATACACGTTTTAAATACGAATAATTACCCAATATTTTGATGAAGTATTTTACCAAATACTTAATGGTTGCGTTATAAGGTATAACTTTAACTTGTTTCGATTTGTTTGCGCGTTTAATAATCTAATCGTGTAGTCCTTGTTTGTACGATACGAATTTGAATTGAAATATTATCTAAATAATATTTTGGATATAATTGCGTTATTAAATAATATTATATTATTTAATAAAATTTTCACCAACGTCCGTATTAATTGAATCGAATTGCATTCGATTTGAAACTCGTACGATTTAATCAAATCGCATACTTGTATATATATATACTCATCAATATATATGTTGATACATTAATTAGCCTAACACAGAACTAATTACATGTATTAAAACTTGATTAGGCACTAACTACTAGTCCTAATTTGACGGGTGTCACATTCTCCCCCTGTTAGAAGAATTTCGTCCCGAAATTTAAGTTGAAGTCGTGTTTGAAGTAGCTTCAGTGAATAATTGAGGGTACTTGAGTCGCATTTGGTCTTCCCGTTCCCAGGTGAATTCCGGCCCACGCCGCGAATTCCACCTGACTTTGACAATGGGAATACGACTTTGCTTGAGTTGTTTGACCTCGCGGTCCATGATTTCGGCGGGTTCTTCAACAAAATGAAGCTTGTCATCAATTCGAATTTCATCGAGTGGAATGATAAGTGTCTCATCAGACAGACACTTCTTTAAATTTGAAATGTGAAAAGTGGGATGCACACTGCCGAGCTTGGATGGCAGTTGCAATCGATATGCCACTGGACCTATCCTCTCGAGGATTTCAAATGGTCCAATGTATCTGGGATTCAATTTCCCGCGTTTACCGAATCGGATAACACCTTTCCAAGGTGAAACCTTGAGTAGTACTCGATCCCCAACCTGGAATTCGAGGGGTTTGCGTCTCACGTCAGCATAACTTTTCTGACGGTCACGTGCGGCTTTGAGTTTGTTTTGAATCTCGAAGATTTTCTCGGTTGTTTCGTGAATGATCTCAGGACCGGTGAGTTGACTGTCTCCCACTTCGGTCCAACAGATAGGTGATCGGCACTTACGACCGTAGAGTGCCTCGAAAGGTGCAGCCTTAATGCTGGTGTGATAGCTGTTGTTGTACGAAAACTCGCACAATGGTAGATGTTTTTCCCAGTTTACACCGAAGTCAACTACGCAAGCTCGTAGCATATCTTCCAGTGTTTGAATTGTCCGTTCAGTTTGGCCGTCAGTTTGTGGATGGTATGCGGTACTCATATCAAGACGGGTACCCAATGATTTTTGAAGTGATTGCCAAAAGTGAGATATGAAACGACTATCCCTATCCGAGATAATCGAGATTGGAACTCCGTGTCGAGAAACAACCTCTTTGATGTAGATTTGTGTGAGGCGTTCCATTTTGTCGGCTTCCTTGATTGCCAGAAAATGAGCAGATTTTGTGAGACGATCAACGATCACCCAAATGGTATCACAACCGCTCGATGACTTTGGTAGTTTGGTTATGAAATCCATGGAAATTTGTTCCCATTTCCATTCAGGAATGCTGGGTTGTTGGAGTAAACCAGAAGGTTTTTGATATTCGACTTTGACTTTTGAGCAAGTGAGGCACTTGCTGACGTATGTAGCGATTTCAGCTTTCATATTCGGCCACCAATAGAATTCCTTGATGCCATGATACATTTTGTCGGATCCAGGATGGATAGAATATTTGGACTTGTGAGCTTCGTCCATCACCAAGTCTCGTAGATTTCCAAAACTGGGTAACCAGATTCGGTTTGAGAAGTACCTAATCCCGTTAGGTTTGATTTCGAATTGTTTGTCCATGCCTCGCAAGGCTTCGTTTTTGATGTTATTGGTTTTCAGAGCTTCGAGTTGAGCAGTGAGAATCTGAATGTTCAGATCATTGTGAATAGTTATGCTGAGGGCTCGAACTCGAAGTGGTTTCGTTCGTTCTTTTCGACTGAGGGCATCAGCAACAAGATTTGCTTTGCCCGGATGGTATTTGATCTCACAATCGTAGTCGGTAAGCAATTCGACCCACCGACGTTGTCTCATGTTGAGATCCTTCTGATCGAATATGTGTTGGAGACTTTTGTGGTCGGTAAAGATTGTGCACTTAGTGCCATAGAGGTAATGTCTCCAGATTTTGAGGGCAAAGACGACAGCTCCTAGCTCGAGATCGTGGGTGGTGTAGTTCTTTTCGTGAATTTTGAGCTGTCGCGAAGCATAAGCAATAACTTTGTCTCGTTGCATCAGCACACAACCGAGACCTTGATGAGAAGCATCGCAGTATACCACGAAGTCATCGGTGCCTTCGGGTAAAGATAGAATCGGAGCACTGCAAAGCTTTTGTTTCAGGAGTTGAAACGCTGACTCTTGTTTATTAGTCCAATCGAACTTTTTGTCTTTCTGAGTCAAGGTTGTGAGTGGTTGAGCAATTTTTGAGAAATTTTCAATGAATCGCCGATAATACCCGGCAAGACCCAAGAATTGGCGTACTTCAGTTGGAGATGTTGGTGCTTGCCAGCACTTGATGGCCTCGATTTTTGATGGATCGACATGGATTCCTTGACTATTAACAACATGTCCAAGGAATTGAACGGATTGTATCCAGAACTCACACTTGGAGAATTTGGCGTAAAGCTCTTCGTGTTTGAGTAGTTCTAGAATGGTTTTGAGGTGTTGCGCGTGTTCTTGTTCGTTTCACGAGTATATGAGAATGTCGTCAATAAAGACAATGACAAACTTGTCGAGATACGGTTTGCACACCCGATTCATAAGATCCATGAATACAGCCGGTGCGTTGGTTAGGCCGAATGGCATTACTTGAAATTCATAATGCCCGTAACGAGTTCGGAAAGCAGTTTTCGGGATATCGATGTCGCGAACTCGAAGTTGATGGTAACCAGACCGAAGATCGATCTTTGAATAAATACTTGACCCTTGTAGTTGGTCAAACAGGTCATCAATACGAGGAAGTGGATAACGGTTCTTGACGGTTAGTTTGTTCAACTCTCGATAATCGATGCACATTCGGAAAGAACCGTCTTTCTTTTTGACAAATAGGACCGGAGCTCCCCAAGGTGAAGAACTCGGTCGAATGAATCCTCTATCCAGGAGTTCCTGTAATTGGGTGGACAGTTCCTGAAGTTCGGATGGGGCTAATCGGTATGGTGCTCGGGCCACGGGTGTAGCACCTGGCACGAGATCGATTGAGAACTCAACCTGTCTTGGCGGTGGCAGACCAGGCAGTTCTTCGGGAAAGACTTCTGGAAAGTCTCGAACGATGGGTACATCCTCAAGTCGCTTCTCCTCCGACTTTTTCTCCATGATGTGTGCGAGGATTGCTGGATAACCTTTTCTCAAGAATTTCTGAGTTTTTAAGCAAGATATGATGTTTAGTCTCGTCCCACCGGTCTCCCCCTGTATGACCAAGGTTCTACCGACGGCGAGAGGAATACGAACGAGTTTATCATAACAAATGATTTCAGCGCGATGTTTGGACAACCAGTCCATTCCAATGATGACGTCGAAACTTCCAATTTCAACAGGCATAAGATCGATTGAAAAGATTTCGTTGGCTAGGTTTAAAGTGCAATTAGGTATCACACTATTGGTTTCTATGAGCTTACCATTTGCAAGTTCTACGGTGTACTTAACATCTAAGGCAATTGGGGTGATGTCAAGTAGTGGGCAAAACTCATCAGAAATAAAGCTTCTATCGGCACCAGTATCAAATAGAACAGAAGCAGTTAAGTTGTTGAGGAGGAACATACCCGTGACCACATTCGGGTCCTGACGGGCATCCCCGGAATTGAGTACGAACGCTCTTCCCCTTGCGTTGTTGTTGTTGTTGTTGCCCTTGTTCTTGTTTTTAGGACATTCGTTCTTGAAGTGTCCCGTTTCTCCACACCCAAAGCAGGATTTGGGTTGGTTGGAATTGTTGCGAGAGGTGTTGTTGTTGGATTTAGGGGCTCGGCAATCCCGGGTCAAGTGCCCATACCTCCTGCAGTTGTTGCAGGGAGTACTGCATGGACCATCGTGGTGGTAGTTACACTTGGAACAATATGGCTTGTCCCCAGTGTAAGCACGTTTGGTTTCAGAATTGGTATTGTAAACTTGGATGGTGTTTGATTTCTTGTTCTGGTTGTTTTGGTGTTCGGAAGGTTTGCGTTTGTTGTTGTTGGAGGAGGATGTATTGGATTTCTCACGGGTGATAACCATTGCCATGAGTTCATGTATTAGCCGGATAGCACTTTCAGTAGTGGTTGGCTTGGATGAAGCGACATTCCCTTGGATATTTTCCGGGAGGCCGCGGATGTATCTTTTGATGCTCTTCTCCTCCGGATCAACCAAACCCGGGCATAATAGTGCAAATTGCTGGAATTTGGTGGTATATCTAGCGATGTCAGTTCCCTGCACAGTCAGGTGCCAGAACTCTTCTTCCAATCGATGTAATTCTTCTTCAGGGCAGTATTTTTCCCTTAGCTTCTTCTTCAATTCAGCCCAGGGGAGTTGATTTGCTATTTCGATGCCTACAGAATTGGCGTGGGTATTCCACCACGTAAGTGCACCTTCCTGAAAGGTGTAAGCAGAGAATTTGACTTTGTTTTCCTCAGCACAGTTGCAGAGGTTGAAGACGGATTCCATACGTTCAATCCATCGGATCAGACCAATGGCACCTTCCGTGCCTTTGAAGTAAAGTGGTTTGCAGCTGAGAAAATCCTTGTAGGAACAAGGCTTGATGACAGGAGTATTAACTGGGGTTTCGTCATTGTTTCGTGAGTTTCGGGGTGAATCCCAAGCAGCCAAAGCATCAGCCACAGCTCGAGATACAACAGCAGCAAGTTCGGCATCACTGTAACTTTTCCTCTTTGGCGGCATGATTCTTCAAGAAAGAATGAGCGGTACATAAGAAATTTCACCAGGATGATAATTACGATAGATGTATATATGTAAGAAGGGTAATATACAACATCACAGAGTAACAATCATATTGTAGAAATAACGAAAGAGATTGTCAATTCATAATACGAAGTCAAACGATTACAGAAAATTTCTAGCTAGAGGTTTCAAAAGTTACAGACTTAGAAGTTTTACAAAAGTTCCGGGAATTATTACATCCGGTCGAATTACATAGGTCCTATGAAAGCATAATAAAGTACAGGTTCAGCCTAAGCTAATCCTGACGTAGATTGAGTTGTGGCAGTAGTGTGGTGAGACGGTCCACAGATTCTGCAAGTCTGCTAACCAGGCGGAGGGCATCCTCGGTTTCCCTTAGACGTGTCTCACACTGGTTCAGCCTTGATTGTAGGACAGAAATATCGTTTCGGTTGCCAATCACTTGATTGTGGATAACCTCCATGGTTTTGATGGTTTCTCCCATTTGATTTTGAAGGGTACCCATGGTGTTGATGGTGTTTTCGTGGTCTTCGGAGACTTGATTGATTCGTTCGAGTGAAGTGAGTCTCCAGTTTTCGTTGGTTTCTTGAAGTTCGATCTCCATAGCGTTAAGTCGTTGCTCGTGGTGGTGTACCCTATCGGCTAAATCCGGTAGAGTAAGGTGAGCAGGATATGGGCTAGCCCGAGGCGACCTGGGGTCCCTCCTAGCCACTCTTGGATTTCGTGATCCATACGGATAAGAGTGTGATGAATTGGGTGGTGTGTTTGCCATTCTGAGACAAAGCGTTAGAAAGAATGAGGCCTATATTCATATAATACATATATAATATAGCCTAAGATATTGAGTGAGAACGAGGCTTATCTATGTATATATATATATATATCACATAATAGCCTAGAGTGTCTAACACAGACAAGTTTGAGTCCCGGTTTCTCTCGTGGTCAGAGTCAACTAGTGTATCCTGTTCAGTCATGACTCCTTTCAGATTCCACATTATTTTCTTTTAATTGTACATAGTTGATCAGGCTATGTTAAATTAAACTAATACAATGCAGTCACTGAACCTAATCATACTTAATGAGGAATACTGCCTAACGGTCATAGTCTAGGCCCACTAAATGCAACCTAGTTCACTATAACCTTAGGCTCTGATACCAATCTGTAACACCCCCAAATATGTCGTTTAGCGGAAGCAGGATTTGGGTGTTACTAATCAATAATCAAAGCACAGAGATTAATAGTAAACGACCACTACATGCGTCGTTTTACATTTAAATTGATAAAATAAAAGTTTACATCAAAGTATCGTTTACATTAGCTCCTTTTGAAATTGAGAGATTTAAGTACATAATTAAACTATACAAAATGTAATAATGCAGCTAAATCTCTGATTGTTTGCATGCTGACTCGAGCTAATGGATCTTGATTAAGCAGTCCAACCTACTGCTGGTCACCTGTGATACATGCTAAAATGGGTCAGCGAAACGCTGGTGAGCTCACAGGTTTGTATATCAACATATATTTGTATGAACCGCAAGATTTTATAATTGAATTTAAAATGCAATTAAGCAAAATAAAAGTTATACAGCCATGAGCACATAGTCTGAGCTTAACTTGAGTGTCAGGTCCAATTAAGGAAACCCAACTGAGTTGCCTCCTACGAGTGCCTAATCTACACTCGTCTTCCCAAATGCTAATACGTCCGTTTGACCAGTTAGTGCGTGCTAACCCGGACGAGGATTGTCAATCCTATATGATATCATATACTAACATTCACGCTACAGATGTATTACCAGACTATGCTATGGAGGGCTTTATTGATTAGTTGAAAACAACTCATGTAGTATTTGATTGATTGGTACTTGCGTTCAACTTGTAAAATAAAATGAGCAATAATATCACACCCCTGATTGAAAAGCAGTAAAATAGGGGCCATGAGACTCACCTGAGCCTTGAGCGATTAAATTAATAAACTTGAATTGATTAGCGGTGGATTGATGTCCGAAGACTTGTAGCCTGAGAGTGTCCAAGACACACAATGGTTATAACATGAGTAGGCATCTCGAAAGACTGCCCTTGTAATTGTTCGTCCAACTTAGAATGTCCAAATTACTACGATTTGGTTAATTGAATTATCCAAATTACTACGATTTGGTTGTTTGACTTGTGTTTTGAAAACGTGTACGGCCCGTTGGTGATTTGTTTGTAATGATAATCCCATATCATTATTTTGATGATTTTGAAGCATTATACTAAAAATAAATTCCATTGTGTTTTAGAAGTTGTATCGCATTCGTGTTTGATGTTATACAAGTTTAACACTTGGTGTGAAAGTTTATATGTAACACCGTTACTTGTGAACCTAGGGTAAGGGCGAAGCCCGTTAATGACGGGGGTCCGGGGGCAGCGTCCCTGGTAGCGGGGTCCAAGGGGCAGAGCCCCTGGCTGGGGTCGAGCTGCCAGGTCAGCTTGGAAAATTTTATTTCAACTAAATTGCTTTGGTGAAAAACGCATCTGGACTTGAATTTCGGTGAAATTGAGTGTCAAATTTTGAGTCTCAAAACTTAGTGAAAAATGAGTTTTAAACTCTCTGTTTTTAGCGACACAGCATGCGACACAATGGTCATGTATGCGACACAAGGGTTGTGTCGCATAAGAATGCGACACAAGAGCTTAGCGACACAAGGGTTGTGTCGCATAAGTGTACGATGCTGATTTAACAGCGACATAGTGATTGTGTCGCATGGGATTTGCGACATAAGGTACGACACAAAGGATCTTATACGACACAAGGCTTGTGTCGCAAAGATGAACACTCAGACAGTCCCCAGCGACTGTCGTGGTTTTCAAACCCAAAACCCAAATCTAACTCGTTTTTAGGCTATAAAATCATGTTTTCCTCATACATTTGGACAATACTAAGTTGTGTAAACATTATAACACCGAAATAATACACCAAAATGAGTAGATCTAAATATTTAGAGAATTTCTTACAATTTCAAATCGAAGCTAGAGGAGGCCGAAAATGATGATGATGCTTTTGTAAATCTTGTTCCTTGCTTGATGGTGATTCCGAAAATACAACTTTTGTTGGTTGGTTTACAAATCCGAAAATTGATGAAATCTTGGGAGAGAATTTAGGGAGTGTGTGTGTTTTGTTGAAATGGAAATGGAAGAAAGAGGGAAAGAGGTGGGGTGTAGGTGAAAGCCTCACCTTTTTCAGTCCTCGCAATCGCGCTCCGTGCGGTGTTCGTTCTCCCGTTCGTTTAAACGTTAAATGTTTATCTTATACGTTTAAATACACGTTTTAAATACGAATAATTACCCAATATTTTGATGAAGTATTTTACCAAATACTTAATGGTTGCGTTATAAGGTATAACTTTAACTTGTTTCGATTTGTTTGCGCGTTTAATAATCTAATCGTGTAGTCCTTGTTTGTACGATACGAATTTGAATTGAAATATTATCTAAATAATATTTTGGATATAATTGCGTTATTAAATAATATTATATTATTTAATAAAATTTTCACCAACGTCCGTATTAATTGAATCGAATTGCATTCGATTTGAAACTCGTACGATTTAATCAAATCGCATACTTGTATATATATATATACTCATCAATATATATGTTGATACATTAATTAGCCTAACACAGAACTAATTACATGTATTAAAACTTGATTAGGCACTAACTACTAGTCCTAATTTGACGGGTGTCACACAAACACCTCGAATTCCAGGTTGGAGATCGAGTACTTCTGAAAGTATCGCCTTGGAAAGGCATAATTCGTTTCGGTAAACGTGGGAAACTGAATTCCAGGTACATTGGACCATTCGAGATCCTTGAAAGGATTGGTCCAGTGGCGTACAGACTGCAGCTACCTCCTGAACTCAGTAGCGTGCACCCTACCTTTCACATTTCTAACTTGAAGAAATGTCTGTCTGATGAGACACTAATCATACCTCTTGACGAAATACATATTGACGACAAACTACACTTTGTCGAGGAACCCGTGGAAATTATGGACCGCGAGGTCAAACGCCTAAAACAGAGTCGTATTCCCATTGTTAAAGTCAAGTGGAATTTGAGGCGTGGTCCTGAATTCACTTGGGAACGGGAAGACCAAATGCGACTGAAACATCCACACCTGTTCACTGACTCTACTCACACCGCGACTTCGAGCTAATTTCGGGACGAAATTCTCCTAACAAGGGGAGGATGTAACACCCGCTAATTTAGGACTTTAATTAGTGCCTAACTACTTGTAATTATATGTATTTAGTATTATATTAATCTAAATATATGTAACTTTCTGTGTAATTACATACACGTTATATGATTTGTTTAAATCATACACACTTGAACCGGACGAGGTCCGACACCGTTTAACATGGACGTTGGTGACAAATGATTTAAAAATAATGTGGATTTATCCAAACAAACATTATTTTTCCTTAATATATTGCGAGAATATATTACACATATTAAATATCGTACAAAACACTCCGTAAGCGACGAAAACACACGATTAGCGACCGAGGATCAAACGAAAACTCGAATGTTATTTTAATAACTTAGAATATATTATTTGAGTAAAACTTTTATTAAAAATATCGTATTTTAAATCGTTATCAAAACATAATGAATAAAACGTTATACGATTAACTAAAACGCAAAACGATCGGGTAAACGAACACGAGGCTTAACACAACTTTGGGGGCAAGATTTATCACCATGTGGGGGTGGGACCCCCCTGATTTCTGCTGGAAATGAGGCATGAGAGCCATACCATTTCCTTGTTCTTGTTGACTTAAATCATCACCATCACCACCATACTCTTTCATTTACACTCAACCTCATTTCTCTCCATCTACCTCTCTCCCTCTCTAAAAATCGCTGGAAAACCAGCCCCAATAATCCCACAAATCACCAACAAAAACCCATTGGATCACAAGACGCATTTGGAAGAAAACGATCACTAGAACTCGAGCTTCGTTTCTATCTTTTCCGTTTCTTCATACAAGCATTGTAAGAACTTCATGACTCTAGTGTTTTACTTATAATATGTATATTAACATGTTATGTAGCTTATTCAACTTGTTAATGTCCAAATAAGTAAATCAAAACGCAATTTAAATCTCAAAACTATGAGCTTATGTTCCTGTCCAGATTCTATTTCCACTTCCCCGAATTTTATAAAAATCATTACAACACTAAAATAGACGTTTCTTGAGCCTAAAATCAAGTACAAGAAGTCTACTTTCATAATATGTAAGCCTCACAAAAATTGAAGTTCATTTTCTATTTTTAGTTACTGAAATAAAAGTATATAGCGGATCTGATGAATCTGACCAGAATCTTGACCAATTCAAAATGAGTATATCTTGGGCTATGAGACGAATTAGAACTTGAGACCAACGGGAAAAGATCACAAATTTTGAAATCCTACTGGAACTTCTTGTGAAGTTTTGTAAAACTTAACTTATGACCAGATTATTGAGCACATGTCACAAAAACGATCTGCTGGACTTACTTCAATCTAACAATTTTCATCTCGAGTTATGCTTGGTTAAAATCGATGAAAAAGTATGTTTTGGAAAGCTAAGACATAGGAGAACATTGTGTAAAAATTTCATAACGATTCGTTAAGTTTTACTTGACCAAATTGATATTATAACACGGGTAAAATATAGGTCCGACAATAGTAAAAATCCGACAATGACCTCCGACAATGACCTCCTTCTTGAGACCATATCTTGAGTTCTAGACCTCAAAAACGTATGATACCACTTGGGAAATCTTGTTAATTTTGTGATATACAAAAATTTCTTCTTTGGCTCATTCCAGAAATGCACACATTTCTCCAGAAAATTTGATTTGTGAGAGGTGGTCTAATCTCGGATTAAAATGAACACAGACACTTTGGGAATTTTTATAAAATATCAAACGACCTCCAAAAATCATAAAAAAATTACAGAAAGTACATAACATATGTAGGAACTTTGTGTAAAAATTTCAGAACGATTTGATAACGTTTACTATTTTAGATAAAAATCACAAGAAATCCGTGAATACATTGTCGGATGAACAGTGCTCAGTGAATCACATTGTCGCATGAACAGTAACTTCGTGAAATTTTTGTCGCATGAACAGTACTTCGTGAATCCTTATTGTCGCATAACTATTATCGTATAAATAAAAACTCCGAGAATACATATTGACGCATGTGTAGTATTCGTGATTACCTATTGTCGGATAAAAATATATCTGTGACTTCTTATTCACAGATCCAACTTGCTATTGTCGGATAAATAAAACACTTGAATAAGACTCCTGTTGTCGAATAAATATTCACGGAATAAATATATATACTTTTCGAAAGACTATTGTCGGATGCAACATTCACGGATATATATATATATATATATATATATATATATATATATATATATATATTATTCTCCAAACAAACACTTATGTATAACCACAAGAAAACCTTGCGGAACATTTACAAATAAAACTAAATGTATCACCAACGGGTCGTACACACTTTCAAACACAAACCAAATGTATTTGGACATAACTAGTTGAGTGGACAACTAGCATGAATGATCTTTTGAGACATTCACTTATACATACAACCTTATATGCTTAGGGCATTAGAAGGTTGCGGGTTCGCGAAACCTACGGATTACTACTGCTTTCGGACTTTACGTTTATTAAGTTAAACGCTTGCTTGCTTGACTCAGGTGAGTCTTACAGCCCTACTTTTACTGTTTTACTTATGGGGTGAGATACATTGCTTACGTTTTCTTGAACACAAGTGCTAAATTACTTACTTTTCATATACGGGCTTGCATGAGTTACCTACTAATCCACTGAAGTCCCTCCATCATAGTTTCGTTAGTTATGGACTTAAGCGCGAATATTAGTTAATGGATCCATTAGGGACTGACCCTCCCCGCCCGGGGTAGTAGCGCTACCACGAACCGTTATGTATAAACGGGCGACTTTTATTTGTTTCATACGAGTGTTTGGATTGGGCACTCGCGGGGGCACTATACGGTACTTGGTTGTACCACCGATTTGCAGGTTAAGCTTCGACTATGAGCTCATGGCAACGGTATATACATATTTACCTATTATTTGCTTGGTTGCAGATACTTGGTTTACGCCTGCGGGCACAACTGATAGAAATCTTGTGTTCAAACTATTACTTACTTACAAACCTGTGAGATTCACCAACATTCGTGTTGACCCTTTTTAGCATGTATTCTCAGGTACACGTACGGAGTAGGATTACTCCAGAATTACTAGCTAGAGTCGCATGATTTCCAAACTGCATTTAACGGAGATTCTTTAGCATTATCTTTTGTAACTATGGTTATGTAATAGAATCTCCCGTTACGTACGCGGACTCTAGAGGACCTTACTTTTGTAACGAAAACACTATGTTTTCAACCACTATTTTATAATGGTATGTAACTATTTTACAAAACGTCTCATTTAGAAGTCGTTTGCTATACTTTGGTGCTTAATTATTGATTAGTAACACCCAAAGCTTGCTTCCGTGCAATATTAAATTTGGGGGTGTTACAAGGTAAACTCATTGAGACCGACAGTGTGATACTTAATTGCACTCTAAACCTCGCCAACGAATTTTTCTCTATTGACCTTATACCCGTCGAGATCGGGAGCTTTGACATCATTGTCGGGATGGACTGGTTGTCCAAACACCGAGCAGAGATCGTTTGTTTTGAAAAAGTCATCCGTATTCCCCTCGCCGCTGGTAGAACCTTAGTCATACAAGGGGAGACCGGCAGAACGGGACTGAACATCATCTCTTGTCTAAAAACCCGAAAGTTTCTCAGAAAGGGGTATCCTGCCATCCTCGCACACATCACAGAGAAAAAGTCAGAAGAGAAACAACTGGAGGATGTGCCAATCGTTAGAGACTTTCCCGAAGTCTTTCCAGAAGAACTACCTGGTCTACCTCCACCCAGACAGGTTGAGTTCTCCATTGATCTTGTGTCGAGTGCCGCGCCAGTAGCCCGAGCACCTTAACGCGTAGCCCCATCTGAACTTCAGGAGCTTTCTACCCAGCTACAGGAGCTCCTGGATCGAGGATTCATTAGGCCGAGTTCCTCACCTTGGGGAGCCCCGGTCTTATTTGTGAAAAAGAAGGACGGTTCCTTCCGAATGTGTATCGACTACCGGGAGTTGAACAAATTGACCGTTAAAAACTGATACCCACTCCCACGTATCGATGATCTGTTTGACCAACTACAAGGGTCGAGTATTTATTCGAAGATCGACCTTAGGTCAGGATATCATCAACTTCGAGTTCGCGACACCGACATTCCAAAAACAGCTTTTCGAACTCGCTACGGGCATTACGAATTCCAGGAGATGCCATTCGGTCTGACCAACGCACCGGCGGTATTCATGGATCTGATGAATCGAGTGTGCAAACCTTACCTTGACAAGTTTGTCATTGTCTTTATCGGTGACATTCTCATATACTCGCGAAACGAGCAGGAACACGCGCAACACCTCAAAACCATCCTAGAACTACTCAAAAACAATGAGTTATATGCCAAATTCTCCAAGTGTGAATTCTGGATAGAATCTGTTCAATTCCTTGGACACGTTGTCAATAGTCAAGGAATCCATGTTGATCCATTGAAAATAGAAGCCATCAAAAACTGGCAAGCGCCAACCACTCCTACCGAGGTACGCCAATTCTTGGGATTGGCCGGGTACTATCGGCGATTCATTGAGAATTTCTCCAAAATAGCTCAACCTCTCACAAAACTGACTCAAAAGGACAAGAAATTCAATTGGACTGACAAACAGGAGTCAGCATTGCAGCTATTAAAACTCAAGCTTTGCAGTGCCCCGATTCTATCTTTACCCGAAGGCACTGATGACTTCGTGGTATACTGCGACGCTTCTCATCAAGGTCTCGGTTGCGTGCTGATGCAACGAGACAAAGTTATTGTTTATGCTTCGCGACAGCTCAAAATTCCTGAAAAGAACTACACCACCCACGATCTCGAATTAGGAGCTGTTATCTTTGCACTCAAAATCTGGAGGCATTACCTCTATGGCACTAAGTGCACAATCTTTACTGACCATAAAAGCCTCCAGCATATCTTTGACCAAAAGGACCTCAATATGAGACAACGTCGGTGGGTCGAGTTACTCATCGATTATGACTGCGAGATCCGTTATCATCCTGGTAAGGCAAATGTTGTTGCCGATGCCCTCAGCCGTAAGGAGCGTGTAAAACCACTCCGAGTCCGAGCTCTCAGTAAATACGCACGGGTCATTCTCCCGTCCAAACTCGGCCAGTCGTTCTCTGGCAATAAATACTGTTGGTCAGTCTCCAGCGAAACACAGTACCGGTCGTTCTTCGGTCAAAAGACGCATGGGTCGTTCTCCCATCCAAATACGCATGGGTCGTTCTCCCGTCCACTTGGCCAGTCGTTCTCTGGCACTAAAATACGTTGTTGGTCATTCTCTAGCATTTTCGTAAAAAGTACCGGCCGTTCTTCGGTTTACCAAACAAAGTTCAACAAGTTTATAGTATGAAAATGTTGTTTCATAAATACCAGTTTTGTTGTAAGAGTTCAACAGTTCAAAGTACTTAAATCGTGCGAGTAAACAAGTATGATAAACAATCATGTAAGCAAAAGCAGTTATGGCAATCAATAAAACAGTTGACTATGTTTCTCACCCCGAGTTGAAAGCAGTAAAATGGTTAAAAGTGGGGCTGTGAACTCACCTGTGGTTGCTAGTGTCTCTAATGCAATTATGTTTCGAGTCAATAATCTCCTAACATCCTAAACGTATGAGATTACAAGTGTAAGTATGTGGGTGATGTAGTTGACCATCCATGTTAGCGTTCATCAACTAGTTATGTCCAAATAAGTTGTTCAAGTTCGTTTATTAAAACATGTACGACCCGTTGGTGAAAGTTTGTAATAATAATTCATTTAGACATTATTATTAAATTTGTTTTGTTGTATACCATTTATTAGTACATATCGTATGTTGCAAACAGATTATTTAGTTTGTAAAAACCTTAAACCGTTGGTCAAAGTTGGTCAAACTGGTCAAAGGTGGTCAAACCTAGTCAAAGTTGGTCAAACTGGTCAAAGGTGGTCAAACTTGGTCAAAGGTACCAACTAAGTCACCCAAACCCATTTTTGTTACCATTTTCCAAAAATAGTAAGTTTTTAGAAATCGATCCACTTTTGTTGACTTGGTCAAACTTACTCGGTTTGACCTGAAACTTTCACCCAACCCATATATCAGTTTATAGAGTCCAAATAAATTGTCGGTTCATGTCGGAGTTCACCAAAAGTGTCGGTTTTTACAATTGTTCCACAACAGTCCCTAGTTATGTTTTCGGTTTTTGTCGGTTTGTTTCGCCATAGTTCTTACTAACTTCTGGTCCAAATCAAGCCTCACAAATTTTACCAACTGATCATCATGGTTTCTAGACTAACATATAACTTTTATAGTAACTATAGTGTCCATTTACATAGGTAATTAATTTTGCTAAGGAATCGAATTCGGTTTTCGAAAACCTTTAGATCAGGCTCAAAGACCTGGTTATATCTAAAAATCGGTACATTTCTGGAAAGATTCAAAGAAGAACTTTTTGTATATCTTTTCAATACGAAACTTTTATAAAATAAATGTGTTGTCTAACTCTTCCTAGAACTCCAGTTATGGTCGATTTTACTAAATTGACTTTTTGAAGACAGATTATGCATGTTTGTGTAAAATTTATAAAAACGATTTTTAACCATTGATTTGGACATAATCAAGTTAGATGAGCTATAAAACATGTAAATAAACATATATGAAATTTTAGTTTGTGTTCTTACAAAGAAATCGATGAGGAGAAGAAGATGATGATCTTGAGCTTGTTATTATTACAAATAGTTAAGAATTTTTGTTCATGGTTGATGGTGGTTTATGGTGGTGGTTGTGATGGTGTTATGGTGGTTGTAGGGAGGTCTTGTGGTGGTGTAAATCTCTGACTTTTAGTGAGAGAAGATTGTGAGTGCCCCGTTCGTTGGACCTAAGTGATGATTGACTGCTATTGAAAGGCGGAAACAATCAATTGTATAAAACACTAATAAACACAAACCGAAACTATTGAGTACAAAGTAAACTTGTTTATTGCTTGAATAACGTATTAGGAACGATTACAGAGAATTTCGGTCGACAAATTGGGCTAGGGTTTCGTCAACCATAGCCTAAAACCCGTAGGATTCTATTTATACTAAAACTAAAACAGCAGACATGCGTCACTGGCAAGTGTCGCATGTTTTTGCCTTCATGCGTCACTTACCTAAGTGTCGCTATGCGTCACTTAGTCAAGTGTCGCTATGCGTCACTAGGGCAAGTGTCGCCTAAACTAAAACACGAGTGTCGTACTATACAAAAGCTATATTTCTATTAAATAACTAACGACACTTTTACAACTCGATAGACCAACTGACAGACACTCAAATATGCATCAACAAACTCCCCCGTGTCTTCAGCTTGGTCTTCAAAAATCTTCGAGTCTTCACTTCCAGCCAGCTGGAAATACACCACCAGCGTGTACTCCATTGGCAATGCAGATATCCACAATCTTTTGAAATTTTAACGCTTCAGCTCTATCTTTCTCTTTGAACTCAATTCTGTTTTCATGTAGTCTCTTCATATCTTGAGCAGAAAGATTGATCAAACTTAATGGGTCAAAAACACAAAATCTTTTAATCTTAAGACCCCATAACGACCTCTTCTTAGGCTGAACAACATCCCAAGCTGTTTTCTCGTTATTTCCCGTATCTGCATTAGAAGACTCCGGGTCTGTAGCTGGTTCTGAATTTGGAATGAATACTATCACAGCTTCACCCGTAACATCATCATACTCCCAGTATACCAACCTATTCAAAAAGTCTAAAGGAATGATCTCCAAAGGTATCTTCTGTAAGCACTTTGCTGGTGGATAGATCATCTTCACAATAGATTTTCTGGTAATCGGATCCAGCTTCTTTTTGAACTTGTACCTCATACCCAACGTCGGCTTTATCAAATTGTATTTTTTACTGTTAATTTCATGACGTATGATCACCTGAAAGAAATCTGCTCTTGAATCTCGTGAACGGTTGATCAAGGGTATCTGAACTAACCTCTGAAGCTCACACTTCGGCAAAGTACTTATTTTATAAAACTTCAGATTGAAGTACTGAATGCCGTCACTCCTCTTTATCATAAAAATTGAGTTGTTCTCATCAAATTTCCAACTCTTAATCAATCCCGTGTAATCAGTTTTGACTTTGTAGCATTTACACGTAACCGGTACCTCAATAATCGGTTTAAGCACAATATTCGGCTTTGTTGTAGAAGTTGATGGCTCGTTTGTCTCTTTTTCCGATTCATCTTCAGACGAATCTGATTCTATAATGGGAGCATCATCATAACATTCATCGCTTTGCAATTGCTCCCCCTCAACTTCAATATCCTCATTCTCCTCAAAAAAATAATCCTCTGCCACAGGATCATCCATCACCTCTTCCTCAGGCATTGTGTTATTATCATTTATCAAGTTCTGAAGATATGTGAGATCTACAAATGAATAATCAACAGCAATAGGTCTTGCCTGACCTTGAACCTCAACAAAATAGTCTAAACAGATATTTTCATTAATAGTGGAAAAAGGTTGTACATTTTCTGGTTCAGGGGGAGGAGTTACATTTGTTTCTAACTCTCTGGGAATATCCTCCCTCGAAACAATTGTGACAGACTCCAACTCTAAAACCCTAGATGACAGATTCGTCACCTGAAGCTGGAGATTATCGACCTCGGCAGCTTTGAGTTCCAAATCCTTAATCTGGGAAGCCTGAGCAGCAATGATAGCCTGTTGGTCGTCAAATCGTTTCCATAAAAGCTCCAGTTGAGCTAAAACCTGTTGGATAGTAGCAGTGGCAGGCTGTGGAGAAGATTGGTGAGTAGGTTCCTCAATAACAATCGAAGTCCGCTGGCGTCTCCTTAAAGGTAGATTCGCATAAGAGGGAGAAGACCCAGACGGACGTTTCCCGGGATTCCTCGGGACGTGGACCCTGCCTGCAGAGATCCGTCTCAAGATACGCTTAAAGCGTCGAGGATCCGTAAGCTGAATACCATCAAAAGAAGATTATGGTGGCACGTCACCCTCAGAGTCAGGAGGAGTAGGCCCACCATCATCAGAATCATCGTCGACCCGGTCGACACGATCAATATCATCTAAGTCTTAAGCAATGTCGGTGTCGACCAAATCATCCTCATTGACCGGAGAGATGACATCATCATCAAAACCATCGTTGATCGGCGCAACATAGTTCTCGTTCACTATGTGCCCGAATAAATCACGGTCAGCCAAAACTTGTTCACCTTTTGGCGCCAGCTTACAGTCGTTAAACACTAGTAAAAGCATCGGTGTAGGCACCAAAAGAGAACGCTGGTCAGGTGCAATGTCCAGGTGCAGGTCATTCAATAATAACTGGACAAATCTAGGATATTGCAGCCATTTGTCCTTCCCAGCCCTGATGTTCTCCACCATATTCCCAAAAATATAGCCGCTAAAGTTATACGGCTTATTGTACACTAGGGCTAACATAAGTGACAAAGTCAGATGACTAGCCGCATCATACCCGCCCTTCCTAGGAGACAAACAAACAATAATAATATGGCAGAGGTACCTCCAAACTCGGCATAGAAACTGCTTGCGAAAATCGGAGAGTTGGTTTGCCGGATAACCCATCCTCTGCAGCCCCCCGTAAATGAAAGTCGTCGAGAAAATGGTGGGCATAGTCGCGTTGTCTGGAAACCGAAGAACCCCTCGGATAGAGTTCTCGGTGATCTCGATCTCCTCACCAAACATAGTGGAGACGATCCTCGGCACATCACCGCGAGTCTGAATGACCGTGTGATCATAGAATTCCTCCACCTGATTCATGTATACAGGTGTTGATGCTGTGATGGCGTGGAAAATCCTGGAACGCCTCAGAAAATCTATCACCGGCCTGAAGGGAGCCGCATTGGAGTGAGTGGACTCCAGAAACGCCATGATGTTATGGTGTGTGTTGGTGCGTCTGTAGTAATTCTGTAACTCGGCCATCTGAAAGCTAAAATACAAAACAAAATATGCACAAACGTTATAGAATTTGCACGAACACACCTAACCTTAAAAAACGAATTTTTGATTTATGTGTCACTTAGGGAAGTGACGCATAGCCAGTACCGACACTCAGGTAGTGTCGCAGTAAACAGTGATTGAAATCAAAAATTAAGTATAGCGTCACTGAAGGTAAGTGACGCTATCAAGCATCACTGGTGTAAGTGACGTTGGTAAAGCACGATTTTCAAAATGCGACACTTAAGAAGTGTCGGGTGAACAGTTATGCGACATTAGCTTAAGTGACGGTAACCCAGTGCGTCACTTGTGAAGTGACGGTAGTAGTGTCGTTGTAGACAACAGCGACACTAAGTGAGTCACTTACAAGAGTGACGCATAGGAGGCGGCACTTAAGTGAGTGACGGGCTCAACAGTTATAAATACACAAGCGTCACTTAGCGAGTCACTTAAGAAGTGACGCTGTAATAAGCGTCACTGATTAAGTGACGGTGTTAGTTCAAAAATTACCAAGTAGCATCTCTTGAGGTAAGTGACGCAACGATGAAGATCATCGTGTCACTGTTCCAACCCAGAAACGAAATTTGGGGGTTTTCAAAAACGAAGTTACCAACAGTTGCCCATGATAAAAGCGACCAAAACAAACCGTTTATTAACATAAAACATTGCATAATTAAACCCCAAATCGTTTAAACTTTGACGAGCCCAAAACCCGTAACCCTAAATCAAAATTAAAGCATGAATATAGAAGGTTAGAGGTTAAAAGTAGTACCAAACAGGTCGTGTGAATGATGGGAACAAGGATATAACACTGGAATGCACGAGCAAGTCGTAGAAATCACGAACACAACGAAAAAATTGCATAGATCGAGTGACGTTAAGACACAGGTAGTGACGGTATGTCAGAGGAAATGACGCTATAAGAGTTTGAAAAGTGGTAAGGTTTGAGTGTCGTGTGAGGGTATTTATACAAAAACCCTAGGTAGCGACACTCAACCCGACACTTATAGCATAGCTTACCCCGACACTGACTGCGTCACTAACAGAAGTGGCGCACTATCGAATGCGTCACTGGTAGCGTCACTAACAGAAGTGACGCAACTTGTTACTTTTTGTTTAAAAGGTGCATTTTCATCAATTTTCGCGTTTGTGATAAAAAAGAATAACTGTAACTTGGATAAGTTCAAAAATGAAAATAACTAAGATAAAATATAAAGACATATAAAGAATGCAAATTTTACAAACATTAAAATTAACACAATCTTTTTGGTGACGGAGTTGATATAATCTGGTTAGGGATTATATCGGAATAACATGCAATTATTAGGAACAGTAAGTGTTATTTCGATTATCAGTATATTTGTCCACTTTAAATTTACTTGACATGCTGAAAACACTTTTTATAAAAATTATTTCAAAACGATTATTAGTATATTTGTCCACTTTAAACATGTTACACTCACATCTAGGATCTTTATTTATTATTGTTGGTATGTATAATTCACTGTGGTCCCACCATAGATATACATCTTAACTTAAAACATAGACCATGATTCCATTTACAGAGAGAATATAAGAAAATCAAATTTAAGAATCAAGTCAGCGGTGACAGGTCTGTACTTACGTACAACAGAGCGACATAGCTTGATTCAGGTTTAAGCAAAACCAGACTTAGTCAAACCATTTTTGGCGACCTTGTAAGGTATCTTAATTTTAAAGACTTTTCAAGTACTTTGACTTGTGTTTGCTTAATTTTTAAGTATATATTAACAGAAACCAGGTCTATACTTACGTTTAATAGAGGAAACTGTCAATATATACCCCCAAATGATATCAAATAACCTTTCTTTCATTAAAACATGTCTAGCATAAGTAAGAAATTATGACTTGTGTCAGACATCTAATGATGGTGTACCACATAAAATAGACACTTAAATTATTTAGGCTTCTTAAGTGATCCCCAAGAGTTTTGTGTAAAATGCCTACTAATATATCGTATAATGAAGACAATGTTTATAAAAGACTGTTGTCAACACATCAGATAAATCTACTGATACATCCAAGATAAACCGTAAAGTTCCATTTTGTGCATGTCACCCGATGTACTATCATATCCCAAGTTGTTTACAGACACAACTTCAACGTCTATTTGAAAAATGTAGCAACGATGCATTTCTTTACTACTAAAAGGTAGAAAGAGTGGCTGTTGCAACATTTTTTTTTTTTAACACACAAAAAAGAATAAATTACGTTCCAAGTTACAAATTACTTTTTAGCGATAAAGAATCTTAAACCAATCATGTTGATTAGCTCGTCAAATCGAGTATGCGAAAAAGCTTTTGTGAAAAGGTCTACATTCTGCTTTAGGGTGTCTATTTGGACAAGGTCTATCAGGTGTTTTTCATAGCAATCCCGTATAAAGTGGAACCTAAGTTCGATGTGTTTAGTCTTAGAGTGCTGTACGGGATTGCGTGTGATAGAAATAGCAGCAGTATTATCTATGTGAATAGGAGTCATAGAAAGAAGTAACCCGTAATCACGCAGTTGATGCTGAATCCATAGAACCTGAGAGCAGCAACTCGCAGCAGCAACGTATTCAGCTTCTGCAGTGGAAAGAGAAACTGTAGTCTGTTTCTTGCATTGCCAAGAGACTAGTCGAGTTCCTAGGAATTGGCATCCTCCTGTGGTAGATTTCTTGTCTATGCTGCAGCCACCATGATCCGAATCCGAATAGGCAGAAAGAGCGAATGAGTTCTCATTTGAATACCATAGACCAAGATTGGGTCTATGTTTGAGATAACCAAAGATTCGCTTTACCGCCCTCATGTGAGACACCTTGGGTTTGGCTTGAAAGCGAGAGCAGACAGATACCGCAAACACAATATCCGGTCGAGAAGCGGTCAAGTACATCAAAGAACCTATCATTGATCGATAGTCCTTTTCTTTGCAATCTTCTTCATCGTCAGCAAGTCTGAGATTGTGATTAAGTTCGATGGGATTCCCATAGGTTTTACAATTCAGCAGGTCATATTGAGTCAACATGTCTTTGACATACTTTGACTGATGAATATAAATGCCTTTTGGAGACTGCTCAACTTGTACACCTAAAAAGAATTTGAGTTCCCCCATCGCACTCATCTCAAACTCAGATTTCATAATCTCCTCAAAGTGCGTGCACATCGATTCATTTGTAGAGCCAAAATTAATATCGTCCACATACACCTGCACGAGTAGCATATCCTCTCGATCGCCAGTCCGTTCTTTACGGATGAACAGAGTATTGTCAATATTCCCACGAACAAAACCATGCTTGACTAAGTGGGTAGTAAGCCTCTCATACCATAATCGCGGAGCTTGATGAAGACCATATAACGCCTTGTTTAACTTGCAGACGTATTCGGGATGCGCAGGGTCTTCAAAACCAGGAGGTTGTTTCACGTACACGTCCGTGTCAACTTGTCCATATAAAAATGCGCTTTTAACATCGAGTTGGTTTACACGAAACTCTTTGTAAGAAGCGAACGCAAGGAAGATTCGAATGGACTCAAGTCTTGCCACAGGAGTGAAGACTTCATCATAATCCAATCCCTCGATTTGACTAAAGCCTTGAACAACCAATCGGGCTTTATTCCGAATTACGATACCCCTATCATCCATCTTATTTCGAAACACCCATCGAGTGCCGGTTAAATGAGCACCTTTGGGTAAGGGAACTATATCCCACACGTGCAGCTTGTTGAACTGCTGCAACTCTTCTTGCATGGCCTCGACCCAAGACGGATCTTTTAAGGCCTCATCAACTTTCTTCGGTTCAATTTGGGATAAATGATAGGAATTTATCCGAGCAACCAAATTCAACATTTCTTGATTTGGATTTTGCTGCACTTGGTGCCTTGTTTGAATAGCAACATCAGGATCACCGATAATATTATCGATGGGGTGATCCCTGTGTATTCGTGTGACTGGGATTCGATCCGGTGCAAGTACTAACTCCAAATTGTTCATATCCCCTTCAGTGACGGGAACAGTGTTAGTCGCAGGAGCAGTAGAACTTTCAGGTTGCACATCATCTTCAGTAGAGAAGAGGTGAGAATTAATCGGTTCCTTTTCTTCCGCATCTTCCTCTAAAGGAGGCATGTTGGGATCATCCGGATGTTCTGTTGCAATAGTTGTTTCTGAAGTCGAAGGAACATCTGAAGACGGGATAGTAGGCGAAGGTATGGATGTACAAGGTAAATGTGAGGGTGTTGTAGTAGGTGTTGGAGGTGATGGAGTTGGTTTTAAGGTGGAGGTGTCTTGACACAAACTTATGCCATGTAGTAGAGTAACTATCTCCTCCTCGTCATCATGTCCTTCGGGTATGTCAAACGAATTGAACACGTCCTCATAATTGAATAACCATTCAGGACCCATTCCTTGAGGAGGGTCCGTGTATCGCAAGCATTTCACCTCAAAATGCTCTTCCACCTGGTGAGTTGATTTGATGTAGACTCGTTTATTCGGAGAGTTGACTGAATAGCCAAGGAAGATTCCTTCAATGGCTTTAGCTCCAAACTTCGAGACCTTTTCTTTGGAGACCATAATCAAACACGGACACCCGAATGGCTCTAGAAACTGCAAAGTTGGCTTACGGTTGTTGAAAAGTTCATAACACGTCTTATTCTTCTTTTTAACTGTGAGCACACGATTCAAAACGTAACAAGTAGTACTAACTGCTTCTGCCCAAAATATTATAGGAAGCTTAGAATCGGCCAGCATAGTCCGAGCTGTCTCGATAATAGTCCTATTTTTACGCTCTGCAACTCCATTCTGTTGAGGAGTTCTAGGGGCACTGAACTGATGGTCAATGCCTTTCGTGGCACAGTATAATTCAAGAGTTGAGTTCTTGAATTCAGTTCCGTTGTCACTTCGCAGTCTCTTCACCTTTAAGTTGCACAAGTTTGCCAACTTATCCAATAAATACACCAGAATGTTTGGTGTTTCACTCTTTGCACCTAGAAAGTACACCCATGAAAATCTCGAGTAGTCATCGGCGACTACTAAGCAATAAGATCTACCACCGATGCTCTTAGTAGAAATAGGACCGAATAGATCCATGTGTAAGAGCTCCAGTGGTGCAGCAATGGAATTCACTAATTTTGACTTGTGGGGTTTCTTGTGAAGTTTCCCTTTATGGCATGCAACGCAGTCATCTTTTAGTGCAAATGACTGTTTAGGAACTCCATTTACCAAATCATTGTTTATCAAAAAGTTCATCTTACGAAAATGGATGTGTCCCATTCTTCTATGCCACAATAGTGATTCATTTTCTGAAGCCTTCGATAGGAGACATGTGTACTCATCTGTAGTCTCCACAGTTCGCATATTCATAACATAGGTGTCGTTTCTCCGTGGCGCCCTCAAAAGCACCCATTCCTCGGGGATAACGAAACCCGGCTTCAGTATCACACATTCTGTCTTAGTGAACGCAGTGGTATAATCCTTATCACAGACTTGTGAAATGCTCAGCAAGTTGTGAGTAAGTTGAGCCACATAGTTCACATTCTCGAAGCTAACTTTTCCGTTAGTTAGCGTTCCCTTTCCCGTAATGGTTCCTCCTGTATCTCCAGCAAAAGCAACGTATCCTCCAGAATGTGGTTTAACGTCCGTCAAAAGAGACACATCGCTAGTCATGTGTCGCGAACAGCCACTATCCATAAACCATTCACTGTCTTTAACGCGTTCTGACTGCTGCAACACATAAAGTATGGAGATTAGTACAAACGGTGACCCAAGCCTTTACAGACTTAGGTCGACCAGAGTCATCAACAATAATCACATCGGATAAAATTTTATCTTTAAACAAATCAGATTTTGTATCTGATGTGTTATTATTGATGTCACTAGAGTCCGCAGTAGACTCTTTTACTTTCCAAACTTTCGATGGTTCGGAAATGGGTTTGGGAGTAATGTCGGGCTTTGGTTTTTGCAAAGGTTGTTGCCCAACATTATATGGTTTTTCAACAGGATTGGGAGAGACAGAGTGACACCTAGGTGGAGATTTTGAAAATGAATTTCTGAAAACTGATGTCCTAGGCATCTCTCTCCCGTAGTTCTGATGAGACAATTTGGGACATTCACGAATTAAATATCCTTGTCTCTTACAGTAAAAGCATGATCTAGTCTCAACAACTGGTTGAGGCTGAGGATTTACCACCGGAGTAGAAGAAATGTTTCTAGAACATGCACATTTCGTGCACGTCTTTGAAGGTTCTTGTTTAGGTTGAGAGGTTTTATCACAAAGATCATTTGTGTGTCTAGCTTTGTGTTGCAAAATCTTTACAGGTGACTGTAAAGTTTGAGATTTTGTCTTTAAAACCTTATTCTTTTCTTTGTTAGGTTGAACTTTAATTGTAGGTTCAACCTTTAAAATCACTTTTTCAGCTTTTACATCAACCTTCCTTTTAAACTCAGGATACTCCTGATCAGTAATATCCTCAATCTCAACAATCTCCTCAACACTAACAGGAGATTCACATTCAGACTTAACAAACTGAGGTGAAGGATACTCTGGCCGTTTAGTTTTCTCCTTTGCCTGTTTGTTTTCACTTTTGACCTTTGACTTGACCCCGTATAACAATGCATAATCTACTGAAATCTCTTCGGTGCCTTCCTTAACTGGCATAGGACAGTATTCAGTGGGAGGCGGGACTACATTATAACCTAGTCCTGTCTTAGTTTTGTGATCTGTCATTTACTTGTTAAGGATTTCATTAAAGGCAACCGTAGACGAAGAGGAACCTAGAATCTTACTTTTATATTTGTCATATTCAACTTTCAGATCAGATAGTTCCTTTTTCAAACGGTCTATTTCAGCAAGATAACTATCAATAGCATCCTGTTGACTAAAAACTTTAGATTTATACCTAAGCGTGTCCTGTTGATAAGCTTCAATTTTCTTATCATACAATTGTTCATTGGCTTTTAGGTATCTATTTGATTCACTAAGTTTTTCAACCTTTTTCCTTAAGTCTACGTTATCTACTTGAAAGCACCTTAAAGATTCAGTTAACTTAATGCATGAGATACAATTCAAAGGTTCTTCAGGTTCATTGCGTACCTCATTTGAAATGTGAGCCATGAGACACTGCTGATAATTATCAGCATACATGCTCCAATCGGTATTGGTAGGCTCAAAGACGACAAGTGCATCAGCTGTCGCTTGCTTCACATGATCTTTCTCTGGAGTTCTGGGAGCATCAGGCTTCGTGAAACCTGACGGAGGAACCTTTGGCTTCTCACACTCTCTCGCAAAGTGTCCCAGATTCTGACAGTTGTAACATCGCACCTTGCTCTTATCAAAACCAAAACTGGTTTTGCCATCTCCTTCCAAACTCTTGTGACCAGTTCGTTGCAAGAATTTCTGAACTCTCCTTGATATCATGGCAATGTTCCAGTTCAAGTCCATCTGCTCAAGATCATCATCATCTAGTTGAGCATAGTCTTCTTTGGCTAGTTCCAAAGTAGAATTTGGTTGTGAAACCAAATCCTTATAAGAGCTTAGAAAGGCTGTATAGATAGCAGCCTGCTCTTGAATAGTAGGAGAAACATGAACTTGCTGTTGTGACCCTTGTGAGGGTCCAGAAGCATACACTCGATGATTAACACCTGTAGAATGCAATGGAGCTTGAAGTGGAGAGCTTGTAGAAGTAACGAAAGCCATTCCACCATAAGTCTTGCTGGTGTTGACTTTTCCTCCATATAACGACGGGTCTTGAACAAAACCACCCGATTTACATTCTTTCTTCTTCATCTCCATCGCATGGGCTTGAAGAATACCAATTAGCTCATCCAAGTTCATGCTAGCTAATTCTTGACTTTCTTTGAGAAACTGTACTTTAACATCCCAAGAACAAGGCAAGACATCCAACAACTTCTTATTCACTTCAAGTGGAGGAAAATTATAACCTCCCTCTGTCAACTCACTCACTAACTGTGAGTATCTAGTAAAAACTCCCGAAGTTGTTTCATTAGGCAGAGAATCAAACAAATCATATTGCTTCTTGATCAGTTCTAATTTCGCTTCTTTGTACTTTTGATTTCCACCACATCTTGTTTCAATAGCCTTCCAAAGTTCGTATGTGGTGTCATGTGACTTGAAAAGTCTTAACACATCTTTGGTTAGGCACATACAAATAGCCGCGTGTGTCTTTTTCTCAATATCAAAGTCCTTCTTTTCTTCCGGAGTCATAGATCTATAGACCTTGGATGGAGTAATACCAGGAAAGATTCCTTCGGCTAATGGAGCTACATATTTTTCTCTGGGAGGACCCCAGAGTTCTGGACAGTGGAAATTTATGTACTGTTCAAATCGATCACGCCAATATGCGTAGTCCATGTCATTCGTGAATAGAGGAGGTTTGTTATTAGAACCAACATCATGATTCTGTTTTAACATATCCCTGATTCCCCGAATATCCTCTTTATCAGCAACAGCAACCATTAAAGATATGCCTGAAAAATTTACTCAAAAACAAAAGCTTGCAAACAAATTAATATCAAAGGCGTCACTTAGTAAGTGATGCACTCAAGTGTCGCAACGACTAGTGGTACTTGGGAAGTGACGCTATCGAGTGACGGGTTAAGTGACTTATGACACTATAAGGAAGTGTCGCTAAAACTAGCAAGTGACGCACTCAAGTGTCGCACTTGAGTGACGTAACAAAGCAAACAGGCGGCACTTAGTAGAAGTGACGTATAAAATCAAAACAGGGCGTCACTAGTTAGAAGTGACGCTTGGCACTCAAGTGTCGTACAGTAGTGTCGCACGTGAGTGACGGTTGTTTAAAATACACGACACTTAAGTTAAGTGTCGTATAAATATCAAATGACGCTATAAGTGTCGTACCAAAGTGACGCACTGGAGTGTCGGTATAACCCTAATCTGGAATCACGAAGTGTCGCAACAAGTGACGCGTCCAAGTGACGCAGCGAGTGTCACAAAACGGCTGTGAAATTCCAAAACCCTAAATAACTCGAACTTTCGTAATCCTAACGAAAATTCCTTGAACCCTAATGGACAAAACCTGTAGAAGATGATGAATATCGACTGGAATTCACCTTATCAACTCAAAATTCATATGTATTCTCGATTCTTGATTCGAACAAAACCAAAATCAATCCAAAACGTCTTCTAAACGTCAATCTTATCACCTAATTGCTCTGATACCAGTTGTGAGTGCCCCGTTCGTTGGACCTAAGTGATGATTGACTGCTATTGAAAGGCGGAAACAATCAATTGCATAAAACACTAATAAACACAAACCGAAACTATTGAGTAGAAACAAAGTAAACTTGTTTATTGCTTGAATAACGTATTGGGAACGATTACAGAGAAGTTCGGTCGACAAATTGGGCTAGGGTTTTGTCAACCATAGCCTAAAACCCGTAGGTTTCTATTTATACTAAAACTAAAATAGCAGACATGCGTCACTGGCAAGTGTCGCATGTTTCTGCCTTCATGCGTCACTTACCTAAGTGTCGCTATGCGTCACTTAGTCAAGTGTCATTATGCGTCACTAGGGCAAGTGTCGCCTAAACTAAAATACGAGTGTCGTACTATACAAAAGCTATATTTCTATTAAATAACTAACGACACTTTTACAACTCGATAGACCAACTGACAGACACTCAAATATGCATCAACAAAGATGAGTTTAGAGAGAGGCTAGAGAGAATGGGGAAAAGTGTGAGAGGTGAAATGATGTCTTTTGCATGTATGCATGTAATTTGTATGGAGAAATAAGGGGATGGTGCATGTGGGGTGTTGGGAGCTGGTTTAGGGGGCCCAATCAAGGGTATTTTGGTCATTTTCTTATTTCCAATTTAAATTGCTACGTTTTCGTTCGTTTACTCGATTGTTTTGGCGTTTATATATACGTAAAATGTTTAATATGCGTATTTAAATAGCCAATTTAATTTCGATATTTTCACTTGAAATATATAATATAAATACTTGAAAACACTTATAAAAATATGTTCCGCTAATTTATCGACCTCGATTTATACGTTTGCTATACGGAGGTTTAATCGCGTAGCATTTTAAATAGACGTTTTTCATTATCGTTTTAAAATGTGATATTTCAAATAAAAGTTTTACTTGAAGTGATATATTTTAAATTTATAATATATATTTGGGTTCTCATTCGATCGTCGGGCACGTTCCGCACGTTTTCGTCGTGTTTGAGTTATTTTATCTGATGCGAATGATTCGTTAGATATAATCGGCATAATATTTATAAGTTTTTGAGTTTATTAAATAATTTCGTATTATTTAATATTTTGTTCACCAACGGTCGTGTACTTTTGTCGGGTTCATTCTGAATGTTTTATACGTAATTATAACTAATTACGAATTAAGTAATACTAAGCGTATTAAATTTTTTTGAGGGGTGTCACACACATGTACTAAACCAAAGTTGTGAAGCTATTTATCATACTCTTAACCTTCCTCTAACTCAATTTGAACCGTGTGTGCTTTTAAAGACCCTTTTTGACCCGCTGACTTTAAAGGGCTAATTTGACTCATTCAATAGTCAATCACCAATCATAATTGACCAATAGATGTTTGACTACATTCCAACACTTCACATATCTTCAAAATGACAAGCATTTTATGACATGCACTATAACACTTTTACAACATGTTTACTAATCATATACAAAACACTACTATTACACCATAATACTTCTAATCTTTGATTTCATAATCAAACCATGACAAAAATTTAATAAATTGGGCTTTCAAGGGCTACAAAACGATAATTTAAAAAGATGAGCTTGTGTAACTTACAACAAGCTTGCAATTCCACTTCTATTCTTTGCTTACTTCCTTTCCCTTACCACTTTCACTTGTACCTACAACATAAGCTAAACAAATTAAGCACTTTGCTTAGTGAGTATATGTATAACTAATCAAATATGCAATAAAACATATAAAAACAAGGAATTAGATTACTTCCCTTTTTCTCTTTCAATTCTCTATTCACAACTTCTAATCAAATGTGCACATTTCAAATCTTTCACTTAGCTAATCTTGATTAGCTAGTCTACTCATACTATTAGCTAGCATAGCTAGCTACTAATCAAGAAGATAACTAACCTTGGTTAGTTATTCTAATCACTTTATGGCTAATAATCATTAACCATTCTAATCACATGTATTCAACATATTCAAATTCTAATAACAACTAATCATTCCATATACTCACCTTGATTAGTTGAATGACTTGAAACAAAACGTTCAATTGATAACAAGTCTTCTTGTACACCTAATAAACATACATATAACATATATATTAACAACTAATCATCTTTTAGATTACAAATTCATCTAATCACTTCTCCCTCACTAGTTACATACTAACTTTGATTTAACCCAACTAACTAATTTCATTCCCTTGATCATGTTTATAATTTTAACATGAATTTAACTACTTTCTTACTACTACTAACATCTACTAACACTTTGTAATTGAAATTCAAACTAATTTGTATAATTCATGAAAATCCCATAAACCCTAACCATAATATTTTACTTTTCACCTGAAATTAAGTTTCTAATCATCATATATAAACTAAACTAACACTAGTTAATCGATTATAAACCCTAATTTCATATTTATTCATACGATTTAACTAATACCCTTAAAAACCCAAACATCAGAACAAGATTCAGTTCAAAGAGAAAGATAGAGCTGAAGCCATTAAATTTCAGAAGATTGTCGATATCTGCATAGCCAATGGGGTACACGTTGGTGGTGTATTTCCAGCTGGCTGGAAATAGTTGAAGACTCAAAGATTTTTTGAAGACCAAGCTGAAGACACGGGGGAGTTTGTTGATGCATATCAGTCTGTCTGTCAGTTGGTCTATCAAGTTGTAAAAGTGTCGTTAGTCGTTTAATAGAAATATAGATTTTGTATGATGCGACACTTAAGTTTTAGTTTAGGTGACACTTGCCTAAGTGACTCATAGCATCACTTAGGTAAGTGACGCATGAAGGCGGCCACATGCGTCACTGTCCAAGTGATGCATGTCTGCCAGAATTTTAGTATAAATACAAACCTACGGGTTTTCGGCTAGGGTTGACGAAACCCTAGCACCATTTTTCGACTAAACTCATCTGTAATCAAGTTCCAATACATTACTGAAGCTAATAAACTCGTTCACTTCGTTCAATTGATTGTTTTCGGTTTAAGTTTATTAGTGATTTGTGTGATTGATTGTTTCCGCCACTCAATCGTTGTCTATCGTCACTTAGATCCATCTCAAAGGGCACTCACAAAACCGATGGCCAAAGTGAATGAACTATTCAGACACTGGAAGACATGCTATGAGCTTGCGTAGTTGACTTCGGTGCAAACTGGGAAAGACACCTGCCATTGTGCGAATTTTCTTACAACAACAGTTATCACGTCAGCATTAAGGCTGCACCATTCGAGACACTTTACGGTCGTAAGTGCCGATCACCGATTTGTTGGACCGAAGTGGGAGACAACCAACTCACTGGTCCTGAACTCATACCCGAAACCACTGAGAAAATCTTCGAAATCAAAAACCAACTCAAAGCCGCGCGTGATAGTCAGAAAAGATACGCTGACGTGAGACGCAAACCACTCGAGTTCCAGGTTGGGGAACAAGTACTCCTGAAAGTATCACCTTGGAAAGGCGTAATCCGATTCAGTAAATGCGGGAAGTTAAACCCCAGGTACATTGGGCCTTTTGAGATCCTCGAAAGGATTGGCCCCATGGCATATTGATTGCAGCTGCCAGCCAAGCTCAGCAGCGTGCACCCTACTTTTCACATCTCGAATCTAAAGAAATGTTTGTCTGATGAGACACTTATTATTCCACTCGACGAGATTCGCATTGATAACATTTTGTCGAGGAACCAGCGGAAATCATGGATAACAAACTTCATTGATAACAAACTTCATTTTGTCGAGACACTTATAATTCGGTTCAAGTAAATACGGACGTTGGTGAACATTTTTTTTTATTAAATAGTATAACATTATTTAATAACGCTACTATATCCAAAAAAATATTATTTTCATAATATTTCAATTAGATTTCGTATTGTATAATAAACTTCTACGCGACTTACACATTTAACACACAAACAAACGAAACAATTTAAATTATTAAGTATTTGGTAAAATACTTCAATAAAAATATTGAATAAACATTCGTATTTTAAAAACATATATTTGAACATATAAAATAATTATTTAACGTTTAAACGATTGAAAAACAAACACCGCACGAAACACGAACACACGGAATTAAAAAGTGGAGACCCACACTTCGGTGGGCCCCCACCCTAACCGGCCTAAGAAAAGGGGGGAAGAACCCCTCCCACACCTCATTTCATCATCACCTTTTCCATCTCTTCTCTCTCTTTCTTCTTTTTCTCTCAAAACCAAACACCACCACCATCACCTTGAATCACCAAATAACACCCTCAAACGTCATCAAATCGTTTTACTCATTTGGAAGAAAAGAACCACCGTGTCACGATCTATGTTTCCATCCTTCCGGATTCTCCCCGCGTTAACTTGTAAGTTTCCGACAAAAACTCGAAACCTTTCGATTTTAAGTGTTTTTAAGTTTTAGTTGTTTCTTTAAGCTTAAAATGTCCATATAAGGGTTGGGTAAAAGAATCAGACCAAACGGAAACCGGAAAACTCGTTTTTGGCTCAAAAATCCATCAACGGCCTTAAGTGTCACAACAAAGACTGCAGTATAGCGTCACTTCGTGTGTCACTTAAGTGATGCACTGAGTGTCGCTAAAAGCCCTAATCATGCGTCACTTGCTCTAGTGCCGCATAAAACCCCTTTTTCCCGAAACTTCCAACCGTCACTTGTCTAGTGACGCCTAGAACCCTTATCCGACACTTACACCCGACACTACCTTAGTGACGCCTCGCTATGCATCACTTCCATAAGTGACGCCCTTACTCAGATTCTGCTATTTCATGCGTCACTTCCTAAGTGACGCCTAAGCCCCAAGTGACGCTATAAGTGACGCATAAAACAGAAGGTTTCAAACTATTTTTACACTAAGTATGGAACTTATATAACCTCAAATACTTATACAATACGATTCCAAAAACATTGTAAAATATGTTTTTCAAGTATAAACACTTTGAATCAATATGATAACATCAAGATCATTATTGCAAACAAATCACCAACGGGCCGTACACATTTTCAAAACACTCAGACAATCAACCAAATTGAAATCATTTGGACATTCTAGTTGGACGAACAACTACAAGGTAGTCTTATTAGATGCCTTCACATGTTTATAACCATCGCGTGTCATGGACACCCTCATGTTACAAGTCGTTGGACTTCGATTATTGGCTAATCAATCTCAGTTTATTAAGATAAACTCTTCAGGCTCAGGTGAGTCTCATGGCCCCTCTTTTTACTGTTTTACTAGGGGTGCGATACATTGTTATGTTTTTAACACGTGAACGCAAGTACATATTTCAATATACTACATGAGTTGTTTTCAACTAATCAAACCAAAGTCCTTCGTCAGTATAGTCTGGTAATAAGAAAGTAGCGTGAATATTAGTATATGGTACCATACAGGAGTGACCCACCTCGTCCGGGTTAGTCGCGCTAACCTCTGCAACGGACGTACTAATATTTGGGAAGACGAGTATAGATTAGGCACTCATGGAGGCACCTCGCTCGGAATTCTCTATATGGGACCCGACCCTTGAGTTAAGCTCACACTATGCACTCATGGTTGTATACACTATCATTATAAATTGCTGGATGCAATTCAACATTTAAATCTTGCGGTTCACACACTATTATTTGATATCTAAACCTGTGAGCTCACCAGCGTTAGCTGACCCATTTTAGCATGTATCACAGGTACTCAGCAATAGATTTGGACTGCCCTCAGGATGCATATTAGCTCGAGTCTTCATGCAAACTTCAGAGATTTCATTGCATTATTAGATTTTGTATAACTAATTATGTACTTAAATCTTTCATATCACGAACACGAGCTATGTACGGATTCAAACTGTTGTAAACATTTTTAATATTAATGTATTTTGTTAAAACGACGCATATAAAGTCGTTTACTATTAATCTATGTGCTTTGATTATTGATTAGTAACACCTAAATCTTGCTTCCGCTAAATGATGAATTTGGGGGTGTTACAGCACGAATGTTAGTGTATGGTACCATATAGGACTGACCATCCTCGTCCAGGTCAGCAAGCACTGACTGGTTAAACGGACGCATTAACTTTTGTTCATACGAGTGTGGATTAGACACTCGCTCGGAGGCACCCACGATCAGGCACTTTAAATCCTGACACCCATGTTAAGCGCAGACTATGACCTCATGGCAGACATATACATGACTTGATTTATTTCAAACAATCATTACTAAATCTTGTGGTTCACACTTACTTTATTACTACGCAAACCTGTGAGCTCACCAGCTTTTAGCTGACTTTTTAGTATGTATTCTTAGGTATCCAGCAGTAGTAGGACTGCTCATGATTAACTAGCTCGAGTCGCATGCAGATTTCAGGAGATTTATATGCATTTCTACATTTTGTATAAATAGATATGCCTTAGAATCTCTTACATTTTGGCTCACGAGCTTTTGTAACTATTATAACATTGTAAAACTTTTGATTTATCAATGTAATGTTTAAAACGACGCATATAGAGTCGTTCATTATACCTTGTGTGATTTGATTATTGATTAGTAACACCCCAAAGCTTGCTTCCGCTAAACAGTAAATTTGGGGGTGTCACATACCCCTTCTTACCGAGCTATTCGAGATCTCCGTCACTGTCTCATTCACCGATTATGGACGTTTACCATTGTTGGCCGTCGAGAGGGACCTGAGAAGGTTTCCAAGCCTGATTTATTCTACCTTAGTTCTATTATTAGGAAGAGGTTGGTGAATGTGCCTAGGAGATTGGCTAGGTGGATGTCAAAGAGAGCTACTGGTACTAGAGATTCAAGCAGTTTATGTGGTGGTCAGTTTATTACTCGATTGTCTAGGCATTTTGGGTTAGACACCCCGGATGAGATGGGTACGTGCACTGTTGTACAGCCTGGTATTGGATGGTTGACAGCACGGAGGTTAGAGTCCCTAGATATTATTGAGCCATGTAGTATAAATGGTGGGGATGCGAAGATGTATTATTGGGTTGCTACCACTGTGATGGGGCAGGTTTTACAGCCGAGACAGGCTAGGGCTAGCGGTGGTGCAGCTGCAGGTAGAGGAGCGGCGCGAGGCAGCAACAGGGGATATGCTGCAGAGTTTGATCAGTTAGAACAGTAGCTTTCACAGATGGACATCAGCCACATCCGCAGGTTTGACAGCATCGAGCTTATGCAGGGGCAGCACTTCCATCATATGAGTGCTCACATGGATTATCATGATAGCCTGTTTGCTCAGCTGTTCAGTCCAACCCAGTTACCCTATCAGCCTTTTCAGTATCAGATGCCGCCAAAGTTGTATCCCACATACCAGCAGCCAGGACCACCACCACAAGATCAGGCAGGACCATCTCATGTGTACCGTAGCATGGATGAGGAGGAGGACAGTGATTAGGATGATGTTCATCCTATTTGGTTATTGATTCCAGACATTATTATTATTATTATTATTATTATTATCATTATTATTATTATTATTAGAGTAAATTATATAGATGGTCTCTGTGGTTTACATCAATTTACGAAAACAGTCCTTAAACTTCTTTTTTCATTTTTTCAGTCCAATAAGTTTACATTTTGCTCGAAAATGGTCCCTCACCCACCTAAAATGAGTAAAGTACCCTTTGACCGTTTAAATCATGACTATGCGATAATGACAAAAGGAAGGGTACTTTAGTCATTTTAGGTGGATGAGGGACCATTTTCGAGCAAAACATAAACTTATTGGACTGAAAAAGTAAAAAAAGAAGTTTAGGGACTGTTTTCGTAAATCAGTGTAAACCACGGGGACCATCTATAGAATTTACTCTTATTATTATTATTATTATTATTATTATTATTATTCTTATTCTTATTATTATTATTATTATTATTATTATTATTATTATTATTATTATTATTATTATTATTATTATTATTATTATTATTATTATTATTATTATTATTATTATTATTATTATTATTATTATTATTATTATTATTATTATTATTATTATTATTATTATTATTATTATTAGTAGTAGTAGTAGTAGTAGTAGTAGTAGTAGTAGTAGTAGTAGTAGTAGTAGTAGTAGTAGTAGTAGTAGTAGTAGTTTAATTCTAGTCGGATATTATGGTACTTTTCATTTCATTTGCTTGTGTTTGTATTTATTTAGGATGTTTTAAATTTGGTATCGTTTAATGTGTTTGTTGATTGGCACCTCAGAATTATGTTGTGAGTGCATGCTTTGCTGGCAGTAAGTTCAGCGAAATGCTTCAAAGGACTGTGAGACTATCGTATCAACCTTGTTCCTTTCGTTAATCACATTATTTCAGTCTGTTCCATTAAGCACATTATTTCAAGGGAGTTTTTCTGTTCTGAGTTCTTTTCTCTTTTTCCCGTTTAGTATTTTATTTGTACAATGAGGGCATTGTACATCTTTAAGCGGGGGATGGAAGACAAAAGACTATTTGGTTTCCACATCCTTGTCATTAAAGTAAGTAGATAATATTGTAACTGGTTAACTTTTATCTCATTAAAATATGTAACTGGGAGGTTATAAGTTGCCCATTTTTCAACCAAATTTTTAAATTTAAATTTCTGTTTTTCTAGAAATGACTTATTTTGTAACAACGTAAGTTAACTTTAAAATTTTCTACACTTTTTAATAAATTGTAATTGTGAAAAATGTTATTTAGCTTCATTATATGATGTATTGATAGGCAATTTATATAAGAATTTTTGAGCTTTTAAGAAATGAAATTAAAGGTGTAGATGTTTCTTTTAGACGAACTTTAGTTGTGTATGACGGTTGTCTTAATTTTCATATTAATAGCGTGCGATATGTCATATTTTTGGATTCTAATAAATATCATTTGGGGATATACTGGGTGTTGTTTCCTCTGTTGTACGGAAGTACAGACCTGGTCTCCGTCAGTATATCTAATGAAAAAGAGCAAAGAGTTTAAAAACTCGTGATTTTAAAAGGTAGTCAAAGTATGTCGCTTTGTTGTACTAAGGTACAGACCTGTCACCAATGATTTGACTAAAATTTTATATTGCTAAACTAAAATCAAGTTATGTCGCTTTGTTGTGTTGAGGCACAGACATGTCACCTATGTCTTGATTTGAAAAATGATTGTTTTATTAGAAATTCATAATATGTAATATTGGCACATTATGAGTATGGGAGTATATAGCTATTGGAAATTTGAGAGGACATTTACATGAATAATAAGAAGTTAAGCTCAATTATTTGAATATAGATTGTTTAAGTGGTCAACAATATCAGTAATCATTGTGGACTATGTAATGTTGAAAGAATAATGAGTTCAGGTGTAGATTAATTTTGAGACCTCATAGTATCTTAATATTTTATTTCTAGGTTTAACAGGGTTTTAAATATAAATGTTTGCGTTAGAAATGGGTGATGTTATGTAATTCCTTTATTAGTTATTTAGGTTAATGAAGATGATTGTTTTCTTTTGCAATCAATTTTTGAATCGATAGTCTACTTGAGGACAAGTAGGATTCAAGTGGGGGATGTTTGATAAACGTATATAAGTACTATAATTATGTAGTATTTCACCCTATTCTTGTATGTTTCTATTGCAATTAATTAAGTTTAGGTACTTATTTCATTTATATTTGCAAATAGATGTGAAAATGAAGTTGTTTGGAGAAAGGAACGGAAAACAGTCAATAAACAAGTTAAATGAAACATTTATTGAAGAAACGAGCGAAGCCGAAGGATTAAAAGAAGAAAAGATCAAAGTTCGGCTGAAATTTCATTCCATACGCCGTATGGAATTTTCATACGCCATATGGAATCAGGCGGTGGAAGCCCAGTGAATGCGGTGCTGGGCTGGGTTTATTTGCAATCCATACACCATATGGAAAATCCATACGCCATATGGATCAATTTTCCATAAACTATAAATTCGCGATTTTAAACCCTAAACAGGAGGACCGGGTAGGGTTTGTTTCAGACGACTATTTTCGACTCCAGAAGGTTAATTACGACTGAAAGGAGCAATTTGGAGGCATTAGAGGCTAAGGTTGAAAACAATTAACATTATCTTTTAGTGATTTATCATTTTTGTATTTACAATTGTTTTTCTCGATTATATTATGTTTTTGAGATTAAATGATTCAGTTTTTACTTATGTGATGATTAATTGAACTATTGAGTAGTTGTGTAGTAATGAAACTTAGATAATGATTGTTGAATGATTATAATTGAACGTTATAAAGTTGTTGATTGAAGATGATTATGTTATCCATTGAACCTTAGTTATTGGTGATTATTTAGTTATTTCTTAACGTGATTGATTTTGTCATTGAGGTTGATTTCCCTTGAGACTATTAACTATTGATGATTAGAATTTAGGTTTTGATCATTGCTGGATATATTGAGTTTGACAGGTAAAGAGTGTAATAACTAATTAGTTTAAAATGAATAAGCTAATAAGTAATTATTAGTAGGTATTGTTGACTCATACCATTAGGATCAATCATAATCAGTCGTGAATAATTAATGCGTAATTTAGGGTGAAACACGTAATAGAAAAAAATACAATTCTTGCGACGTTGGATCGATGTTTAATGTGGAACCCTAAGTTATAGAAACTAGTTGGACTCGAACAGTTGGCTAGTTTACTTTCAATTTGGATTCTTTTATTAGTATTTAAGTTGATATAAAGTAAATCACAATCAATAAAATGTGCAATAAATCAGGATATATGAATCTGAGTGGAATTATTTACACAATTACTTGTTCCTTCCTATTGTTTCCTACCTTTTATTTAATTTAAAGTATTTTATTATTTTATTGTTTCTTTCAACTAAATGTTCGCACGGAACTAAAACGCCCCTTTATTTACTGTTTTTCTAATTAATTAGTATTTTCTATTCTATTAATTAACCAATGTTCCATGTGATCGACTCGGACTTACCAAGTCTATACGAGCATTCGATCAGGTATTCTTGCCTGGTTGTGTGAAAAGTATAAATAAGGTATTTCCATTTATAAATAAATTATAAAACTAGACGCTTTCACATGCTATCACTCCTAGGTCGGCTAAGGCACTTATATCTCCGGATTGGTAAATAGAACAAGGAAGTGTGAATCTACCGGTGTCTCCTAGTTTTTCGGGAAGGCTATTCTTAAGTAGGGCTGAGCTTTCAGAACTAAGGGGAATATTGTTTACTTCAGGGGCAGTTTATCCTTAGTGGACAGCAATTTTCTAATATATTTATTACGACTGGGAACTCTAGACATGGTATCGAGGAATTTTCCATCTAACTTAAAGGATGATAATTTCTTAGGTTGGACTTTAAGTCTAGTGGGGTAAGGGATTCTAACCTCTTTGTTCATGGTCGGGGTGGTTTCTACAGCTGGTATCTTGATCTCTGGTTCTTCCTTTACTAGGACAGCAGCAGGTGGTGGAGTGGTTGCTTCCTTGGGGGTGGTAACTTGCTTTGCCTCCTCAACATGTGGGCTATTAACCGTGTTGCTAGGCAAACTTCCTCTGGGTCTGTTCTCAAGATGTTAAGCCAGTTGTCCAATTTGAGCTTCCAAGTTCTTCAGTACGGCCAACTGATTTCTCATAAAGAGATCGGCTTGATCCTGTCTAGCGGATGTTTTGGTTGAGTATGTGTTGGCCTTGAATGAACTGAGTGAATGTGTCATCTGAACTTGAAGCTGGGGCAGTTGTCTTGTTGGGTTTCTCGGTGGTTTGGTTTATGTCGGGAGTGGGTCCAGGAAGTGTGAGGGGTTGGTTGTAGGCAAGTTGTGGTTGTTGTGGGTAAGGTAGGTATCTAGGTGGGTATCGGGGTTGGAAAGGTTGGTTATTTCTTTGCGGGAATGGAGGTCCTCTAGGTTGGTTGTTGTTTTGGTTGAAATCGGGTGGAAAATTTTGTGGTCGAGCGGGATATTGAGCATAGTAAACGGTGTCGTCTGTCTCTTCATATTCAACTTGATATTCACCGGGTGGTTGCGAGTTGGTGCAGTTTTGACAGGCTTGCACTTGGTGTACTTGGTGCTGTTGTTTCTTAAGTTCTCCAAACTGTTTGACAAGTGTGTCCATCTTCTCCATTAATACCTTAATTGCTTCAACTAGAATTGGATTCAATGCAGCGAGAGGTGTTGAACATGTTGAGTTATCTCCAGAGTTCCAATCATGGTGATGCATAGTCATGTTCTCTATAAGGTCCTATCCTTCTTCGTCTGTCTTTGTTATAAAGCTTCCTTGTGCGGAAGCGTCGAGGGTGGTTCAGTGGTTAGGGTCTAAACCATTATAGAAGGCACACAATTGTGCAGATTTGTCGAGTCGGTGATTGGTACATTTCTTCAAGGCTCCTTTGAATCGTTCCCATGCGGTGTATAATGACTCATCAAAAGCTTGTCGGAAATTCATGATGTCATTTCGGAGTTTGGTTTGTTTAGAGGGCGGAAAGTACTTGGTTAGAAACTTTGTTGTCATTACCGTCCATGAAGGGATAAAACCGGTTTCTAAACCTTCAAACCATGTTTGTGCATGATGTGTGAGTGAATAAGGGAAGAGATACAAGCGGATTGTATCTTGGCTAACTTAATTTTGTTTGTAGGAGTTTGAAAGAGATATGAACTTGTTGAGTTGAGAGTTTGGATCATCACTTGGTAATCCATGGAATTGATAGTGGTTTTGGATTAGTTGGATGATGTGGTGCTTAAGCTCGAATGATTGTCCTGGGGTTTCTGGGTAAAGAATTGGGCCTCCTCTTCCTTTAATAGAGGGCTTACTATTGTCAGCGAGAGTGATGTGATCAGCCATGGCTTGTCTAAGTGCAGATTGCTTCTTTTCTCATCGAATAGTACGTATTATAAGTTCTGGATCAGGAAAGATAAAAAGCGGTGCAGATCTAGGGGAACAGGTCATACACTAAATAAAAGCAAACAATAAAGAAAATGTTTTGTGTTTTTTATTTTATTATTATAAAGTTTTATCCTAAGGGTATACTAGAAAACAGGATTGGTTGGGCCTCTGTATCGGATAGTTAGTCTCCTCGACAGCGGCACCAAAAACTTGATGGCAGCGTCGCGGTCTGACGATCACAACGCCGATCAGTGGTGTTTTATATTTGTAAATGTTGGGGTCTAAGTGTGACTTACTAATACTGAACCAAAGGCTAGTAGATGGTAAGTATGACCTAGAGTCGTTCTTAAAGAGAACTGAATTGAAACGGAGGTGATCCAATCAATCTTTCTTTTCTAGTACAGGTTTTAAAGAGTGCGTTGGGGGTTTTGGTTCAGTTAACTAAGTAAACTAAATAAAGCGAATAAAGGGTAATAATAAATCAGATAATGGAAAGTAGTATTTCTTGTGATTTCATTAGCTCATAATATGGGATTATGACTTTTAAGGGAAAACGTTTATCTAAATTGGGAATGTTTGCTACATTTTATGGCTTATGGTATAACCCATAGATTCCTTATCAGTTGGTTATCGACTAATATATCATGAGGAACTAGGGTGTCATGATTCTGATCAGACAGACAATGCTCAACTCTCCACACTCTCCTGCGAGGGAGTCAGTGGCCCTTATTATTGAATGCATTCACTCGTGGGCGAAGGAACAGAGTAGCAAGTCCATAACAAGTCTAACCGTTCTTAATACGATAAAGACTACAAATCCGGCAAACAATTAACTTAGAAAATATGTTCGGACTTAACTGATTAATTCCTATTAGTGAAACTCAAGCATGATAAGCGGGGGAAAGCGTTTAGGTTTCTATCACCTTACTTTAGGTCTCATGGTTTAAGGAGAAAGATGTCATTTCAAATTGGATTTTAAACTTGCCTTTCTTAATACAATTAACAAATCCCTAGGTTTTCGTGAATGGTTATTTAGCCTATAGCTTACCTACTCTAATCTAATCTAAACTAATCTAATATAATTGAAATGCTGATGGCTTTTGCATAAAGTTAAACCCAGACCATATCATAAAATACCATGGTAGTTCACAATGTATTTAATCGTTAACCGATGTTTTAGTTGTGAATTTAATTGCTTCGCAATGTTTACATGATAAGTACATTGTGATTAGAAGTGTACTATACTCATGGCAATTCTACGTAATCACATTGCATTTTATGATGATTGCATGACGTTACAATTAAACCATAGTTTTGACATAGATAACTATTGACCAAGTATTAAGGTTCGCGACTCCTCTTTACAAGGTTACAATCACGTTTGCTAATCGAAAGGCGAATATAAGTTTTATGTTTAAAATCATAAGATAAGTCCGTTCATGAAGTTTCCATTTTTATAATGTCGATCCATAATACAACTACCTTTGGTCGTTTACCGACTTCCATACATTTGTACTCCGCTTAACAGCGTTTCCAGTACTATATCAAGTAAACAATCGAATAGGGGCCGTCATATTATTTCACGACATATTTAAAATCATCCCATAATTATTTATGTTAACTACATCACAACAAACATAATAGTAATCTACTCGCTAATCATGGCAATAACTAAATCTAGCGTAATAAATATATACATAATTAATTAAGATAGATAAGGATAGAAATGACCGAGATTAATATGCGAGAAGGAATAGACTTGAATTAATGAGCGTTACTTCAAGCATACACCAAAGATTACAAGCATGTTCCTTGCTTTCATTCTATTCTAAACAAGTTCTCTAAACTAGCCTAATAGAATGAGAAAGTATAATAAAATATGAAAGAAATATTTGTAGGTGTGGAAAGAGAATGGTATATTGAAGGTGTGTCTTCCAAATGAACCAAGGATACCTATTTATAGGTGAAATCCGGTGCATTTTAGCAACTAGGGGTATATGTTAGCAAAAGGTGGAAAAGTTACTAGCACATGTACCCTAAAGCGCGGAAAGGTGTAGCACGCGTACCCTAAAGTTGTGGAAAGGTGTAGCACGTATACTAGGAGAGTAAGAGCAAGTACGAAAACGTGGCCGGGGGACGGGCAGCAAGCAACCGGTGGCGGCTGGCTGGTGGCCGGCGGAAGCCGCCGTGCTACCGCCCCGGTTCGCCGTCTTTTGTCTCGTTTATTGATTCGCGCGTATCTTCTTTGTTATGTGTCCGTTTTCTTCGATTCTTTTTTCATTGAATTCGTTTTTCAAAAGCAAAAATTTTGATGAAAAGAAATCCCTGAAATGTGTCACACCCCGCTAAAGCGGAAACACGAGATGTAACAGTACCGGGTAACAATGCATAAGATATAGAAGCAACACCATACATAATTTGTAGAAAATATTACAAGTTATTACAATTTCAACCCATAGTTTCAAAAGAGATTACACCAAGTTCATAAAGGTTTCCAAAAGGTAGTCATAATTCAAAGTGAAGCAAACGCATATGAGTATGCATCCATGCAAAAGTGCTCCTAGAATGCACCTTATTGTCGTTCGCCTGAAAAGCATGATAAAACAAAAGGGTCAACTATGGTCATAGTTGGTGAGCTCACAGGTACAATTAATTGAACGAAAAGTTTTGCTCCTAAGAGGCATAAATAAAAATGATTGGTTGTAATAGTTGCGAATATGAAAGGTAATATACGAGAGTGTTAATGCAATTGAGGCCACTACTTAACCGATTCAACCGACACATGCCCCAAGCTCCATGTTCTATCGCTAACATGAGTAAGGTGATACTATGCACTCACGACCAGTGTGAGTGAGGAGTGGTTTCCCCCTAAATAGCGCTATCCATAAATATCAACGGCTCGTCTGGCTCTCGGACGAGTTAATAAGTAGTGTAAACTGTATTTCCGGGGACTTTAGCACGATAGTACTCAAGCATAACAATAGTATATACCAATTCGCATAAATAGTATAGCAAAAGTTCAACAAGTTCATAAAGAGTACAACCAATTTAGTTAAAGTTCGAGATCATGCTTTTCACCCCAAAATAATAAACAAGTAAAAAGGGGCTGTGAAAACTCACAATTGAGCGTATGAGTAAACGATGAATGTAGCGCGCGTGCTTGTCGTGTATGACTCCTATCCAAGACCTATGAACACGAGGTTTCTAATTAGTTCCTTGGTAATTTAGGTTTGTTAGGATTGCTTAACTAAGTATTTAGATTACGAAGTGCCAATATGGTTTGTTTGCTTTTGAAGTTTGTTAGTGTCCAATAATCGCATGGAATATAATAATGATTATACAAGTGTATAATATCTCACGATTGTTAGTGTCTTAGAATCATAATGTTTTAAGCTTTGGAACTTTGGTTCCTTCCGAATTATGGTTAACAACACACAAATCAATAAATACATCATAAGACGCCCGAACCCCTTTTGGTTATCATTCATTCCCAAAAATAGTAAATTTCCCGTTTTCAAAATCGGGACCGATTATTGTTGACTCGGTCAAACCTTCTCGGTTTTACCCGAGACTTTTACTCAATCCTTAAACATATTTATGGGTCAAAAAAAAAAAAAAAGTTAGTCTTTCCTTAAGTAACAAGTCCGCAAGTGTCGGTTTTTAACTTTTACCAAAATCAGTCCATATTCTTATTTCCAGAAAATTGCCTCAGTTGGTTTAATTTATTAAAAATACTTATGATCCGAAATAAAATAAGGCAAAAATCACAGATCATCTTCAATATGTTATCTATCTACTGTAATTTTTCCATGGATTGTGGTAAAGTCCAAGTATTTATTATTTTTACTTTTACCATCTGAGGTCAGATCTGAACACATGCATGCAATTATTATTTTTGTACAAAATGTACAAGGAATCAATAAAAGTGGTCTTCTTGAAAGTTGTAGCCAATGAAAGTTTTAAACTTTTGGCGTTGGTTTCAAGTTATTTGGAGTTGTAATGCTCCAGTTATGATTAAAACATTGAGATGAAAGTTTCTGCCTTAATCTAACAGATTATACATCTCTATTCACAAAAATTATAAAAAAATATCAAATGAACTCATAAAAACATGAGGCTTATGTGGTTGGTAAGTTAACTTCCAGAACTTGATTCTAGACTATAAAAACGTCCATTTTCATGAAGAAATGATTTTTATAAAAATCGTTGAAGTGGAAGAAGCCTTCTGGACAGAAAGTTGTAAACTCATGTTTGAGTGTTTCATTCAAAATAATGAACACCAAACATGAAATAAGGAAGATTATCATCTTTTGATCTTTAAATCCATGTTCTAACACATGCATGGTGTTGAAATACATCCAAGATGTGTTAGATATGATTATTAACATAAGAACAAGTTTTTAAATAAAGATGAACAATATTTCCACAAGTTTACCAACAATAATCGGTTTTCACTTGATTTTCGGTTTGATCATGGGTTTCCCTTTCTTTTAACACATAAAGATGTGAAAAGAGATAACCTACAAACATCAAGTTTTGTATTAGGATTTTAGCCATGAAAAAGGCATAAATTCCGAATTTTATGAAGGAAAAACATATTTTTAGAGATTGTAAGTAAAGAAAGATGTTAGAGACGTTGTGTTTTACCTTTATGTTCTTGAAATAGCTTGAGGACACCTTAAAGTTTCTGGGTTTAGGTTGCAAAATGACTGATTTCTTAAGAGGTTTTAGAGAGAAAAGAGTGTGAAAGGTTAGAGAGAAGAATTAGAGAGAAGTGTGTTTTGGGAGGGTGAAATGAATGATTTGGTGTAAGAAAAGAGGGGAGATGTGTGGGGATAAGGGGGAGGCCGGTTTTGGGGTCCCAAGGAGGCCTTTTAATTTCTTTTTATTTGTTAACTAAAGTTTATAAAAGTTGTATTAAGTTTGTATTAAAGATGTGTAAGTATATTGTATGGTATAAGGTTTATTTTGTGATGTTTTGGTGATTAATATTTGAGCTATAAAAGTTTGTGTTCTTTAGTTTATAAAAGTACTTTAATTTATGATTGAATTGCTTCCAATAGGTATTCAAGTGTTAGTTTATTATATTCGAGTTTCATTTACGGGTTTACGGAATTTTAGCAAACCTTGGTTGTGCGACAAGATAGTATTTTTGTGATAATTCATGAGACTTTATTCTTTTGTTTTTCATGGCACTTCATAACTTAATTTAGCATGTCTGAATGAACTTATGGTTCACTAAGCAATCTCTAAGACGTTCTACAGCTTTAACAATTTAAGGAGTCATAACCTAGAGTTTTCACTAGGATTTAAGGAATGCTGTAAATTTAAGATTCAAGTGCGGTAATGACCTGAGATTTCTGACGATTGTCACATTATCCCACTGTTGAAATGAATTTCGTCCCGAAATTCAACTGGTCCTATTGGGTGACGAAGCACTAGTGAATCGGTGGGGGTAGTTTCGTCTCATTAAATCTTCCTGTTCCTATGTGAACTCAGGTCACAACTGTTTGGTACCTCTATTATGGATTTCAGTGGGTGCTTCACTAAAAGAAAGTAGTCAATCAACGATTCGAACTCTTCTAAGGGCAAGGTCTGAGAGTTGTCAACTAGACACTTCTTAAGGTTTGAGACATGAAATATGTCATGAACGCCATCCAACTCTTTGGGTGATTCTAGTTCATAAGCCACCGGGCCTATTTGTTTCAAGATTTTGTATGGTCCAATTTAGCTTGGGCTTAGCTTGCCTTTCTTGTTGAAGTGCACAAGTCCTTTCTGAGGTGATACTCTCAGGAACATTCTATAACCCGTTTGGAATTTTAATGGCTTTCTGCGATTGTCAACGTAGCTTTTCTGAATGACGTCTAGCCTTGTCAAGTGCTTCTCACCGACTTCATGCCAACACAACGGTGATAGGCATTTTTGTCCATATATGGCCTCAAATGGCGCACACTTGACGCTAGTCTGGTAATTGTTGTTGTAAGAGAACTCTATCAGGGGTAAGTAAGTGTACATCCCAACTTCCTCCAAAGTCTAGTACACAGACTCGTAGCATATCTTCTAAGCTTTGAATAGTTCGCTCACTTGCCCATCTGTTTGAGGGTGATAAGCTGTACTCACATTTAGTTGGGTATTCAACACCTTTTGCATTGATAGCCAAAACCGTGAAGTAAAATGACAATCTCTGTCGTAGATAATTGAAATGGGCACTCCGTGACGTGACATAATTTCTTCAATATAGCTTTGAGCAAGTCTCTCCATTATGTAATCCTCTCGGATAAGTAGAAAATGCACGAATTTTGTCAGTTGGTCGACAATAACTCAAATGAATTCGTGACCTTTGGAAGTTCGAGGTGACTTAGTGACGAAGTCCATTGTTACCTATTCCCATTTCCATTGGGGTATTTCGGGTTGTTGTAATAATCCTAACGGCTTTTGGTACATAATTTCGCAATCATAGTCGTTAAGTAACTCCATCCACCTTTTTTTGCCTCATGTAGAGCATCTTCTACTCGAGTATGTCCTGGAGACTCTTATGATCAGTAAACACAGAACATCTGGAACCGTATAGGTAATGTCTCAGGGTTTTAAGTATGAAGACCACTGCTCCTAGTTCCAAGTTATGCGTAGTACAGTTCGCCTCATTTTTCTTGAGCTGTGTGGAAGCATTCGTAATTACTTTATTCTTCTGCATCAGATGGCAGCCCAATCCCTAGTGTGACGCATCACAATATACCACAATCTGTTCCTTCAGGCAATGATATGATTGGCGCATTGCACAGTTTCTCCTTCAGCGTTTGGGATGCCTTCTCCTTTTCAATATCCCAAACGAATTCCTTCATCTTTTGGGTCAGTTCTGTCAAGGGCTTGGCGATCTCTAAGAAATTTTCTATGGACCTTCTATTGTATACAGCAAATCCTAGAAATTGACGGATTTCCGTAGGGGTCCTCGGGACTTTCCATTTCTCAATCGTCTCGATTTTAGTTGGATCCACATGGATCCCTTCTATGTTCACCATATGACCGAGAAAGTGTACTTCTCTGTTCCAAAAATCACAGTTAGAGAATTTGGAGTACAACTTCTCTTCCTTGAGTGGTTGCAACACTTGCCCTAAATGTTGCTCGTGATCCTCTTTACTACGCGAGTAGACTAGTATGTCATCGATAAAAATCACAAATTTATCCAAGTATGCTCTCCAAACTCTGTTCATTAAGTTCATGAATGCCGCAGGAGCATTGGTTAGGCTGAAGGGCATAAGCATAAACTCATAATGTCCATATCGTGTTTGGAACACCGTTTTGGGTATAACTTCTTTGTGAATCCATAATTGGTGATAACCTGACTATAGGTCGAGTTTAGAGAAATAGGAGGCGCCTTGCAGCTGATCGAATAGATCGTCGATTCAAGGGAGAGGGTACATATTCTTAGTTGTTAATTTGTTCAGTACTCTATAATCAATGTACATTCATGAGGATCTGTCCTTTTTATTAACGAATAAAACAGGAGCACCCCATGGTGATGAGCTAGGGCGAATAAATCCCTTATCGGAGAGTTCTTGGAGTTAGTTAGACAACTCCTGCATTAAGTCGATGCCTTAGCATGGGCGCTAGGCAGTACGGTGCCTTAGCTATTGGAATTTCTCCAGGAATTAAGTCGATTCAGAATTCAACTTGCCTATGTGGGGGCAATCTAGGTAGATCATCTGGAAATACTTCGGGGTAGTTGCATACCACTGGGACATCTTGTATGCGTCTTTCCTTTGGCTTAGTCCTGACGATGTGTGCCGAAAGAGCGAGACATTCTTCGGTCAGATATTTGCAAATTTTCTTGAATGACACTATCTTCTAATATCTTCCAGGTCTTTCTCCACGTAATAATAGTATCTCATTCATTCAAATGGGTACTTGCATAATCTTCTCATGACAACTTGTGTCTACATGATTTTTGGCCAACCAGTTTATTTCGACTACTACATCAAAACTTTCCATTTTCATCGGAATAAGGTCTATACTGAAGGATTCACCTTTCAGTTCTAGTACGTAGTTGTGTATTATTTCACTAACAATCAGTTTGTAACCACTAGCGAGTTTTACCGCATACGGAGGTCCTAAAGGTTGTGATTCCCTATGGATTAGGGGCCCTAATAGATGTTAGACAAAGCTCTTGTCTGCCCCTTAGTCAAAGGTACTGATGCGTAGTAGGTATTTAGGAGAAAGGTACCTGTGACCACATTGGGATTTCAATGTGCTTTCCTAAAATGTTTAGTGTTTCCACACTCGTAACAAGCACTTGATGTGTAGGTTCCCGTACCTCTGATCTAACGGATCGTTTAATCAACCAAATGTGCGGAATCCGTTTGGTTAGCGATTATTGAACGAATCAACAAACACACGATTTCTATAACGTTTTCTTTGTATTCACAATTGAGTATAAACGTTACAAGCTTTTCTCCTCTCTCTCTCACACACAAAAACGCCTCACTCTATCTCTCTAAATTGACCAACACTAAAACTGAAACATAAATCTCTATTTATAGGCTGTCCAAACCCTATAGCGACACTAGCTAAGTGTCGCTATATGCGACACTAGCTAAGTGTCGCATAAACACTAATTTGTGTATATTCTCTATTTCACTATTCGTTTACAGACTCGCATATACACACTAAACATTATACATACGCAGACTAATTGACTTTGACAATTACAAACGTTTGACCAACTGACTGACACACCAAATGCACCAACAAACTCCCCCATGTCAGCAGCTTGGTCAAATAAATCTTCAATTAGTCTTCATCAACAAACTCTTTCATATCTTCAACAATCAGAAACTCTTTCATGTCTTTAACAATAAGAATCTCTTTCATGTCTTTAACAATAAGAATCTCCCCCATTGAGATAGCATGGTCTTCAAAGAAAACTTAATGTCCAAATTCATGTGACTGACACAAATTCATCATACAATAAGATCTTCAAACTAGGTGACCATCTCTCAATCATCAGCAGCTTCTCCAATAGAATTTATCTTCACAATCTTTGAAGAATAACCGACATCCTTTACATCTTCAAAATTTGACTTTAACAATATATGTGATGTTTGAAGAAAATAATATAGAAATAAAATCTTTTTGTATTTTCTTTATAAAGGAAAAGAAAGAACAAAGATTAAAACAAATTTGGGGATAGGATTGTTTTACGTCTGCTTTGAGATCATATCAGGCCAACATACAATTATTAGGAAATAGAAAGTGTTATCTCGATTATCAGTATATTTGTCCTCTTTAAATTTACTTAGCATATTTAAAACACCTTTTATAAAAAATATTTCAAGACTATTACTGGTATTGTTTGTCCACTTAAACATGTTACATCCGGGTCTGTGAGTTAACCTTTTATTGTTAGTATGAATATTTCTCCATGGTCCCCACCTATGACATACCCCTGTAACCCAGACATGAGCAAAACTTCCAAATCCAGATAGAATATAAGAATATCATTTTTAAGAATCAAGTCAGCGGTGACAGGTCTTTACTTACGTACAACAGAGCGACATAACTTGATTCAGGTTTAAGCAAAACCAAACTTGGTCAAACCATTTTGGTGACCTTGTTAGGTATCTTATGATTTAAGACTTTTTCAAGTTCATTGACTTGCGTTTGCTTAACTTTTAAGCATATACTAATTGAGACCAGGTCTATACTTACGTACAACAGAGGAAACAATCAGTATACACCCCCAAATGATTTCAAATAAACTTCAGGTATAGAAATATGTCATGCTATGTTAAGGAATTAAGACATTTAGTCGTACATCATATGGTGTTTACCACAAGATCATAGACACGTATTAGAATTACTTCTTAAGAACCCAGAAACCGGTGTGTAACATGTCTACCAGTACATCATATGATGAAGCTAATGTTTATAAAAGCTATTTTAAAATATGCCAGATAAACCTACTGACACATCAAACATAAACCTTAAAATTTCCATTTTATGCATGTCATCTGATGTACAATCATTTCCCATGTTGTTTACAGACACAATCCGATATCTTTTTTATGAATAAGAATTTTGTTGTTCACATTTCTGATCCAAATAATCAGAATTTTAATTACTCCCCCTGAACAACAAATTCTTTTCAGAAATTCAATTTAAATGTACTCCCCTTAAACATTGAACATATTTTTGTAATTTTTATTTAAGATATTTCGCAACATTGCATTTCTTTGATACTAACAAGTACAAAGAATGGCTGTTGCAATAATGATAAAATATAAAAGAAAAATATCAAAATCACATATCAAGTCAAGTCAAATGCCGTTTAGCACTTCTACCACCTTAACTTCAGAAATTTTAGCAATCCAGTCATCATTCTTCCAACAATACCCACATTCTTGCAGTCACTAAAAAATATTGGCTAACAAGAAACTGACTGCATCACCACAAACAATCAAACATTAAAGTTTATGGGACACCCAAGCCTTGATAAACTTGGGTTGTCCATTATCATCCATAATCATCACATCCATGAGTTTATGATATTTTAAAAACTCAGTTGATTTCAAAGATGTGTTGTTTGTGGATTTTGGTTTCCAAACCTGTTTAGGTTCGGATGATTTGTTTTCAACAATGTTGTGCTGTTGAACTTGAGGTCTACTAGAAACAACTTTGTTTACTCTAGCCGTAGGTTTTGGAGAATTTGATGCACAACTAGATACAGGCGAATGCGAATAACGCCTTGAAAAATGTTTTGAAAAAGAATTCCTGAAAAAGGAAGTTCTTGGCATCCCTCTACCAAACCTATCTAGGGATAATAACCTACAATCCCTAATAAGATGGCCCTGTTGACCACAACGATAACAAGAACGACGCTCCACAAAAGATGTATTCCAATGAGTTCCCTCAAAGCGTTTCGGTGGAGGACAATACACAGAAGGTCTATTAGCAGGAACATTTCTTGAACATGCACTCTTAAGTGCACATGTTGAAGTAGATGTTCCTGAGGTTGAGTTATTAGATTTAGAATCCCTTTTAACATTTTTAACTTTGAAAGATTCATTATCAACTTTAGCTTTGCCTTTGCATTTAAGACAGTCAGGTTTGACAGCTATTTTCTCAACCTTAATGGTAGACTCTTCTGGTGTATCTTCTACCTCCACAATCTCCTCAACACTAACTTGAGATTGACTTTCAGGTTTAACAAACTTAGGCAAGGGATACTCTGGCCTTTTCGTTTTCTCCTTTGCCTGTTTGTTTTGCTTAGCTTCTTTAGCTTTAATACCATAAAGCTTCGTATAATCAACTAGAATTTCTTCAAGGCCTTCCTTAACAAGCGCAGGACAATATTCGGCATGAGAAGGTGGTGGAACTTGGTGATAACCAAGTCCTTCCTTCTTTTTACCGCTTGTCCCTTGTTTGTTAACGATTTCATTAAAGACAAACGTTGCAGATGAAGAACCTAAAATTTTGCTTTTATGGTTATCGTACTCACTTTTTAAATCAGAAAGCTCCTTTCTTAACAGTTCTATTTCAGTAAGATAACTTTTAATTGCATCTTGCTGACTAAAGACCTTTGCTTTAAAAGTTTGAGTATCTAACTTGTGAGCCTCAATATGTTTTTCATAAAGCTTTTCATTTTCTAGCAAAAACTTATTAGATTCTGTAAGTTTAACAACCTTTTCCCGCAAGTTTAAGTTGTCCTTTTGATAGACCTCAAGAGATTCAGTCAATTGAATACAGGTAGCACAATTAAAAGGCCCAATTGGTTCACTTTGTACCTCAGGTGCATTAGAATCAACGTTTTTGTTCGAATCCACCATTGCACTATGTTGAGGTTGTTCTTCCTTTTTATAGCCACCACAACGCTTTTCAATGGCAGCCCAGAGATCATACGCATTTTCGTAATTCTTAAACAACTTTAAGACCTCCGTAGATAAAGATCCTTTAATTGCGTTGAAAGTCTTCTTTTCATTATCCCATGCTTTGCGTTCTTCGAGAGTCATTGATCTATATGATTTTGCAATTTTTGTTCCTTCCATGACTGGTATTTCATATTTTTCAGTCAATGTAATCCACATGTCTGGATCATTAAAAGAGATATAGTCTTCAAAAGCTCTCCTCCAGCTTGAGTAGTATGTGTTTGGAGTTAACATCCGAAGGTTGTTGCCAACACTATGCAAGCGTGACATCTTTTAAACAAGAACTTTAGCAAAACCCAGACAACCAGATTCTCCTACCAAAATTTGATTTGAAAATATTGAAAATTGGGTGAGCACAACTAAACTTTTCCCAAACTAGAATTATGAACTTTTAAGCTCAAAAACAAATTTGGTACTACAAATTTTTCGTGAATTTCCCGCCAAAAATTTAACCGAAAACGTCCAAAAATGACCGGGTAAAATGGAACTTTTTCCAAGCTAAAATTGAACACTTTTAAGCCTATGAAAAAATTTTAAAAACGCAAAAAATTTCTGGAGTTTCCCGCCAAAAAACAAATTGAACACTTTTAAGCCTATGGAACTTTTTTTTTTTTTTTTTTTTTTTTTCGAATTTAGAGCGACACTAGGTAAGTGTCGCTAAAATTCACAAGTGACGCTATAAAGTGACGCACAACAAAAAGAGGTAAGTGACGCACTGGTAAGTGACGCTAAGGAGTGACGCTTAGAGGGTAAGTGACGCACTAAGTGACGCACTTGAGTGTCGGCAAAACCCTAGTTGAAACTTAAGAAGTGACGCACTTGAGTGACGCTCGAAGTGACGCTTGAAGGTAAGTGACGCTATCAAGTGACGCAACGAGTGACGCAAAAACGCGGCTGTCAGCTCCAAAAACCCTAAAAATCGAAATTTTCGAAACACTAACGAAAATTGACGAACGGCGAATGAATTTGTACCAAAAATCAACCCAAAACTCAATATAATCAACATAAATAACCTAGAAACTGATAATAATCGATTAATACCTTCGCGAATCAACCGAAAACGTTCAAAACACGATCCGAAACCGTCGAATCCTTGATTCACGGCTCTGATACCACATGTAGGTTCCCGTACCTCTGATCTAACGGATCGTTTAATCAACCAAATGTGCGGAATCCGTTTGGTTAGCGATTATTGAACGAATAAACAAACACACGATTTCTATAACGTTTTCTTTGTATTCACAATTGAGTATAAACGTTACAAGCTTTTCTCCTCTCTCTCTCACACACAAAAACGCCTCACTCTATCTCTCTAAATTGACCAACACTAAAACTGAAACATAAATCTCTATTTATAGGCTGTCCAAACCCTATAGCGACACTAGCTAAGTGTCGCTATATGCGACACTAGCTAAGTGTCGCATAAACACTAATTTGTGTATATTCTCTATTTCACTATTCGTTTACAGACTCGCATATACACACTAAACATTATACATACGCAGACTAATTGACTTTGACAATTACAAACGTTTGACCAACTGACTGACACACCAAATGCACCAACATGATGCATCAGAGTTTAGTCTCTAAAGATATATAAATTTCTAGTATCATAAAAGGAATTTTTAACTATCCCAAGTTTTAACACAAAATAGCTAGTACTATTTCTGGTTAAATTGGCGTCGTCTCCTCTATTACTAACGTAATCGTGATTTTGACAACTTTGTTAATACTTTATGGATTTGAATATTTTATAAAATATTTTGTGGAAGAGTTGTCATAAAATCTATTGAAACATATTTTACGTTGAAAATCTGTTTTTACAACTTAGAGTTCGTTGAAAATTTAAGTCAGTATTTTGAAAACTCTTGTCACTGACAAATCGTTTAAAAATTCTGTTAAACAAGATCCGTTCGAAAGATTGAAGTTGTGGAAAATTTTGATTAAATGTCCGATGAAAATCTGATGAAGACTTGAGTCGATAAAATACGTTGAACGCTCTGGTCATTGAAAAGTGTTGAAAATTCTGTTTTATCAAGAATTTGATGGAGGATTTATGTTTGTGAAAAATCCATGGAAAATATCTGACAAAAATTTGGTTGAAAATGTTTCTCACACATTTTACATGTATAGTGGAATTTCTACTAGTCTTAAATGAGTTCTATTTTGTACATTAGTCTTAATCGCAAGGCAATGACTTTGCCTCTGGTCTCCATCACCAGAAGATGGGTAGTTTCTATGGTTTCACTAAGACCCTGTTGGTCCTCATAGATGTGTACATCTCGGCCTTGTGCCAGTCGCACCTAGCCTAAACGGGTTTCATGTTGTTCTAACTTCATAGTATCTATTCTATTCTCGTGGCGGCGTAGCCTAGCAGCTAGTACCGGGAAGGTATGGTGAGCGAGTTCATGTGTGTGTAGAGAGATTTGCATGTAGAAAGCTTCTTCGTCCTCTGTAAGAATCTATATTCCTTCTTCTATTCTCCAAGCCTCAAGAGTTGCGGGTAATTAATTCCATTGACGGACATTTGACCGACGACGGGTCCTAGTGGTTGGAGTATCACTAATAGTGTAGATAGTGTAAGGTCTAGTTCAAGGTGAACTGTTAGTAATTCTAGTCGTGTATAGCACACACGATTCATAGGTTTTCGATAAGAGTGGGAGGAAGAGTGTAAAATAGAAGAAGTAGATGTAACGCGCCTAGGTGACGACTTCTCATGTTGGTCCAGTTTTATTGGTTCATCCTTAGGCGGAACCTCCTCAAATGGGTCATTTTATGGATAGATTCTCCTCCTTGGTACTTGGTAGGTTGTCGCGAGGGCGACCAGTGACGTAATCATAATCGTCGGTTGATATGGCGGCGTGGGATGAGGGTTGCGACAAGGTAAGACTACAAATAGAAGATTTAGTCCCTAAGACGATTAGTGATGTGTCCTGACGGGTTTGTTGAGTAAGCAGTGTGGGAAAATGATGTGTGGTTTCCACTCTATTGATCTTTAGGGTTCGATTCACTAGTTAAACGTGCGGAATATTGTTTAACGAGTTTATGTATGCGAAATCAAGTGCCATTTAATACAAACAAGAGTAGTAAAACTATTTCTCTATAATTAATCAGAAACGATTACAGTATCACATAATATTGCTCAAGCACAGACAGAACGAACAGTCACAAATCAAGACACAACCACTGTATATATATATAGTAGCTATAGCAACACCCCAAGTGTTGCTATCATGTACTTAGTGTCTCTTACAAAGATCAAGATTTGACTAACACTTTAAACAAGCTACATTGACATTATGCACTAACATGTTAACCTCGAAATGATAAGACTAAAATGGAGGTATACTTAGTTACTAACAGTGCTACTATGGATGCCTACAATATGCAATGCACACACACAACGTTTGCTTTTCATAGGTTTAAACAAGAAAGAAAATCAAACATAATCATAGTACACCTACTCCGTGTCTCGCATAATCTTACCTAAATTAAACATAGGTGATCAGGCTATGTCTAATTGTGGTCTAATAATGCAACACACGGGTTAGCTATACTAGTTATGCTCGGTTTAGTTAAACTAGTAATGTTTTTGGTGTTTTAAGAAAATATTATTTAAAAATGTTGGTTATAGTTGGGGTTTTTGTTTGAAAAACCAGCATTCTCTATAACCTTAGGCTCTGATACCAAACCTGTCACACCCCGCTAAAGCGGAAACACGAGATGTAACAGTACCGGGTAACAATGCATAAGATATAGAAGCAACACCATACATAATTTGTAGAAAATATTACAAGTTATTACAATTTCAACCCATAGTTTCAAAAGAGATTACACCAAGTTCATAAGGGTTTCCAAAAGGTAGTCATAATTCAAAGTGAAGCAAACGCATATGAGTATGCATCCATGCAAAAGTGCTCCTAGAATGCACCTTATTGTCGTTCGCCTGAAAAGCATGATAAAGCAAAAGGGTCAACTATGGTCATAGTTGGTGAGCTCACAGGTACAATTAATTGAACGAAAAGTTTTGCTCCTAAGAGACATAAATAAAAATGATTGGTTGTAATAGTTGCGAATATGAAAGGTAATATACGAGAGTGTTAATGCAATTGAGGCCACTACTTAACCGATTCAACCGACACATGCCCCAAGCTCCATGTTCTATCGCTAACATGAGTAAGGTGATACTATGCACTCACGACCAGTGTGAGTGAGGAGTGGTTTCCCCCTAAATAGCGCTATCCATAAATATCAACGGCTCGTCTGGCTCTCGGACGAGTTAATAAGTAGTGTAAACTGTATTTCCGGGGACTTTAGCACGATAGTACTCAAGCATAACAATAGTATATACCAATTCGCATAAATAGTATAGCAAAAGTTCAACAAGTTCATAAAGAGTACAACCAATTTAGTTAAAGTTCGAGATCATGCTTTTCACCCCAAAATAATAAACAAGTAAAAAGGGGCTGTGAAAACTCACAATTGAGCGTATGAGTAAACGATGAATGTAGCGCGCGTGCTTGTCGTGTATGACTCCTATCCAAGACCTATGAACACGAGGTTTCTAATTAGTTCCTTGGTAATTTAGGTTTGTTAGGATTGCTTAACTAAGTATTTAGATTACGAAGTGCCAACATGGTTTGTTTGCTTTTGAAGTTTGTTAGTGTCCAATAATCGCATGGAATATAATAATGATTATACAAGTGTATAATATCTCATGATTGTTAGTGTCTTAGAATCATAATGTTTTAAGCTTTGGAACTTTGGTTCCTTCCGAATTATGGTTAACAACACACAAATCAATAAATACATCATAAGACGCCCGAACCCCTTTTGGTTATCATTCATTCCCAAAAATAGTAAATTTCCCGTTTTCAAAATCGGGACCGATTATTGTTGACTCGGTCAAACCTTCTCGGTTTTACCCGAGACTTTTACTCAATCCTTAAACATATTTATGGGTCAAAAAAAAAAAAAAAAAGTTAGTCTTTCCTTAAGTAACAAGTCCGCAAGTGTCGGTTTTTAACTTTTACCAAAATCAGTCCATATTCTTATTTCCAGAAAATTGCCTCAGTTGGTTTAATTTATTAAAAATACTTATGATCCGAAATAAAATAAGGCAAAAATCACAGATCATCTTCAATATGTTATCTATCTACTGTAATATTTCCATGGATTGTGGTAAAGTCCAAGTATTTATTATTTTTACTTTTACCATCTGAGGTCAGATCTGAACATATGCATGCAATTATTATTTTTGTACAAAATGTACAAGGAATCAATAAAAGTGGTCTTCTTGAAAGTTGTAGCCAATGAAAGTTTTAAACTTTTGGCGTTGGTTTCAAGTTATTTGGAGTTGTAATGCTCCAGTTATGATTAAAACATTGAGATGAAAGTTTCTGCCTTAATCTAACAGATTATACATCTCTATTCACAAAAATTATAAAAAAATATCAAATGAACTCATAAAAACATGAGGCTTATGTGGTTGGAAAGTTAACTTCCAGAACTTGATTCTAGACTATAAAAACGTCCATTTTCATGAAGAAATGATTTTTATAAAAATCGTTGAAGTGGAAGAAGCCTTCTGGACAGAAAGTTGTAAACTCATGTTTGAGTGTTTCATTCAAAATAATGAACACCAAACATGAAATAAGGAAGATTATCATCTTTTGATCTTTAAATCCATGTTCTAACACATGCATGGTGTTGAAATACATCCAAGATGTGTTAGATATGATTATTAACATAAGAACAAGTTTTTAAATAAAGATGAACAATATTTCCACAAGTTTACCAACAATAATCGGTTTTCACTTGATTTTCGGTTTGATCATGGGTTTCCCTTTCTTTTAACACATAAAGATGTGAAAAGAGATAACCTACAAACATCAAGTTTTGTATTAGGATTTTAGCCATGAAAAAGGCATAAATTCCGAATTTTATGAAGGAAAAACATATTTTTAGAGATTGTAAGTAAAGAAAGATGTTAGAGACGTTGTGTTTTACCTTTATGTTCTTGAAATAGCTTGAGGACACCTTAAAGTTTCTGGGTTTAGGTTGCAAAATGACTGATTTCTTAAGAGGTTTTAGAGAGAAAAGAGTGTGAAAGGTTAGAGAGAAGAATTAGAGAGAAGTGTGTGTTTTGGGAGGGTGAAATGAATGATTTGGTGTAAGAAAAGAGGGGAGATGTGTGGGGATAAGGGGGAGGCCGGTTTTGGGGTCCCAAGGAGGCCTTTTAATTTCTTTTTATTTGTTAACTAAAGTTTATAAAAGTTGTATTAAGTTTGTATTAAAGATGTGTAAGTATATTGTATGGTATAAGGTTTATTTTGTGATGTTTTGGTGATTAATATTTGAGCTATAAAAGTTTGTGTTCTTTAGTTTATAAAAGTACTTTAATTTATGATTGAATTGCTTCCAATAGGTATTCAAGTGTTAGTTTATTATATTCGAGTTTCATTTACGGGTTTACGGAATTTTAGCAAACCTTGGTTGTGCGACAAGATAGTATTTTTGTGATAATTTATGAGACTTGATTCTTTTGTTTTTCATGGCACTTCATAACTTAATTTAGCATGTCTGAATGAACTTATGGTTCACTAAGCAATCTCTAAGACGTTCTATAGCTTTAACAATTTAAGGAGTCATAACCTAGAGTTTTCACTAGGATTTAAGGAATGCTGTAAATTTAAGATTCAAGTGCGGTAATGACCTGAGATTTCTGACGGTTGTCACAAAATGTTTCTCTGATCTTTAGATGTCTCGTGCCAATCGTTTGAATCTTCCGGCGTACATAGAATCTTCGTTATTCATCCGTTTTTGCTGATTCTTCTTCTGTTGGATTCGTATTTTGAAAACAAACATCTTGGATAAGATGGATCTCAGTGATGGTTACTTTGTCTCTAAATCGTCTTGATGTCTTGAATCTTCAAACGTGTGTGGAATCTTCATTTTTTGTCCGTTTTGCTTGATTTTTTCTCGTGCAACTTCATTTTGACCATCTTAGCAAAGTTTCATTGATTTGAACATTATCTGAGTTTATTTTTCAAGTATTATTCCAGAATGAGAGAGATATCGGTAGTAAAAATGTGACTTTTTATGCGATATCAGTCATTCACTTGGTCAACGTTTGTACTTGTTAATGTTAATTAGTCTTAGTATGTGATGTGATTAGTGTGTATATTCAAGTCTATAAACGAATTATAATTATAGAATATACATAGAATATTAGTGATGAATGCCAAAATGTACTAGATTATAGTACTAATTACCCCTTTGTTCAATTGAATTCGTATGCATTTTGTGTGAATAAAATACAGATTTCGTTTATATTTGCATTTAGGAGTTTATTAAAGGAATGGAAATCGAGCTTATATTGAAGAAAAGAAGCTAAAAAGGTTGAAGTTTGAAGAAGAAAGTCGAATGGTTGAAAAGTTGAATTTTTGAATCCATACGACATATGAAAATCCATACGGCGTATGAAAATCCATACGGCGTATGGATTGTGTAAGCCGGACCACCAGTTATGCGGGCTTGGCCTGCTGGGCTTTTAATTCCATACGGCGTATGGAAATCCATACGGCGTATGGATTGATTCGACAGAATACTTAAAAAACCCTAATTCACTTCATTTAGGGGTAATCATTGGATATTTTTCTCCAGCCAATTTTCATATACTCCAGCACCATTTTAGAGCAATTTTCGAAGGTATAAGCAAGAAGAATCAAAGCCTCTTTCGATTTTTCAATCATTATTTCGGTTTCTCAGTTCGAATACTTTAATACTTTTCATTTGATTATGATTTCGGTTATGTTTATGGATCTGAGTTTCTGTAACAATATGATTGGCTAAGTCTTTTATGTATTTACTTGGATGATGATACTTAGATGATGGTTTGATTATTGATTTGCTAAAACTATCGGATTTTATGAATGTTTATGTGTTTACTTGTTAATCCTTGATTGTTGATTGATTATTAGTGGTTACCTAACGTGGTTTATGGGTCAATTGAGATTGAGTTCCTTTTGATGAATAGATTATTGATGATTGTTGATTTTGGTTAGCAATTATTGCTGAATATATTAAGTTTGACAGGTTAGGGTTAATAATCGGTATTAATCATTAATGAACAAGATAACTATTATTGGTTATAGACATTGTTGATTCAAGTCACAAAAGTATATCACATAAACGGTGTAGGTTTAATATATAATACAATTCGGTGGGCAACGTTACTTGAATGTTAACGTGTTGAAACAACTTTGTGTCTTTCTAAATTGTATTATATTAACTTATCTCGGAAAGGGAGTTGTCTAATTTGTCATGTCGCAAAAAAATCCATTGTTTGAGCAAATCAATAATGTGATAACCAGATTCTAAGAAAAGTAATCTAAGTGAATACATTTCTTTTATCATTTGAATTAAGAATTATTATTTGATTAATTGTTTTATAATTTATTTTAGTTATTTAAATTAAAGTTTTATTTACATCTCATAATTGTTAGTCAATTGTTCGTTCGGAACTAAAGCGCACCCATTAATTATTGCTTTCTTCATTTGTAACAATTTCCATTTTATTTCTAATTGACATTCGTTCCATGTGTTCGATCCGGACTTATCATACTATACTATTATATGATCAGGTATTCTTGTATGAGTTGTGTATAGTAAGTAAGGTAATTTCCACTGTTAAAACTTAAACTCGTTTACACGACATCAATTAGTCATGCGACACGGAGCTTGTGTCGCTAATAGGTCAGTATGTTAGTATAAATAGCGAGTTAGGTTTTCAGTTAAAGGTGGATCAAACCCTAGAAAGTGAGAGAGTTCGTGAGACAGAGAGAGAGCAGTGATTGTATTCTATAATCGACATACTTTAAGTGTTAATATATACAAGATTATAGATATCGTGTTTGTTTGATTTAATTAACGTTCAATACTCAATCGTTTGGATTTCGCACGTTCGATTGAGTTTACGATCTGATTAGGTCTGTACCGGGAACCTACAAGTGGTATCAGAGCCGTGAATCAGTTATTCAACAGGTTTTGGATCGTGATTTGAACGTTTTTGGTTTGATTCGCGAAGGTTTTATTGATTAATCTTCGTTTCTGGGTTTGATTGCTTGAAGATTGCGCTTTCTGAAGGTGTTTTCTGGGTTAGTTCGTCGATTGGTTTTCGAAAATCATTAGGGTTTTGAAAATTTTTGATTTTCGGGTTTTGGAATCTACTCAACGCCGTTTTGCGACACAACCTGCGACACAATATTTGTGTCGCTAATTAGGGTTTTTAAAGTGCAACACAAGTTCGCGACATACATTTGCGACATAAGCCTTTGATTAGGCGACATAAGCTTCGACACTAGTATTTGTGTCGCTAATTTGGAATTTTTGAATTGCGACACAACTTGCGACACAACCTTTGTGTCGCTAAAACCTCGCCAAGCCAAAAAAAAATGTTCCTAGGCTTAAAAGGGTTCTATTTTAGCATGAAAAAAGTTTTATTTTACCCGGGCATTTTTTGGACGTTTTCGGCTGAATTTTTGGCGGGAAATTCGCGAAAATATTTGTAGTACCAAATTTTGTTTTTGAGCTTAAAAGTTTATAATTCTAGTTTGGGAAAAGTTTAGTTGTACTCGACCAATTTTAAATTTTTTTTCAAACCAAATTTTGGTGGGAGAATCTGGTTGTTTGTGTTTCGCTAAAGTTCTTGTTTAAAAGATGTCGCTCCTGCATAGTGTTCACACTAACCTTCCGATGTTCACCCAAAACACCAAATACTCAAGCTGGAGAAGAGATTTTGAGGCCTACATCTCTTCTAATGATCCAGACATGTGGATTCCATTGACTGAGAGATATGAAATGCCAGTCAGGGAAGGAACACGAACTGCAAAATCATATAAATCAATGACTCTTGAAGAACGTAAAGCATGGGATGATGAACGGAAGACTTTCACAGCAATTCAAGGATCTTTATCAATGGAGATCTTAAAGTTGTTTAAGCATCACAAAAATGTGTATGACCTTTGAGCTGCCATCGAAAAGCGTTGTGGTGGCTATAACAAGGATGAAGAACCTCAACATAGTGCATTTGTGGCTCAAACAAAAGAGGTTGATTCTGATGCATTTACATGTTTATCTTGCATTCAATTAACAGGTTCTAATAATAGGTACAAGGATAACATTGAAACCCTGCGATCAAATCTCGAAAATTTGACAGAGGCTAATAAGGTTTTGAAAGAAAATGAATTAGCTTATGAAAAGAAATTCAAAGCCTATCAAGATGAGTCTCAATCGTTCAAAGCTAAAATCTATAGTCAACAAGATGAAATAGATAGTTGTTTGAAAGAAATTTATTTGCTTAACAAAGAGCTTGCTGACTCTAAATCTGAAGCTGATGATCTTAAACGAAAAATGTCAAATTTTGCTACGTCAAACATGATATTTGATCACATCCTTGATAAGCAAATGACTGATACGAAAAGCAAGGCAGGTATTGGATATAACCATGTACCTCCTCCTATGGACTATCTTCCAATGCCTGTTAAGGATGCAATCAAAGACTTTGTGCCTTCTTCCTTAAAAGTAGACACAAATTCTGTTAATACACCAGTTAATGAACAAGTTAAACAGGCCGAGTTTGTTAGGCCTATATTTGTTAAGGATGGAAGTAAACCTCTGGTTAGTGTCAAGGAGGTTATTAAGGTAGAAGATATACCAGAAGAGTCTACCATTAAGGTTGAGAAAATAAATGTCAAACCTGAAAATTTCATCATTACAACAGAAAATGATGAACGATTTAAAAGCAAAGGCAAAGCTAAGCTTGACAATGAATCCTTTCAAGTTAAAAATGTTAAAAAGGATTTTAAGAAAGATAAAATAGTTGATAAATCTGGAAATAATAAATGGTCAACATCAACTAACTCAACCTCAGGAACATCTACTTCAACATGTTCACCTAAGAGTGCATGTTCAACAAATGTTCCTATTAATAGACCTTCTGTGTATTGTCCTCCACTAAAACGATTTGACGGAACTCATTGGAATCAATCTTATGTTGAGAAACGTTCTTGCTTTCATTGTGGTCAACAGGGTCATATTATTAGAGATTGTAGGTTATTATCCCTAGATAGGTTTGGTAGAGGGATGTCACGAACTTCTTCTTTTAAGAATTCTTTTTTAAAATCTCTTTCAAGGCGTCGTTCATATTCGCATGTATCTAGTTGTGCATCAAACTCTCCACAATCTATGGCTAGAGTAAACAAAGTTGTGCATAGTAGACCTCAAGTTCAACAGCACAGCATTGTTGAAAACAAATCATCCGAACCTAAACAGGTTTGGAAACCAAAATCCACAAACAACACATCTATGAAATCGAATGAGTTTTCAAAATATCATAAACTCATGGATGTGATGATTATGTATGATAGTGTACAACCCAAGTTTATCAAGGCTTGGGTGTCCCATAAACTCTAATGTTTGATTGTTTGTGGTGATGCAATCAGGTTCTTGTTAGCTAATACTTTTTAGTGACTGTAAGGATGTGGATATTGTTGGAAGGTTGTTTTCAAGGTAGTTAAAGTGCTAAAGTATTTGACTTGACTTGATATGTGATTTTGATATTTTTTTTAAAATTTTATTATTAATGCAACAGTCATTCTTTGTACTTTTTAGTATCAAAGAAAAGCAATGTTGTAAAATTTGTTAAAATAAAAATACAAAAATATGCGTATAATGTTTAAGGGGAGTACCTTTGAATTAGAATTTGCTGTTCAGGGGGAGTAATTTTAAAAACTTAAAAAATTCTGATTACTTGGATCAGAAATGTGAACAACAAGATTCTTAATTCTTGAAAAGTCGTTGGATTATGTCTGTAAACAACTTGGGAAATGATAGTACATAAGATGACATGCATAAATATGAAAATTGTAAGGTTTATGTTTGATGTGTCAGTAGGTTTATCTGACATAGTTAAAATTGCTTTTATAAATATTATATTTATCATATGATGTATTGGTAGGCATGATACACACCGGTCTCTGAATTATTAAGAAGTACAACTAATACTTGTCTATTATCTTGTGGTAAACACTTTGTGATGTACGACTGAATGTCTTAATTCCTTAATGTAGGATGACATACTTCTATACTTTTGGATTTTATATAAAATCATTTGGGGGTTTATACTGATTGTTTCCTCTGTTATACGTAAGTACAAACCTGGTCTCCATCGGTATAATCTCAGAACTAAGCAAACGCAAGTCAATGTACTTGAAAAGTATTCAATGCTAAGATACCTAACAAGGTCGCCAAAATGGTTTGACCAAGTCTAGTTTTGCTTAAACCTGAATCAAGTTATGTCGCTTTGTTGTACTATGATACAGCCCTGTCACCGATTGCTTGATTCTTAAAAATGACTTTCTTGTACTTTCTCTAAAGATGGAAGCTATGTTCATGTCTAGATTAAAGGAGTTTGTCAATTATGAGGACCACAAATTAATATTCATACTAACAATAAAGGTTAGCTCATAGATACGGATGTAACATGTTTAAGTGGACAAACACTACCGATAATCATCTTGGAATAATTTTTATAAAAGGTGTTTTTGAATATGCTAAGTAAATTTAAAGTGGACAAATATACTGGTAATCGAAATAACACTTACTGTTTCCTAATAAAAGCATGTCAGTCTGGTATAATCATATCCCTAATTTTATTTTAATCTTTGTTTTTCAAGTATTCGTTACTTCTCATTTATAAAAAAAATACAAAAAGATTTTATTTCCATGTTATTTTCTTCAAACATTACATATCTTGTTAAAGTCAAATATTGAAGATGTAAAGGATGTCGGTTATTCTCCAAAGACTATGAAAATAAATTTTATTGAAGAAGCTGCTGATGATTGAGAGATGGTCACTGAGTTTGAAGATCTTTGTAACACCCGGTCAAAAAGTCAACTTTCATGCCCAATTTGAAACTTAGAATAATTGTATTTTCATAAACAATTATAACCAAATTACATTTTTGTAATTCAAGTAAAATATTTTTTTTTTTTTTTTTTATGAAATATTTACGAGATGATATAAACAAAATTATAAATTTAAAGTATTAGATTTATTTAACGATCGGGTACAAAAACACGGGTATTTTGTACTGTGGTTGGAGACCACAGTCCCCAAATCGGGGATCTGAGTTTCAACAAAACCCAAATCCCCCTCCCCACTTTCACCTCATTTTCTTCTTCTCTTTCTCTTCATCTCTTACTTTCCTCTCTTTCTCTTTTCACCAACAAACAACAACTAACAACCACCACCACCACCGGCTGCCGCCGCCGAGAAACACCACCACCGCCGCCATTATCATCATCAAAACCGGACATCATCATCTTCATCTTCTTCACCATCACTTTCATCTCCATTTTCACCAAAAAGTAAGGTTTCCCACTTTCTCTCTCTAGAAATCGTTTCTCTTTCTATAAATTACTTAGATTACTTCAAAATACATGTTAGAAGCTTTCTATAACATCAAAACGCCCAAAAATCGAGCCAAAACTCGATTTGGATCTTGAAACCGTCGAACAGTCTGTTATGTCGCAGGGACCAAAAACAGTGCTGCGACATAACCTATGTCGCAGGCTATGTCGCAGCCAACATCGCAGAAACCAATTATGTCGCATAGTGCGACACAAGCCTTATGTCGCAGAGGTAATCTGCGACACAACACACTATGTCGCATTAAATTGCGGATGTCGCATATAGCGACATAACCCTTATGTCGCAGAACCATTTAGCGTCATAACCCTTATGTCGCAGAACACAGGAGCTTAAAAACCTATGATTTTCACTAAGTGTCGAAACCCAAATTTTACCGCCTAATATTACTCCGAAATGAAATTTCAGAGCGTTTTCACTAAAGCATTATAGTAGAAATAAAAATTTTCCAAGCTGACCTGGCAGCTCGACCCCAGCCAGGGGCTCTGCCCCTTGGACCCCGCCAGGGGTTGCCACCCCTTGGACCCCGCTATCAGGGGCGCTGCCCCCGAACCCCCGTACACGGTTTCCAAACCTGAATGACAAACAAATAATTACACAACTCGCTTAGACAAAACTGATTTGTCTCATACTCACATGACCTCACGTGTTTAGGACACTAGGAGGTTAACTATCGGACGACGCGCGTATCGTAGAATCGCTAACAACTCTCAGGTGGGTTTCATGGCCCCACTCTTTCCATTGTTTTACTGTTTTCGGGGTGAAACACATGCTCAATTACTATTTTCGAATTATATTAATAAACTTTTATAATTCACAAATATCTTTATTACTGCCATGTAATACGAAATGTGTAATACTTAGGAATTACACCCAACACATTGTTTTGGGTCAATATCAATACCTGACCTAGATAGGTTAAAATCGTACACTGTTGAATTGTGGGAAAACAATTACCAATACATAACTTGATTAAGTTATCACTAACCATCGGCCATATTGTCGCGGGACGATATCATCAAACACATTAGACTAGTTAGTTCTACCTACATTGGACAACATCTGTACCTTTACAAAGTTAGTTTCCTTTTTAGGAACAAATACTACACATACAAATCAGGACCCCAATATACTTGCTAGGCTTAAGGCTAGGAGTATACAATAGTATCCTACGTTAGTATAGACTCCTTATACTAAATACAACACAACTAGGTGATGAGTATTCATACCTTGGCTCTTCGTACTACTTAAATCTAAGTATTTTTCATACATATTTAGGTACAACAAATCATTTACATGCGTGGCATGACACATTACAACTTGCGATTGTTGTTTGGTATTTATATATATCTACATACTTGTACATCATCTTGAGCACCTGGTGCTATCTACGTTATTACATATGTATATCAGTATACATACAATTGTACAAACATGAATACTCAAGTCGGACTCTTCGTAGTACGGTCGGCTCAATTATCTCAAGTCGGGCATGTCGTAGTACTGCCGGCTCAATTACATACGTTGCTTGCGAGCAATGCGGTCGATGCCTGATTTGGCACAAAATGATGCCACGGTAAAGTGGGCACAAAACGATGCCACGGTATTGCAGTGGGCACAAGTTCGATATCGCGGTAAAGCGATACAATCGATGGATGGGCGGGCTTGTGCTCGTGATCCACACACATTAGCTAATGGGTCGGTGAGTTTTCACGCGAGGCCATTAACTCAGTACTTGGCTAAGTACTCGATTATAGTTCTGCGGGACTACACATTCATGATACTGGATACTATACGTTATGCCAGGTAGGCATACCAGTACATCACTCGATATCATATGACACGGTCATACAATTACTCGGAATATACTCGGGCAAGTTTCGCCTCACAATTAATTGATTCACTCATACCTAACAGGTATCAAGGAATGGTTTGCCACACCTTCGATATGACATAGTCACATGCTCACTCGAGAGTACTCAGGCACGTAGTGCCTTGTGCTTACAGATTTACTGAATACCTGATAGGTATCCAGGCTCGAAATGCCTCAATCATTATGTACTTTGGTACATACCACTATTGCATAGGTATTAGATACCTCGATTATCGTATACACATTTGTATTACAACTTCAACTCAATACATATCAGAATCGCAGATTCTGAACTACTTTTCCAAACACAAAAAGGTTTTATGCTCTATGCTCTAACTAATAAACCTATGAACTCACCAGCTTTATAGCTGACCCGTTTTAGCATGTGTTCTCAGGTGCCCAGCAGGATTATGACCACAAGATAAGCTAGCTCGAGTCGCACATTTTCAATCAATGGGGACCACTCTGCATTTACTTTCGTATTTTTCAATTATGTAATTGAAACTTCTACTAGACTTGCAACATTGTAAACGTTCTACTTTGGAAAATGTATAATTATTTTCAAACGTCTCATTTAGAGTCGTTCATTATGTATCTTATGCTGTGATATTTGATTTGGTAACACCCGACCCGACCGCTTCCGCAATCCAAAATTTGAGGGTGTTACAATCTTATTGTATGATAAATGTGTGTCAGTCACATGAATCAGGACATCAAGATTTTATTGAAGACTATGCTATCTCAATGGGGGAGTTTCTTATTGTTGAAGACATGAAGTTTGTTGGTGAAGACTAATTGCAACTTATTTGACCAAGCTGATGACATGGGGAAGTTTGTTGGTGCATTTTTGTGTGTCATTCACTTGGTCAATGTTTGTACTTGTCAATGTTAATTAGTCTTAGTATGTGATGTGATTAATGTGTATATTAGAGTCTGTAAACGAAATAAAATTATAGAATATACATAGAATATTAGTCATGCGACACAGAGCTTGTGTCACAATAGAAACATAAGTTTTATGTCGCAAGGGTCACAATAGCGACACAATACTTGTGTCGCTAATAAGTCAGTATGTTAGTATAAATAGCGAGTTAGTTTTTTCAGTTAAAGGTGGATCAAACCCTAGAAAGTGAGAGAGTTCGTGAGACAGAGAGAGAGGCAGTGATTGTATTATGTAATCGACATACTTCAAGTGTTAATATACACAAGATTATAGATATCGTGTTTGTTTGATTCAATTAACGTTCAATACTCAATCGTTTGGATTTCGCACGTTCGATTGAGTTTACGATCTGATTAGGTCCGTACCGGGAACCTACATTATGCTCCTTCCAGGAACCTTCCTAGAAGTTGATATGCTACTTCCAGGAACCTTCCTGGAATTTGCTATGCTCCTTCTAGGAACCTTCCTAGAAGTTGCTATGCAATACAACTTTGTATTTGTGCACATTTAGTCCTTGCTCTTTATAATTAATTATTCAGCTTCTAATTAATTTACCAACTATAGTAAATTAATAAACTAATTAATTATATATATATATAATATTAATTCTAATTAATATTACCTCTCCTTTAATTATTTCTCTTAACTGTTAATTGAGGGCAACCCAAAAAGGACTCCACTTTTAATGATAGTCTCTCCAATTAGTTATGACCTTGGACACTATTTCAACAGTATTATCGTTGCGGACCTACGAATTGGAACAACATCGACTTGAGATTCAACACTTTTATCACTTTCCCCCCAAGTAGATGTTCACGAGTGTTTGTAGAAGGTGATGCATCTTCCTTTTGATTCTCATCAAATTCTACTACCCCCCACTGTTTTCTTGAGCTATTATATTTTTCTCAAACAATTTAACACACGACAACTGCTCGAATACGTATGCTAGTACCCGTTCACAATGACACAACACTTGTGCGTTTCTTCTTTGGTCGAACCACACAAGAACCGATCTTTGTTAGGGTTCAAAACCTTCAAACCCTATCTTCTTAGCTCCAAAGTCGTACTTTAATTTGCACCTTTAACCCTTAAATTGAATTAAGCTTTTTGGAAAATGTATGGTTTAAAGGCTGGGATTGAAGCCCTATTTATACTTGCTGAACTAACTTCCAACCGCTGGCTGAGCCTTCCAACCGGCGGTTGGGTTGGCTTTTGACCCAAGTATCCGTTTCCAGACCTGCGTGCTCCACCGCTGTAACACCCGCCAAATTAGGACTAGTGATTAGTTCCTAATCTTCCATTAATACATGTAATTAGTTTTGTGTTAGGCTAATTAATGTACCGATATATATATATATATATATATATTGTTGAATATATACGAATATACGATAATAAATCGTACAATTTCAAATCGAATATAATTCGGTTCAAGTAAATACGGGCGTTGGTGAACGAATTTATTAAATAATGTAATATTATTTAGCGCAAACATTTAATCTAAAATATTATTTTGATAATATATCAATGACACTTCGTATCGTATAATAAATGTCTATGCGAACTAAAACATTTAACGCACAAACAAAACCATTTGAATTATTAAGTATTTGGTAAAATACTTCAATAAATTTATTGAACAAACTTTCATGTTTTAAAAATTACATTTTAAACATTTAAAATGATTATTTAACGTCTAAACGACCGGGAAAATGAACACCGCACGGAGCGCAATTACAGGAGCTGAGGAAGTGAGGCTTTCATCAAAACCCCACCTCCCTCCTTTCTTCCTCCTCATTTCACCCCTCACTTTCTCTTTCCTTCTTCCAATTTCTCTCAAAAACTAACTATACCACCATCACATAAATCCTTCAAATTGCACCACCAAACTCGCTACGATCGTCTTACTCATTTGGAAGAAAAGAATCACCTCGCAAAGATCTACACTTCTACCTTTCCGGATTCTCGATTCATCACTTGTAAGTTTCCGACGAAAACTCGAAACCTCTCAATTTTAGGTGTTTTTAAGTTTTAGTTGTTTCTTTAAGCTTAGAATGTCCTTATAAGGGTTGGGTAAAAGAATCAGACCAAATGGAAACCCGAAAACTCGTTTTTGGCTCAAAAATTCGTTAACAACCCTAAGTGTCGCAACGAAGGTGCAGTATCGCGACACTTCGTGCGTCACTTAAGTGTCGCCCTAAGTGTCGCTAAAAGCCCTAATCCTGCGTCATTTGTTCAAGTGTCGCATAAAACCCCTTTTTCCTGACACTTACATCCGTCACTTTCCAGTGACGCCAAACCTCATGTACCGACACTACTAGCGACACTTACCTAAGTGTCGCCTATAATTGAACTTCGATTCCATTCGTCACTCGCTTGTGACGCCTAGAACCCTTACCCGTCACTAACACCCCGACACTACTGGAGTGTCGCCACCTTATGCGTCACTTACCCAAGTGACGCCCTGAACTCAAAATTTCAAATCTTATACGACACTTCCTAAGTGTCGCTCAAGCTACCTTAGTGACGCCTCAGTATGCGTCACTTCCATAAGTGACGCCTAAGCCTCCAAGTGACGCTATAAGTGTCGCATGAAACAGAACCCAGATTTTTACTAAGTGTCGAGACCTGAAATTTTATCACTTAATTTCACCCAAATTCAAGTCCAGGTGTGTTTTTCACCAAAGCAATATAGTAGAAATAAAAATTTTCCAAGCTGACCTGGCAGCTCGACCCCAGCCAGGGGCTCTGCCCCTTGGACCCCGCCAGGGGTTGCCACCCCTTGGACCCTGCTAACCACGGGCACTGCCCCCGGACCCCCATCATTAACGGGCTTCGCCCTTCCCCTAGGGTCACAAGTAACAGTGTTACATCTAAACTTTCACACAAAGTGTTAAACTTGTATAACAGCAAACACGAATGCGACATGACTTCTAAAACACTCTAGAACACGCTTTTCAAGATAATAACGATGAGATCATTATTACCAACAATCACCAATGGGTCGTACATATTTTCAAACGCTTAAACAAACAACCAAATCGTGGTAATTTGGACATTTTAGTAGGGCAGACAACTACAAGGTAGTCTTGATAGATACCTTCACATGTTTATAACCATCGCGTGTCTTGGACACCCTCAGGTTACAAATCTTCGGACATTAATTCACAGCTAATCAAACAAGTTTATTAAGTTAAAATTCTCAAGGCTCATGTGAGTCTCATGGCCCCTATTTTACTGTTTTCATTAAGGGGTGTGATATTATTGCTCGTTTTGTTTTACAAGTTGAACGCAAGTACCATTTAAACAAATACTACATGAGTTGTTTTCAACTAATCAATAAAGTCCTCTATAGCATAGTCTGGTAATACGTGGTAGCGTGAATGTTAGTATATGATATCATATGGGATTGACAATCCTCGTCCGGGTTAGTCGCGCTAACCTCTCAAATGGACGTATTAGCATTTGGGAAGACGAGTGTAGATTAGGCACTCGTAGGAGGCAATTCAAGTTAGGATTCCTTAATTGGACCTAACACTCAAGTTAAGCTCAGACTATGTGCTCATGGCTGTATAACTTTTATTATGCTCAATTGCATTTTAAATTCAATTACAAATCTTGCGGTTCATACAAATATGTGTTGACATACAAACCTGTGAGCTCACCAGCGTTTCGCTGACCCATTTTAGCATGTATCACAGGTGACCAGCAGTAGGTTGGACTGCTCAATCAAGATTCATTAGCTCGAGTCAGCATCCAAACAATCAGAGATTTAGCTGCATTATTACATTTTGTATAGATTAATTATGTACTTAAATCTCTCAATTTCAAACAGAGCTAATGTAAACGATATTTGATGTAAACTTTGGTTTTATTAATATCTATGTAATACGACGCATATAGTGGTCGTTCGCTTTATCTTGTGTGTTTTGATTTTTGATTAGTAACACCCAAATCTTGCTTCCGCTAAACGATAAATTTGGGGGTGTTACAACCGCCTTTCATACTTAGTTCCAGTCGTCAGCGGGCAAGTCCAACCGATGGTTGGATTGAGTTTCCAGAATCTTCTTTTAATTAAACGTACGATTAACATTTAATAACGTTTATTTATTCGTGAATGTATTTAATTAATGTATCTCACGTATATATATTAATTAATTATATTGAGCATAAGTGTCTATACGTGTGACCCTGTAGGTTTAAACACTTTCCGGACATGCGTTTATTTATTACGTGGTTATTTCCCAACACTAACCCTATGAAACAATTTGATAACCCGCACAAATAGCATGGGGCATGTGGAATCCCGTGTGAATCAGCAAGGACCACCTTGCAAGGCTAAATACTCCTGGGTGACCGATAGTGAAGTAGTACCGTGAGGGAAGGGTGAAAAGAACCCCATCGGGATTCGAATCATCATTGAGAAAACTACCACTCGAGACATCAAAGACTGACATACCTGGATTGTAATTAACCTTCCATCAAAGACGTATGAATGTATAATTGTATATATATATGTATATATATGTATATGTATGTATGTATATATATATATATAGGTGTTCAAAATATTCGTATCCGAATCCAATATTCGAATATCCGAAATTATCCGAACTCCCGTAAATGGCAAAATTTCATCATAGGCTTGTCACAGCCATGACGCCCAGACTCAACTATTACCAAACTCAGATTTTCTACTCAAATTCAAACACATATTTTTTTTTTCATTATGAGTTAGGACCTGAAATTTTGCAAACACCTCCACTATGACAAAATGAAACTTTCCCTTTTTGCATTTTTTTTTTCAAATTTCTCAAAAACGACGATTTTGGACGTGTGACCAATTTATGGTCATTTTGACCACTTTTTGAAGACATGCCAAAACACAAATCACTCACTTTTAGAATCTCACATTTTACCACACATTTGACATCTAAGCCAATAGCAACAAATCGCATACTCACACCATGGCTCGTTTTGACACATTGACCGGTTTAAAGTCCATTTGGACACCTTATGACCCATTTGGACACCCTCAAACTCTTACTCTTTAAACACCAACTCAACTTTACATATATTTCAGTAACATTACACCTTTTTAATAATCTCATACAACAACTAAAACCAAACTTATGAACTTCTCATTAAACACCATTATCTCAAAATCACATGATCATACACAAACGATCAAGTTTACTCAAAAATGAGGCTTTAAATATCAAGAGCATAATTTATGAAAGGGGTTGACTTACTAATGCAATAGCAAGTCCCACCAAAAGTTGGTCTTGACTCCTCGCCTAAATAGCCCCTTGACCTAATTGCATTACTTATAAAACAACCACAATAACCGGGTAAACTTTACGCTTAGTAAGTAATGGCATCTACTAAAAACTCATAAATAAACTCGGCAGAGAACTCAATCTCATAACTCATGAAGTCATACTCAAATGACTTATCGTCATACACAAATGATGTAATGGATTTAATCATACTCAAGTGATTTATCCATACTCATAATCAAGGATCCTTCTCATAATTGTTTCCTACTCAAAGGAAACAACTCATCAAGTGTATTATAATTCTCATAACTCATGGTCAAACTCATAAGTGAATCCAATCACTAATTTACTTATACACTTGACGCTCAATCACTCAATTATAGTGACAACTCAATGTCACTAAACTCAAGCTTAATAATACCTCTTTTCCCCTTCCAATTACTTACCTTGGATTTAAGTGATTAGGTGTGGTCTAACAAATCTCAAAAACTCCAATTTAGCTCTTTGATTCACCCATTCACAAACATTATATGAGCGTACACAAAATCATTCATATAAGTCAACAATTTATCAAATTCTCATTAATCATCATAATTACTCAATTTCCTCTTAAATTCTCAACTCATAAACTAATTTCTTATAAACTCTTAACAAATCTCATACATTTAATTAATTCATCTCCTTAGCACTTTTCTCAAGTTATTAATCACAATTTAACGTCATCTAACTCAACATTCTCTAAATAACAATTTAACCAATCTCTCATCATTTCTCCTATATACCCATATTAGTGTTGTTTGAACAACAAAACACAACAATATCACATAATCATCCTCATTATCACCTCACTAACATCTCTAAATTCTCAAGAATTCACCCAACTTTAAAATTATATAAAAATCATTTAATATAAGTTAAACTCTCTTCTATAAACTCGTAAACTCATGATTTCTCTAATTCTTTCAATCATATATTTCATCAAAATTCCCATATAATTACATGTTATATAGATAAAAATAAGTTCTCTTAACTCAAATAACATCATAACATCTCTTAACATAGAAAATTGGTATTACTACTACTACATAATCATAATTACTCAATAATCACTATTCATCACCATTACCATCTCCATTAAATTACTTATGCTCTTTTCTCATGAAAATACACGTACTCATAGATTGTTTAATCATCTTTTAACAGCCATAACAATTACATCATCTTCACCTTCATCCAAAATTTATCTAGTTTCACCAATTTTAACAAAACCCAAGAACACAATTGATGATTCTTAATCTTTAACTTGTTTTAAATGTTAATACAATCACTAACAAACTTTACAAACATCAATTCAACATATTCCAAGCTTACTTTCATTTACAACCCACCAATTCCTCAAACTCCCGAAAAAACCCATTACTAGGCTAGAGAAATTGATAAAACAACACTCACTTGAGATTAAGGGTGGTAATTAGATGATAAATTTAATGTTATTAGCTTTGAATTCGTTGTTTGGAGATTGGTTCTTGCTTCCTGCGTACTCCCGTTCCCTCCCAAAGTATCCGAAGGTTTCTAGAATGAATTTTATACGTGTGTGTATGATTAGATAAATATGAACTATTTATTGACTGGAACTTAAAAATCATTCATAGTTATTATTATTATTTTCACTTTCTACCCTTTAGTCTTCTTTATTCTATTTTGGCCACAACTAATATACTTAAGCTCTATTACTCCTAATTTGGCCACTAACTCCTTTCCTCAAAATAATAACATAAATAAATACTTTACTCAATTTAAAATATAAATAAACTTACTAAAATCGGGGTGTTACATTAGACGTCTCAAGATGACACAACATTGGGGTAATGGTTGTTACCGCATTTGTATGTGTTTATTATGTTTAGCTTTATGAAGTTTATATTTATTATAATATTTTCTTACTTGAGGTATTTACCTGGTTTTATATAAATCAAAGAACAAGTATATTGTTGACAGCACTAAGGAAATATGTTACCTTATCAACTTTAAAATAAAATTATTTCTTTTACATTTTCCCCCCTTCAACTTTTTTATCTATACACATTTAGCCTCTCTATTAACCCTTACACCACCCTTTAAATTGTGCAGCATTAACCCTAAATCAATCAAATCGCTCAAGCCGCATCTTCTCTTTTATTCATCGATTTATCAAATCATTAACCCTTGCACCACCCTTTAAATTGTGCAGCATCAACCCTAAATCAATCAAATCGCTCAAGCCGCATCTTCTCTTTTATTCATCGATTTATCAAATCAATCGCCGCGAATGTTGGGCTAAATTCTTCATATCATTTTAATATCAAATTATTCTAAGTGTTTAGTCTGTTGAAAGTTAATGCTGCTGGGCTATCAAGACTTAGTTCTGCTAGTGGAGTTAGCTCTGTTCATTTATTGAAGACATAGTCTTCCAGAGTTAGTTCTGCTGGTACATTTGAAGTTAGTTCTGCTAGGCATTTCAAGAGTTAATTCTGCCAAGTGCCAATATCTGCAAAGATTAGTTCTGCCAGTGTTAAAAGATAGTTCTGCTCGTCTATCTGTTAGTTCTGCTTAGTGGGATCACTGCACAACAACTCTGCAACAAAGTACACCTACTACAGACATGCCTTTGAGGAACAGTGCACGCTGCAGACAAGAAAAGTCAAATGCATTTAATGCAAGCGTGGGTCTTAGAAAACTTGGTTTCAAGAAAGTAGATTGTATGTAGATTTTATACAAGTTTTTAGTATATGTGCATGTACTTGCAGTAAAGTACTTTGTCATATATATATACATAGAGATAGATCAAGTGTAGAAGTGTGTCTGGCCAACAGTTAGTCAAGTTGTAATAGCTTCAAGGTTTCTTGTAACCCTGATACATTTGTGTATCCGTATTATTCATCAATAATATTGAGGCTTTTGAACTAGTGAAAATCAAGTGTGTTCTTGCATTGTTTACAATCTTATTTTCAATACATATTACAAATCACAATACATCTTCCTACTTGACAAGTGTTATTCCGCAAACTACTTGTTAAGAATTCATAGCTTAAGTTAAAACATTTGTAACTACAAAGTGTTATTGTGGGACCTCACAATTGGTATCAGAGCTTGTGTAAGCTTTGAATTAAGGAAGAATAGAAAGAACTGTGATCTGTTCAGGGTGTAGTTTATCTTAAATTTTGTTTGTAAACAATGGCATCAGAATTTGTAGAGGGTGTTCAAGTGTCTAGAATTCCTATTCTTAGACCAGATGAATACAATATGTGGAGGAATAGAATTAAGCAACATATGCTGCTTACAGATTATCAATTATGGGACATTGTGGAGAATGGTCCTAAGTACAAAACTGATGTGAATGGTGCTAGGCTGCCCAGGGGTACACCAACCACTGAACAAGAAAGAAGAGAAAGAGCTACTGAACTCAAAGCTCTAAGTACATTATTACTTGCTATTCCTAATGAATATCAAAGTGAATTTGAGCAGGTGGATGATGCAAAAGTGCTCATGGAGGAATTGGATAAAAGGTTTGCAGGAAATGAGAGCACAAAAAAGAACAAAAGATCACTGCTCAAACAACAGTTTGAGAACTTTAGTTCTGTTAAATCTGAAACCTTAACTCAAGTGTTCAATAGGTACAGGAAGCTTGTTGGTGAGTTAAAAAATCACAAAGTTGTCATAGACAAAGATGATCTAAACAGGAAGTTTTTAAGATCATTGGGTAAGGAATGGACTATATACACTGTTGGTCTAAGGCAAAGAAGTGATTTAGATGATAAAGAGCTAAATGATCTATACAATGATCTTATAGCCTTTGAACCTGAGGTAGAAAGCAGAAAGCAAAGCAGTGGTGAAGCTCAGAGTTCACAGAATGCTGCATTTATGTCAATGGGAAGAACCAAAACAGATCCAAAAGGATATGGATCTGTGCCTATTGTGAAGAGTGGAGGGTCAAGCTCTTCATCTGTAGCACAAGACAGAACTACAGATCAGGTAGTGGAGGCATTCTTTGCCAGTCATGTGAACTCTTCACTGACCAGTGAAGAATTGGAGCAGATAAATCCAGATGATCTGGAGGAGATGGACATAAAATGGCAGATGGCCATGATCACTATGAGAGTGAAGAAGTTCCTGCAAAGAACTGGAAGAAACAATTTTGCAGGAAAAAGAGAGGATAATGTGGGGTTTGATAAAAGCAAGATAGAATGCTATAACTGCCACAAACTGGGTCACTTTGCCAGGGAATGCAGATCTCCTAGACAGGAGATGGGTGGACAGAGATCTGGAGGTTACAATGCTGCTTACAATGGACCTCAGAAGAGAACTGTAGCTGTTCAAGAGTCTACTCCAAATGCACTTGTCTCTCAAGATGGTATGGGGTATGACTGGAGTGATCAAGCAGAATTAGAGCCACAGAATCATGCACTTATGGCTATTGGAGAAGAAAGCACCTCAGATGAAGTTCCCTATGAGGTACAAGCAAAATTATGTTCCAGTATATGTAAGAAAACTGTTAAACATTATAGGGACCATAATGCTAGTATTTGTAAAGAACTTAGGGACTGGGACATCAGAAGCCAACATACAACTCTAGTAATAGAAGATCTAGAGAAACAAATTAAGGCATATGAGAAAAAGGAGGAACAGTATGACTATGATCTCAAATATGCTAACTTTGAAAAAGATATGTTGCAAAATAGGGTTGATGAGCTACTTAAGAAACTAGCTGAAGTCACTGCTGAAAAGGAAAGCATCAAACTCACAGTGGCTGAACTAGAGAATGCTTCTGAAAGTGTTCAAAATCTGATAAGAAGCCAAATCCATGATAAGATAAAAACTGGCTTAGGTTATAATCTCAATAGTGTACCTCCACCCTACAATCACATCTACATGCCTCCTAAAACTGACTTAGACATAAGTAAGCTTAAGGAGAAAATGATAGATGAGGTTAAGCAAACAGATCCTGTTATTGAATTGAGTGAAGACAAAATGGATCTAGAAAAAGTTGAAATATCTGAGTGGGTCTCAGATGATGAGGTTGAATCTGAGAAAGATGAACAAGTTCATTCAAAACCTATTTCTGTCACTAAGCTAGTACCTAAGTTAAAGACTAAGAAACTAGCAGAAGGTAAGAAATTATTTCAAGAAAAGGCTAAAATGAACTTGCAAAAGAATGCTAGTACATCTGTTAACACACCTAAATGTGATAAAATTGTTTTTGTTAAGTGTACTAAATGCAATTGCTCTGCTAACTCATCACCTCTTTCAAAACCAAACAAAGCTCCAAGAGGAAACCAAAGAAACTGGAATCATATGGTTTCACAGAAACTTGGACCAAATTTTAAAAGAGTGGATGAGAAAGCTTGTTTCATCTGTGGAAGATTCAATCATCTTCAAAAGGATTGTTATTTTAACCCAAAGCTCCAACGGGTTAAACAATCATCATGGACTTACACTGACAGAATTAACCATCAAAATTTCAAAACCAAAGTTAATTCTGCTAGTGTAGTCCAAAAGTCAAAGGCAAAAGTTAACTCTGCTGCACCAAAAGGAAGTGCAGGAGTGTTGACTAAAAATAAAGCCAACAGCACTAAAGTGACCAATACAAACTTTAACTCTGCCAAGCAAAACTACAGAGTTAACTCTGCTAAGCAAAAGTTAACCAAGTTTAGTTCTGCCAAGCAAAACTACACGGTTAACTCTGCTAGGAAAAAGTTGACCAAATTTAGTTCTGTCAGGCAAAATTTAAGTGGTTCAGAAGTTAATTCTGCCAAACCACTTAATGCTGTTAGGTCAAACATTAGTTGGGTCTGGAAACCAACTGCACTATCACCAGCATCAATCACATTCAAAAGAGTTGATGCTGTTGATAAGAAAGGGACACCCACAACCAAATTGGTTTAGGTTCCCAAGAGAAACTAATCTTTTGTCATTTGTATGTGCAGAGCAAGAAGAAAAGCCTATGGCATATTGATAGTGGATGCCCTAGGCACATGACAGGAGATAGAAGCAGGCTGGAGGACTTCAAAGTTATTGATGGAGGTCCTGTTGCTTTTGGAGGTAATCCTAAAGGAGGAAGGATTACAGGAATGGGCAATGTCAACAGTGACAAAATGAGCTTCAATGATGTCTACTTTGTTGAACAACTGAGGTACAATCTGTTAAGTGTTAGCCAAATTATAGAGAAAAAGAACCCAGTGTTCTTTAATGACACAGAGTGTTGTATTCTTTCTGAGAAGTTTATTCTTGACCCCAAAATGATTTTAATGAAAATTCCCAGAAAGAATAACATGTACAGCTGTGAATTGGCTAAATTTGTACCTAAACCTGAGTTGAGTTGCCTCATTTCAAAAGCAACTGTAAATAAATCTGATCTTTGGCATAGAAGGATGTGTCACATGAATTTCAAAACAATAAACAAACTTGTTAAAGGAAAACTTGTCAGAGGCTTACCAGAGAAAACATATTCATGTGATGACCACTGTGTTGCATGTCAAAAAGGCAAGCAACACAAATCCTCTTATAAGGCCAAGTCACTGAACTCTATTGACTCACCTTTACATTTACTGCACATGGATTTATTTGGACCAACAAATGTGAGTAGTATAGGTAAGAAGTCATATTGCCTAGTGATCACTGATGATTACAGCAGATTTAGTTGGGTATTCTTTCTTAGAACCAAGGATGAAACTGGAGAAATTCTAAGATCATTCATCATTAAGATTGAAAATCAAACCAACAAAAAACTCAAAATCATTAGAAGTGACAATGGAACAGAATTTAGAAATCAACAGATGGATAAATTCTGTGAATCTAAAAGTATAGATAGACAATATAGTGTTCCTAGAACTCCCCAACAAAATGGAGTAGCTGAAAGAAAAATAGGACACTTATTGAGGCTGCTAGAACCATGTTAGCAGATGCAAAGCTACCAATGACCTTCTGGGCAGAAGCAATTAGCACTGCTTGTTATGTCCAGAACAGGGTATTAGTTGTTACGCCTCACAACAAGACACCTTATGAGTTATTTTTAAATAACAAACCTTTGGTTAGTTTTCTTAAACCATTTGGATGTCCTGTTACTATCTTAAATACCAAAGATCATTTAGGCAAGTTTCAAAGCAAAGTTGATGAGGGATTCTTTGTTGGTTACTCTTTTCAAAGAAAAGCATACAGAGTTTTCAACAGTAGAACAAGAATTGTGGAAGAAACTTTAGATGTGACCTTTAATGAACACACACCAAATTCTTTAGGTAAAGGTCCAGCACATCTATTTGACATTGATGCATTAACCAAATCTTTTAGATATATGCATGAGTCATCAATTGTAGGTACAAGTGCAAATGTAAATGCAGGTACAACTACAGGTCAACAAACAAGCAAACCACCACAGTTTGTTTTGTTTCCAATATGGCTACCTGACCCACCTGCAGTACTTGAATCTTCCACCCCTGATCAACAACAGAGTTCAGTTCCCATTTCATCAAATTTGGATGATAATGGTGCAGATGATGATGGAAATGCATCATCATATCCAGAATGCTCTCAACAAGATGAAGCATCACATGAAGATGCACAAGAGGAGCAACAACCCACAAGGATGGATGTGTCAGAATCAAGTGGTCAAATGATTCAAGAAGACACAGATCTGGTTCACAATTTGACCAATCTGGAATCTGGGATAGAAATGGCAGCTGGTCTACAGTATCAAGCTCATAAAAGCTACATGCCATTGGACAATGTCATTGGAGCAATTGATGCTCCTATGCAAACAAGAAGGTCATCTAAAACTCTTGATGAAAATGCAAATTTTTCTTTGTTTGCTTGTTTTCTGTCACAGATTGAGCCCAAGAAAGCTGTTGAAGCTTTGAAAGATCCAAGCTGGGTTGAAGCTATGCAAGAGGAGCTACTTCAATTCAAGATTCAAAATGTGTGGACCTTAATGGATCTACCCAAAGGAAAACGGGCTATTGGTACCAGATGGGTATACAGGAACAAAAAGGATGAAAGGGGCATAGTGATTAAGAACAAAGCTAGATTGGTTGCACAGGGATACACACAGGAAGAGGGAATTGATTATGATGAGGTATTTGCACCTGTGGCAAGAATTGAGGCTATTAGACTGTTCTTAGCTTATGCTTCCTTCAAGAATTTCAAAGTATACCAGATGGATGTTAAGAGTGCATTTTTAAATGGGAAAATAGATGAAGAAGTATATGTATGCCAACCACCAGGGTTTGAGGATCCCAAGCATCCAGATAAAGTGCTCAGATTAGACAAAGCACTTTATGGACTGCATCAAGCTCCTAGAGCTTGGTATGATACTTTATCTGTGTATCTGTTGGATAATGAATTCAAAAGAGGTGCAATAGATAAGACTTTGTTCATCAAAAGAATTAAGAATGATATCCTACTAGTGCAAATCTATGTAGATGATATTATTTTTGGTTCAATAAATGACAGTCTGTGCAAAGAATTTGAATCTCTTATGCATCAGAAATTTCAGATGAGTTCAATGGGAGAATTGACTTTCTTTCTTGGTCTTCAAGTGAAGCAGAAAGCAGATGGTATCTTCATAAGTCAGGATAAATATGTTAAGGACATTTTGGATAAGTTTAAGCTCAGTGATGCAAAGATTGCAAGCACTCCTATGGAAACACACAAGCCATTACTTGCAGATCTTGAGGGGGAGAGTGTTGATGAACATCTCTATAGATCCATGATAGGTTCACTGATGTATCTCACATCTAGTAGACCAGATATCATGTTTGCAGTATGTGTGTGTGCAAGATTTCAAACAAATCCTAAATTGTCTCATCTTCATGCTGTGAAGAGAATTTTTAAATACCTTAAAGGTGAACCAAAATTAGGCCTATGGTATCCAAAGAATTCTTCCTTCAATTTGGTAGCATATTCTGACAGTGATTATGGGGGTAACAATTTGGACAGAAAGTCAACTTCTGGAGGCTGTCAATTCTTGGGAGATAGATTAGTATCTTGGCAATGCAAAAAGCAAACCACTGTGTCTACTTCAACAGCAGAAGCAGAGTATGTTGTTGCATCAAGCTGCTGTGCTCAGATTCTATGGATTCAGAATCAAATGTTAGACTATGGTTTGACTTTTCTAAATACTCCCATGTATATTGATAATACTGCTGCTATAAGTATCATTAATAACCCTGTGAAACACTCTAAAACAAAACATATTGAAATTAGATATCACTTCATAAGAGATTGTAATGAGAAACGACTAATTCAAATTTTTAAAATCCACACAGATAACCAACTTGCAGATCTGTTCACAAAAGCATTTGATGTTGGCAGATTTACATTTCTGGTTACTGGTATTGGTATGATGAACAACTCATTATGATCATTATTTAATTTTAAAATGTTTTACACATGGGGATCTACTTGATGCTTTAGCTCGCTACAGCAGAAATTATAAGATTCTCAATATTTAGTACTGTCATGACTTAGTTCTGCTAGTATAAATATTGATTATCTTATTTAGCTCTGCTTGTACAATTTAATTCTGCTAGTTATATTGTGTTTTTAAGCTAACAGTGCAGGATTAAATGTTCAAAAGTTGTTAGTTCTGCTAACTCAATTTTCAACAATATTAATTCTGCTAGCTTAACTTAGTTCTGCCAGCACTATTAATAAAAGGGTGACGTGGATTTGTCTAAATGTGCAGAAAAGTTAAAATTACTTCTGCTAGACTTAATTATGCTAGAATTAATACTGCCAGCATTAATTCTGCTAAGAATTACTTCTGCTAGAGTTAAGTCTGCCAAAGTTAACTCTGCCAGTAACTTTTTCCAACTTTAATTCTGCTAGTGTTATTTTAGGGCTTGAACGTACTGTTCACTTTAAAAAGGGTATTTAAATCTGCCAAACACTACACTTTTTCAATTCACTTGCACTTTTTATCGAAAATTGAAAATATCTTTCCAAAAACCTCCCAAAGTTTTTTTTAAACCTAACTTTTCACGAAAATGGCAACTTCTTCATTTTCATCAACCAAATCTCTTACATACGGTGACCAGCACAACGTCTGTGGATTTCTCCTCAAACCACAGGACTCCGATGGTTACCATGAAGTCATAGACTTCATAAAGTGCACAACTTTAAGGTTTGCACTTACTGTTAACCCCCCTATTTTTCTTTCACATATTCATGACTTCTGGACATCTACCGTGGTGTCAGAAGTAGATGGGGTTAAATCTATCACGGCCAAGATAAATGAGAAGAGCATCACTCTTACTGAAGCTTCCATACGTGCTCATCTTCTCTTAGATGATGCAGATTGTATGGATGCTATGCTACATCTCAGATACACGATCAATTAGTGTTGTATGGGTATGAGGGGGAGAGAACAGAAAGATTGACATACTACAAACAACTCTTCTCCCCACAATGGAAATTTTTAATCCATACCCTACAACACTGCATTTCTCAAAAGAAAACCTCATGGGAGCAGTTTAGCAGCAACATAGCCTCTGCTCTCATCTGTCTTGCAAATAATGAAAAATTTAATTTTTCAAAATTAATCTTTAATGGAATGGTAAACAATCTTGAGAAACCCAAAGACAAATTTTTAATGTATCCAAGATTTTTACAACATATTATAGACCAGGAAATCCCAGATCTACCCAAAACAGGGGGTAGAATCATTCTCTCAAATCTCTCAAAGAAAACATTTTCAAACATGAAGAGAAATGGGATGGTCAAAAGAAAAGAATTTTCTGGGAAGGTGACCAATTTAACTGAACATATGTTGAACAGGCCTTCCACTATGCCACAGGAAGCAGAAACACCCACTGCTTCTCAACCAAGTGACATAGTTTCAAAAACAAAGAAAACAAGGGACCCAAAGCCTACCAAAGCTAAAGCCAAAAAGGCTAAGAAACAGACAGGTGAGGCTCCTCTTCCTCAATTGTCTCAGCCCAAAAATGTTAATGAGGTGGTCAATCAGGAGCAGAGAGACCATATGGAAAGGGCTACCACTACTGTTGCTACCTCACAAGGAGAACAGGACAGTGGTACTGGAATTAGGACCCAATCCATGGCAACACAGGATATAGAGATTCCATTGGATTCCTCTATTGCTGAGGATCCAGTGGATATCAATATATCTAGTGGTCCCAGGTGCCAAGAAACCACATTGGGAGTTGATGATGCTCAGACTAGGTCTGAGACATTGACTAAATCTTCCAATGATCCATTAAAAGAGGGTAACACTTCTGGCAATGGTGAGGATAGTGTTACTATAAAGGAATTGATGGATACCTGTACAAAATTGTCAAAGGAGGTAGAAGTGCAGAAGGCAGAGATTGCCAGGCTTAAGGAGATGGTTGAATTGTTGATGAAAGAAAGGAATGAATCCAAAAGCATAGCTGAGAGTAAGTCAACTGGACTGAAAAGGATGCTTGTTGATGAAAGCACCAGTGAAGAAGAAAATGTAGATCAGTTTGAATTCACTGGTGCAGGGGAAACAGAAAGGATGTTTGATGATGTGGTGGAGATTGATGACAGCATACATGATGATGTAAATGCTGAGCAGCTGGGAAATGTTGTAGGTAACTTGATTCTGGAAGTACTAGATGAAGATGTATCTAAGGCTGCAAAGGAAAGTGCAAAGGATATGTTAGATAGTGCTGCTGGAGTTAGTGCTGCCAGTATAGATGTTAGTGCTGCTAGGATGGTGGATGCAGAAGTTAGTTCTGCTGGTGCAAAAGTTAGTTCTGCTAGTGCACCAGTTAGTTCTGCTGGGCCAAATGAACCAGAAATGGTTAAGTCTGCCAGTCCTAAGGAAAAGGTTAGTGCTGCTGCCATGACTGAGGTAGAAAAAGTGGCTGCAGATGCACTTTTAAAGGTGGCTAAGAGCACAGCACAAGAGAAAAGCTCAAAAGGTATATCTATCTCAGAAATTTCCTCATCACAGGTTAAACCTACAATAGATTTGGCCAAGGAAAAAGGCAAAGAAAAATTGGTTGAGCCTGTGAAACAAATGAAAAGAAAAATGATGGAGGAGATGAGTGAAAGGGTTGCTAAAAACTTGCAAGCCCAGTTTAATGAGGAGGGTAGGACTGAGTTTGTTGAGGTGGATATGGGTGATGATGTGAAAATCATGATGACACCTGAGGAGCAGATATATTTTGATCATCTTCTAGCAGATGGAACTCACAATGCTCAAATGGAAGAGTTCACTGCTGATCAAAGATTGATGTGGTATTTGGACATGCTTGAACAGAGGAGGAAGCATGAGGCTCATAAAAGAAATGAGGAGAAAAGAAAAAGAGCACCCACACAGAGGCAATTAAAAGATCAATATGCCAGGGTTGTTAAGAATACAACTGGGAGAACTCTAAAGGAGTTGATGAGCATGGACTTCTATGAACTGGAAAAGATATATCTTAGAATTCAAAGGGATATTGAAGTGAGCACACAGAAAGCTCTAGAAGAGAAGTCCAGGAGTGCAGTTGCTTCTAATGTGAAAATTCCAACTGCTGCTGAAAAGGAACTGCTTGAAAGAAAAGCAGAGATAGAAATGGCTAGGGCAGAGCTTGAAAGGAAAGAAAAAGAGGATCTGGATCTACTTAAAAAGAAAATTCCAAAAGAAACCCCTCACTTTAAAAGGAGAAAAAGGATGGCTATTAGACATGATAAGAATGTTGAGGAAACAGAAGTGTCTACTGTGGCATCTTCTACATCTGAGCCTACAAAGCCTACTGAAGAGGAAGAGGTTGATTGGACACAGATCAGATCTATGGTTGAGGTCGAAGCTCCCAAGGTACCTATTGCTGTTCATTTTCCTATCATTGATTGGGTATGGGAAACAAATAAGGAAATGAGGAAACAGTTGAAAATCACAAGGGCAGGGGGTGCAGAGGAAAAATTTATGTCCTTCTGGAGATGCATAAAGACTTTATCTAGAGATGACTTAGATGATATGTGGATTGTTGCAATGAAAAAGTATCAGAATGCTCAGAGGCACAGTGATGAGCACATTGTCTATAATAGTCTCTCTATTCTATATGAGATGGATCCAGAAAATGAATTCTACAAGGACACCACAAGGGCAAAAGAATGGTACTGCTATTCTCATAATGGAGTACATGTAGTGCAGTTAGACAGTGGATTGTTTGCATACTTCTTCATAGGGACTGAGTATCCTTGGACTCTTGGTCAGCTAAGCTCAATGCTCTCTCTCACAATGAAATGTGATGATCTAGACACTGCTGCTTCATTAGTCCATGAAGTGCAGCAATATTACAAAAAGGCACAACAGAGACATGTTGCTCAGAGTGAGGAGAGAACACAGAAAAGGATTGCTGAGCTTAAAAGAAAGTTTGCAGACATCATGAAGTGAGAAACTTGGATCTATTCAGGGAAAGATCAAGTTTAGGGGGAGATTGTTGGGCTAAATTCTTCATATCATTTTAATATTAAATTATTCTAAGTGTTTAGTCTGTTGAAAGTTAATGTTGCTGGGCTATCAAGACTTAGTTCTGCTAGTGGAGTTAGCTCTGTTCATTTATTGAAGACATAGTCTTCCAGAGTTAGTTCTGCTGGTACGTTTGAAGTTAGTTCTGCTAGGCATTTCAAGAGTTAATTATGCCAAGTGCCAATATCTGCAAAGATTAGTTCTGCCAGTGTTAAAAGATAGTTCTGCTCGTCTATCTGTTAGTTCTGCTTAGTGGGATCACTGCACAACAACTCTGCAACAAAGTACACCTACTACAGACATGCCTTTGAGGAACAGTGCACGCTGCAGACAAGAAAAGTCAAATGCATTTAATGCAAGCGTGGGTCTTAGAAAACTTAGTTTCAAGAAAGTAGATTGTATGTAGATTTTATACAAGTTTTTAGTATATGTGCATGTACTTGCAGTAAAGTACTTTGTCATATATATATACATAGAGATAGATCAAGTGTAGAAGTGTGTCTGGCCAACAGTTAGTCAAGTTGTAATAGCTTCAAGGTTTCTTGTAACCCTGATACATTTGTGTATCCGTATTATTCATCAATAATATTGAGGCTTTTGAACTAGTGAAAATCAAGTGTGTTCTTGCATTGTTTACAATCTTATTTTCAATACATATTACAAATCACAATACATCTTTCTACTTGACAAGTGTTATTCCGCAAACTACTTGTTAAGAATTCATAGCTTAAGTTAAAACATTTGGAACTACAAAGTGTTATTGTGTACCTCACAGCGAAGAGAACCCATCAATATATCTATCGGTAATTAACCTTTCTTTTTAATCTCGTCGATTGTTATTGATGATGATGATGACATACTTATAAATAGATTTCTTTTTAATCTCGTCGATTGTTATTGTTGATGATGATGATATACTTATAAATAGATGTTTGTAGAAGAAGAAGAAGGATAAGAAACCCTAAATTTCCCCCTTTTTTTTTCAATTCAATAATTAAACTAACACTATATATATTCAACTTGATTAATTGTTTCTTATGTTGGTATTCGTTTTGGTTGATTCTCTAGGGTTTGGCAGGTGTTGTCTGTTACTTTTAATTTTGAATTATGGATTTATTCTTGCTAAGTCATATGGTATCAATTATATTGTTAAGTAATCTTAAATATGAATAAGAAATTATTATTATTATGGTAACATCAGTTCTTGCATTTTTGTTACTGGACATGCAGATTCTACATCAGCAATACAAATGGAAGCAGATTCTACATCAGCAATGGAAACGGAAGCAGATTCTACATCAACAATGGAAATGGAAATGGAAGCTTCTGGCGGTGGGGAAGTTGGAATACCTAATGATAAGAGATGGAGCTTTCTAGGAGAAATCCAAAAGACTGTGAATTCCTTAGTGAATAAAAGTTTCCCTGAATTAAAAAAGCTTTTAGAGGAGTTTGGAAGCCAGGTGTATAGAGGAGAGAAACCTGGTGATTACAATTGGTATGTGTGTATATATATATGATATGATATGATATATATGTGTGTTTGTTTCTGTGTTTTTACCTTCTTTGCTATCTAATAAGCCCATATCATTTACATTCTTCTTCTCAATCTCATGACAGCCATAGTGTATTGAAGATTTGGCCTTTATTAATAAACGACCCAGAATTATGGGAACAGTATTCACATATTGAAGCACCAAAAAATATTGGAGACGTAATCAGGGATAATCTTCAGGCAGATACATTTGCCCGTGACATGATAGACGAACCTTCCGTAGATGATCTTGGTTTTGTAGCTCTTTCATTATCACGGAAATGGCTTGTCAAGGTTTTTTTTTTCTCCTCTCTTTTGAAATGTACATTACAATCTTTTCACTTAGATTTTTCGTGTTTACTTGTAGAGCATTCATAAGATGCTAAAAGATGGTATAGACACATGGGCACCAATACTTCCCGTGGAAAGGGTAATCGTAGACTTTCCGTCGTTGGACGAGAAAATACATCTGGATTTGTTGCGACGACTTGCTATTGCGCACACGCTAACTCGTATGCTCAACTATTCTGGAGTTTTTGTGGCTGATCGATTTTGTGGTTCACATTCGCCTGAGGTCTGTTTAAATGTTTGATATATTAAATCATTTTTTATTTGCGTCTTTACTAATTCCATTCATTTCAGTTGCCTCTAAATCCGGACAGTGCACTTATGGTTAACAATAGCCAACAGATTTCAATTATACAAAGGAAAGCATGTGACACAGATTGGGTGATACATGTTGACGGCAAACCGCCTTTTATTATTGCGAAGACAGATTTCAAGCGTTCTTCTCTAGATATGCAAACTTTGTGAGTTGTTTATCAAGACATATAGTATATCAATTCGCTAGTAATAGGCCAGTAAATCTATTGTTAACAGTGTTGCATTTCACCAATGAAATATGAACAGTGGCTTATAAATCTTCTGTCTCTGCATATGTAGGTTGGGATTAAATGAGGCTAAAGCAGACTGGTTGGTATATATTACTCCTGTGCGGCAACAAGAGTATATTGAAATGTGCTTCACCGTAAGTAACTTTTACACATCAACCAAACTGATAACATGTTAAAAAAATAAATAAATATAAAAGATCAAGATGACAATATTAGAATACTAATTTTTTTTCCAGGCTGCTAAACAACATGAAGGCTCAATTATAACTGATATGAAGGGGAGGTGGAACTCATCTTGTCGGAACGAGTACCCTGTATTTACTTATGCAGGATATCGAACTTGTAGTATTAAACCGGAAGAGTTGGTTAATTTGTTAGGCAAAGTCAAAGCTCGTTGTGATAAGGTGGCACAAGGTATGCTGGATGTTTTTCATTTATTTTCGTGAATAAATAATGTGATTACCAGAATTGTTTTGTTTCAAAAATCATATAACTTCCTTTGATAAAGCAATCTAATGTTTGACATGTTTCGTTCTTAGTTGAAAGTATAGTTTTTTTTTAACCCAATAGAGATAAAAAATGTCTCAAATCTTTAATCCATCAATGTTATGACTGGCTCAATTTTACAATGGCTAAACTTCACATTTTCCTTTTTATCAGGCCCAGATGTTCAGTCGCTTAAGTATACTGCTAAAGCAATTTTTAATTGTGTTCTTAGGTAAGTTTCTCATGCTTTTAGCATATTTTACCCTTATTGTACTTACGCTGCCGGTGTTAATATTACGAGTATAGTGGTAGAAGTCGATTTCTTTTGAACTTGCTATAATAATCAGATTTTGATTTCCAATTTTTTTTATATTGAATTCAATTTAACAATGTTTACGGTGAGATACGCTACTTTTTGGTCGAGTTTCGTAATTATTCATATTCAATGCTTTGTCTTTTGCGTCCTGAACAGGTATACATTCTTGAAAAACAATAGATTGGCTGATTGTACATTCAATTATGATGAGATGGTTAAAGAAGAGGTATTTGAATGATGTTCTTCCACTGCTAATGTTATGCCATTGTATATTGGATCTCTCATCGTTTTGAAATCTTGACACCTATCTTGTTTTTGATCTGCTCAAATTTATTGATAACTAGGGAAATACTTTTGTATATCTACTACAAACACGAGCTGAAGTTCATAGAGTTACCAATGATAATGATTTCAAGAAAGGCATTGATGAGTTAAAGAAGGTAAGAATTTCTTTTTGTTACAATGTTGTTACAACATTCTTGTAACATCCTAAAAATGATGATATCATAAGCCATAATCAAGTGTAACTTTATAGAGAAACTGGCCTAATTGTAAGAATATTCTTTAATAACATCCTAAAAATGATTGATATTATAAGCATTAATCAAGTGTAACGTTATCGAGAAACTGGCCTAATTGTAAGAATATTTATTAATAAGGATAAAATTATAAATCTTTAAGGATTTTAAGGAAACAAGTTCTAATGTTAGGGGACCTGTTATGTTAATTTGCTAAAAGCTTGATGCTTGTTGTGTGGGAAGGGTACGTGTCAAAATGAGGTGTTGTAAAGAACAATCGAGAATAAGCCCTCTTCTACTTTCTTTTCTCCCGTAGTAGGTTCCACCCCCCCTCCCCCCCTCTTCCCTTTTGCATGGTATTAAAATGGATATAGTGGATTCTTACTAATGGTGAAATTAGACTTGTTCCTAGATTTCAGTGATTGAGTTTTATAGATTCCGATAGAGTCACCGCTCGCTTTAGCTTTTGAAAAGATGCCCTAATCCTTTTGGAAAGTGTAAGCATTTCGTAAACAGAAAAAACTAGATATCAAACTCCCGGTTACATTCAAATATAACTAGTGCTAACCAGATCAAATCCCACCTAGAAGTTTCCGTTAAAGTTCAATTTAAGTGTGATAAATAGAAAGTGACTCATCGTGACTCCATTTTCAAGCTTCAGATTTGATACAATTTCTTATCTGTAATAAGAGGTAATTACATAGAAAAGCTTCGTTTTCTTGTCCTAGTTAATATGATGACCCTGTTTCTGTTTGTGCAGAGAATCGATTTATAGCCCTCTTTTATGCATATGTTTGATTATAAAAGAAGTCACTAGAACTCATTTTCTTTCATGAAATCAGAGTATTGAGATCAACTTTTGCTATAGGTTATTGTACAAGAACATTAGAAAGATATATGGATGTTAGAGTTGAGTTTTAATTTAAGAGAAAATGGTCTAATAATGGACCTGATGATGAGCTTTTGTTTAATACTGAATACAGCCATAGAAGGCTTAAATTTGATGCATTTTATGAGGTATCACTGATCTTTTATCATACGAGATTCAGTATATCATGAAAGTAAATCCCAACTTTTATTTCATGAAATTAAGTGCAGAAGCAAGCAACTTTTGAGCCCCAAATGGCTGTAGATTGCTGTTTTACAGCTGTTCCGGTCAGTTCTTGAAGATGCTGATCTGGGCTGCACCTTGGGCTCAAAATGCTATCTCGGACCCAATTTTAATGCTTTCTTCTTCTTGAATATTTAGTTAACAGATATATATATATATATATATATATATATATATATATATATATATATATATATTTGAAACAGGCTTCAGATTTAACATTGGAGAAATATGAAGGATATGAAAAAGGTGAAGAACGTATGTTGGAATTCCATTTACTCAAGTTTAATCAGGTTAGACGAATATCTTGATGAACTTATACTACTTCTTTAAACATACAAAACCCTAGTTGAACTTATAACAGTCTTTGGTTTGAATACTTGGTTTTATTTCCCTACTTTACTCCTAAACATTTTAGTTTCTTCTAATATGCTCTTTAATGCATGGTTGATTTAAGTTATCTTGTTCATATTATTGTATTAAAAATCTGACTTTCTTTTTCAGGTTCTTAAAGAGTCTTCTATGTTTTTCTTGCCACATATGATGTGTGAATACCTTTATGATTTATCTAAGAAATTTAAGAGTTTCTACGATTTAGTGAGCAAGGTATATTTACTTGTGCTTTTTCTCATACAATATTGAATTTGGTTTCCGCATCTCTTGAAACGAAAGTTAGTTATCAAAAAATTTGTTTAATCTCTAAAAAAGAAAAATGCCATATCTTTTTCTGATTTATTGTAAGTTTGGAAGTTTTGCTAGGTTTGGAGAAACCAGATCATTGATATATTTACTTACCAATGCTTTTACTCATACAATATTGAATTTAATCCTATTGTTTTCTTAAACCAAGTTAATATTCTAAGAAGTAATTCGATTTTTAAAAGACTCGCATTATATATGGTGAGATTTAAGGTAACTTTGAATATTATGGCAGACCCCTGGATCTGTTGTGGAGACAAGCAGATTATTGCTGTGTGAGGCAACTTCAGTGGTCATGGGAATATGCTTTGATCTTTTGGGGATCACTAAGGTAAGTATTATCTAGTAGAAGTTTTTTTTTTGTTATTATTTTTTTAAAAAAAATCCGGTTTCTCGGGTTGGGGTTTTTTACCCCTGGATTCTGTTATGTGGGGCTATCTTTGTTATAAAACGTGAATTATTTTAAGTTTTTGGGTTTATGTTAAATTGTTTTTGATGTATTAAGATATCATTAAAACTCGTTACAATACTATTGATTTAGTTCCTGTTTGTATACTTAACTATGAAGGAGTAAAGTATAAAGGATTTTGCTGAGAAGTAAGTCAAGTTTAAATAACTCAAGTGAAAGTGTTACAGTAGTATAAATAAACAAAGTTAGTCACAATTCCTAATTTCTTAACCAGTTTTTTCACTGTTATTGACATCAATATCATCCGTGAAGCTACCAATGGATGTACATGATCTATTAATGGATGAATATGCTCCACCAAAGGATATATACGTTGAGCCTGATAAAAAAAAACAAAAGATGGGTGAAAGAAATCAAAGTGCTGAAACAACACTCGAGCCTGAGTTTGTGGATCGTTTCATTACTCCTTGTTTTGTTTCTGATGCCAGGTAATGTCGTTTACGATATTGAAAATAATTGATATTTTCCATGCTAAGTTTTACTTCTTTTCATGCAATACATTACTCAAGCTGTATACAAAGCCATCTTTTAGTTACATAAGTTTTCATTTCACTCGCCATTGTCCAAAAACCGAATCGTACCAGAACCTGAACCGGACCACGAACACTAAATGGAAATCAAGAACTATAAACCACACCATGTAATTCGGTTATGGTACTGGTTCGGTTCTTCCGGTTTTGGTTCAAAATACGTGCATATATGTTATAAAGATGTTTAAAAACATGTAGTTATCAAATTAAATATAGGACCTAAGAAATCATAGAAAACCTAAAATTGTCTGATAATCAAAAACAAAAACGTTCCTGCAATTCAAACTTAAGATGGATGCATCTAATTGTTTTTTCAAACAAAACATGCATGTATGTAGAACAAGAAAGAATGTTGTAGATCAAATTACCAAAAAAAATTTATTTATTGGATCAAACTTTAACATTGCTCAAAAATCATGATCGGGAAGTGTGCAAACGAACAATATTTTTACTTGTATGTGGACGACGAAGGAGAGAAAGAAACTGTAGGTTTGAATTTAATGATTGTATGAATATAAAAACCTATATAAAGTTATATAGTGGAATGATTTTGAGGGAAGTGCATTTTTTGAGGGAAGGGGGAGGCGTTATTATTCATCAAGTAACATATCACCTACATCCATACAAATCTCACAAAAAAGAATTGAAATTTAGTAGATGTTAATCTGAATCAATGCTATGAATGTTAAGGTTCTTTGATAATTTTTTTCTGCAAGTTATAACATCAATTTATATCTATTTGACTCAAAATCGTTAATATTCATCGCGGTGAATGTTAGTTAACATTCATTGTGATAAATGTTAAAATTAAAAATATTGTAATGAATGTTAGTTAACATTCATCATGGTGAATGTTAACAAGATATTAAATAAATATTCATCAAACTAATGTATGACTTAAAATTGAAATTCATTCGTTAATATATTATTTATAGCATTGATGTATTTTTTGTTGACGTTTAGATTGATAATAATAATAATAATAATTGTAAGATAGCTTCATGATGAATAATAACGCTTCCCGCTTCCCCCGCTCCCCAAAAGAAAGCACTTCTCTCTTGATCACTACCCAACTTATATATTTATAACTAATATTACAATTTTAATAAATCTTATAATATAACTCAATTTCTATCGATATTAATAGATATGATATCAAGTATATACTTCTCTTTTCCTATATAATTGGTTCTGGCGGTTCGAACCATTTCCACCGGTTCTAGAACCGAACCGGACCGCAAACCATTAAAGCTAAAAGAACCAGACCGTTGTGTTGCGGGTTAGTTCTGGTCCGGGTGCGGTTCACTTTACCGGTTCTGGGGTTCCGGACGATTTATTTACACCCCTACACGCAATAGTAAATTTTTTTTTGCTTGTCAATTTGAGCTATCAAAAGATAGTTTCGTTTAGGTCACCAACATTGCGAATTGAAATATTTATATATAAATGTGGATTTCTATAAAGAATTTCTAAGATCACAGTTTACAAAATGGTTAAACATGACAAAAAACCCACCTTTCTAACGACTATTGTAGGTGCAAAATAATATTTTCTATTATGACGGGTGGGGTGGGTGAAGGGAATTCTGTGGTTTATGTGTTTTTTAAAACTCAAATAAAATTCTTCTATTTTTGAATAAAACAAAAGGTATGGTTCGACATCAAATTGTCTCCCATCATGGATTCGAATAAAATAGTTAAATATACCTTCTTTATAAGAGTAGGGAATTATGTCTTTGCTTTGTGGTTGGTTCTGGATGTATTAAGTTAGAATTGAATGAACATAAGTTAGTTGTTGCGAAAGGTGAGGTTAATTTAGGATGATTAATTGTTGTATTTTTAAGAATGATGATGTGATAGAATTATTATTGACACGTCACTATATGCTCTCAGTTACATAATAATGCTCAGATAGAATGATAATGTAGTCCGTAGAGATTTAAGATGTTTCCTTTTATCAGCGTTAAGAAACTCTTTCTTGCACAAGTGTTTTTTCATGTCTACTGTATACAAGAGGACTTTGAATAACTTAGTGCTATACAACTGTTAAATACCAACCTAGTTATCTGTCCTCTCTCTATTTCTACTGCAGAATTTTGGTTACTGTTCAACACAATTTATATGTAACTTTTTTTTTTTTTTGGCGGTGTTTTGATTTTCATCAGGTTAAGGGATCCAGTTAGAACTTCCCGGTTTGAGGTGTTCACAATTCGTCCTGAAATTTCAACAGACCTCACCTTTGAAAGTGGTAAGCTATTTGGGCTTATTTCAGTATCAGATAAGTATGGGGTACGATCAGATAGGGGGTATCACTTATTTCAGCCTGATTTTGCTTATGTGTCTTTATTCAACCATGAGTGTTGTGATCCAATAGACATAGACAACCGTAGAGGTGTATTCCTTGAAAATTTCCCTTCAGTTCCATTCTCTTCCTCCATTGAGGTTCAAATGGAACTTTATGTCACCACTGAGAAGAAGGATGAGTGTTTTCAACTTTGCGATACCATAATTGAAATAGACTCGGAACAGATTTGGGGCGAGGATTCAAATGGTAAGTGTGGTTGTGTTAGTGTTGGAGGAGAGGATGGGGGAACAGTCATGTACTACATTCTATTAAAGGATGCAGTAGATGTTTCTCTTGAGGTGAAATATACAGCGCGCGATGATCGTGTAGTTCATGGAAACATAAATGCTTATTATGGAGGTGAATTTTCTTATGATTGTGATCCTTTAGACAAGGCTTGGTACAAGCCATTACTTTTTTGCTCTTTTCTTTCAAATACTTGCACACTTCCGCTAAAGAGATCTATGCTGGCTGTACCCAATAATGCCTCCCTCGTAATTGAATCACATTTTACGGATGCTGTCACCAACAAAGTGATTTTCATGAACCGTCACAATTTCCCAATCAGAGATGGTAACAGCAAAGTTGAGCTGGATGGTGGTGCAATTTTCTCATTAGAACTGGAAATCGTTGTAAAAAAATAAGCACAATGTTTTGGATAGGTTGATTTGTTATGTTTTGTCGGACAATCTTATGATGTTATAAATTTTTATCAACTTATGTATACCATCTTAAATTATATCAATTGTCATTTGGTACCTGTTATGTTCAATTATGAGTTTATGACCAATGAATCAATAGTGAGAGTATTAGTTTTATCATAATAATTAAACTGCAAAAAGCGTCCGTTTGGCCAAATAGGCTCGAGGGGAAGGCCTTTATGAGGAGAAGAGGGGAGGCCCAGCACCGATCAGAACAATCCACCTGTCCATTCCTACAGTGGCATTTCTGTCCTTTCACATATATTTACATGCTGCAATAATAACTAAGAGTTTTGTTAACAAGAGTCCTAAGTGTTTTGGTTAAACTATTTAAACATCCATAACATAATTGTACTTTAATTAAAATTCAGGAGGATAAATTGAAAATTCCATGTACATATTTTTATACATGTTAATAGAAGTCTTTAGGGTTTTTTTTATCAATTTCCTATGACAATTAGAAAAAAATAAAAAATAAGAACATATCTCATTTGAATGCCGATTGATATCTTTCATAGTTATATGATTATATTTTATCGTTACAACATGATGATGATTTCTTCTGGTTTTATACAATTAATCAACCGTCATGATATTTATTTCTTGCTTTATACAATTAATCAACCGTGTGTATATCAATTGTATATAAATCGATAAAAAGCACAATATTGATTAAAAAAACTCGAAATCAAGCATAACGATGTTGGCTCGCTCAAACACCTATGGTAACAATTTCAGTTGAAGATAATAGAACTACAACTACACATCGATTGATTGAACGAACACCTACTGTACAATCGCAAACCGGAGGCAAGTATTTTTCAGATTTCAAATTGATTCCAAATTAATACATATGTATGTGTAAATCAATATGTATACCTGATTGAATTTGCATATAAACTGAATAAATATACGTAACGAGGTTTATACATTGTGTGTGTATATATATACGTATGTATGTATGTATATATAATTATGTATCCGAATATTCGATTTATCCGATCAGAAATTATCCGAAAACTTGGATACCGTATCTGAATTCAATATCCAAATATCTGATCGGAAATTATCCGAATTTTTGGCTATCCTAAGCTTTGATTATGGGTATTGGGTAGTGATTTTCAAAATTTTGGGTAATTTGGATATCTGAAAATCCAAAATAGTTTTCTAATATATAATTTTTAAATTTATATCGATTATTTTGTTAAATTTTAGTATTATAATCTAAACCTTATAAAAATATTGTTAATTATATGAAAGATTTGTCAAATGAGTTTTTTTTTTTAATTTTCATTTTCAAAGACCAAAATTTTGAAAATGTTTTTAGTATTATCGATCAAAAAAATTGAGATATCTTTTATATATGTATTCTTTATAATTATATAATTGTAACTTCGTCTTTAAAAATTTATAAATGTAGATTTGATTTAAAAAAAATGAAAAATAATATATTTATTTCTTGATTCGGATATTTGGATAACCCGATATCCGTATTCGAAATTTTTGGGCACCCGAAATTCGAATATCCAAAAGTTGGATGGTATTTTAGATAGTGAAATCTACTGTCCAAAAGTTTGGATATCCAAACTTCCGCCAAACTTCCGGTTTCCGAAAATGAACACCCCTCATATATATGCACACATGATTGTGTATCTATTCAATTTATGAGATCTCATATTCAGATCTAGAAGAATGTATGATTTAGTAAAGGTACAGGTACAACTATGATGCAATTAAATGTTTCTAATATGCAGTATACAATATACAAAATATGTATGTTGTAATGTAAAATCAGTAGAATTAAGATGCAATGCATTTTGTAAGAAAGTACTCTTTTTGATACTTAACAGTTGTTGAATATGAGGAATTTGATCATGTGGTACAATAAAGAAGATACTATGTTGTAGTGTAAATTGATGTACATATTAGTTACAAACTTACAATGTAAATGAGTGTAAAGTAGTAGAGTTAAAGATGCATTAATGAAGTCACTTTTGCACTCTTTTATTGCGAATGAGGAACTTGATTTTGTGGTGCAGTAAAAAGCTAGTATGATGCATTGTAAAAGTAAATATTTGTTCCAATGTGAATAATCATAAAATATTGTATCATGCGTTCAAAATTTTTTAATGATGCAATATTCTGTAACTACTCACTGCTACAAAAACAAGTATAAATCACCCAAGAAATAACACTTTAGTACTAGTACCTTTCACATACAGCCTCTTTTCCTGCTACACCCGGAACACAGTACTCAGGGTTCCAAACCTCCTAATGAACCACTAAAATTATAAAATCAGTGGTTGATTTGACAAAAATCAAACATTTTGCAGTTCCAAAAGTGGACCACGGTGTTTAAAAAAAAGCGGAATACCGTTTCACTTTTAAACCGTGGTTTATGCTTTAAAAATGGAGGAACACGGTTCCAGTTAAATAACACAGTGTTGTATAACTTTCCAGCCCTATATTCTTTAAAAAACCCTTTTGCTCCATGAACTCGGTTGCTCTCAAAAATCTTAGTATAATCATCCTATGTTTTTTTTTGTCTGCAGCTCCTTTTACAAAATCACAATTTGTGAAACGAGATCATCAAAGACAAACACAAACAAAACCTAGTTCTACAAATCTAAACTTCAAAGTATCAAACACAGTAGCAGATCTGTACGATTGAAGCTGGAAGTCTCCGGATATTTCTGCACGAATTGATACGAAGACGGGTTGCCTCAGATCTCGTACACTGGAACACTTAGATTGACGGAAACGTGCTCGAACGGTGACGGCAGTTGACAGATCTTTCAGATCTTGTTGGCTCGGATATAGTATGCATCTTTCAGATCTTGTTGGGTTCTGATGTTAGCGTCAAGGGCGGAACTTCCATGAGCCTTGAAGTGGGTTCTTTTGATCATCTATGGATTCATCAGATTCCGTGATTTCTACAAGTTCCATAAACTTTTGAAGGTTAGTTTTGGAATTTCAGTTGTCTCTTTTGATTACGATTTACCGACAGAGTCTATGTAGAATATGGTTATTTTATTAAAAAAAAAACTCTTCTTTTTTTTGGTATGATGTATTTCTTGAGCCTTTTGTTTACACTATTCGGTTGTTGGAAATTGAAATCAATTAAGACTTATTCATTTTAGAAATTACCATGTTGCTTAAGATCTATATGCAATTATCATGGAAAAAATTAACTGTTGATATGGTCCCTGATTTTGTTAAGGAGGTGCAATCTAGAGCTTATTGATTGGTTCACTACTAGAGTCAAAAATGCAAAAATCTTAAGGAATTGTTGGAAAAATGCATATGTGGGTCTGTTATAATTTTTCGTCTTGTTACTGATCGGGTCTGGAATGTAAGTTTTTTTTTTTAGATTTTTCGTTTTCGTTTTGTTATAATCTTATGGATGGATCACTACCGGCCATTTCATCTTGTGTTCAGAAGGTTCAATCCAGTTGAATGAAGGCTGCGCATGTAGTTGCCTTTGGGTGGAGCCCAAGTCAAGTTAGTGTCTGATTCTTTTGTCATGTTGTGTAGGTCAAGTGAAAGGGATGTGCAGCAGTGTTTATTTCAGGAGTTGGTCACTGTTTTTTTATGTTTGCGGTGTTAGGTCTTAGGCTTTTGCTAAGTGTATTTATTTGATGTGGTGTTGGTTGTAGTGTAGTTTTCATTTTCATTTCACATCTTCTAGGATGGGGATTTTTGCTTTTGTAGGTTTTCGTGGCCTGTGAGTTTCTTTCTGTCATTGGTTTTATATTGTACTATTTGGTTCTTTTTAATAGTAGTCTGCATTTTCCAAAAAAAATTATCATGGAAAAATGTTTTTCAATTTGGAATTGAGTATGCTTTGCTGTGACTGAGGTGTCGATGCAATTCTTTAAGCTTTATGGATATTTGTTTCTTGTTTAGAATTGCCAATTATTAGTTCAACCGAACATAATCAATTAAATTCGCCAATCGGGTAATTCAAGATTATTAATTTCTCCTTATTGGGTTTTCGTTTTGCTTTGATTTGTGTATAAAGTTGCTATCTTTATCCATTTTTTATGATTCTTTAAGTGTTTGCTTATGTATCAATATTCATACAACTTGAAACTTAGTGTACTATACATTATTTGTATGTAGGAAAAGCCGAATTCGACCCTGAATTTTGTGTTATGGGTTGGCTAGCCAAAATTCTTAGAGGGTTCAGCTCAAGTAATAAATACTCGATTAAACCTCGTGGGAGATATCAAGACGAAGAGGTAGTCACCACTTCTGTTCTTCTTTTCAAATTTGTATATTCTTTGCGATAATTTGTATGAAATTATATGCAGGACACATTACTAGATTTCGATAGTGAAGAAAATGATAGAGCTATCGCATTTTCCCTTTTAGAAGAAGACACAAAGGTAATGTTTCAGTTGTAGAAGATGACGACGAAATTGGTGAGGCAGATAATGATTATGAAGATTTATGTATTTATTGATTCTAAATTTGTTGTGAATGTCGATTCAATTAGATGATGATGATAGTATAGAGGAATCCGAACAACTTGCCAAAGCTTTTCAAGAAAGTTCAAAGGTAGACTCACCACCACACAACAATCAATGAAACATATTTCCATCTCTTCCATACTTCTATGCTAGTGGATACAGTTATAAAAGAAAGAACATTATCTTAAGATTCATATACTTAGAATATGTAATGTGTAATATATATACATTAAGCCTACTACTTACAACCATGCTATTGCTGAAATAGATTTCATTTGGGATGGCAGAGTGTTGGTTGTGCTTATGCTAATTGTCAACCCCAAGAGTGAGTTACAGCCAACACTCCACCATAAATTGCAAAAAAGTCATATATAATCAGCAATTGGCCTTCCTAAGAACTGCATAACAGATTCGCTTCATAGATGTGATGTGACTTCTTTGAGTTCTAGCTAACCGGTGAACCAGCTTTCCTTACACCTGTGATGTGACTTCTTTGAGTTCTAGCTAACCGGTCAATCCCTCCATCTATATTTTCCTTACACCTGTGTATAACCACTACTACTATTACACACACACGTTGGATGATTGAAAAAGGCATACTGCTAATTGCAGGTTATTACTGTCTTTCGTTGATACAAATAAAAAGGTCAAAGGCTAGAAAAATTCCAACGCATACCACATGTTTGATTAAATACCCCAATCTTGTTTTGCCATTTACTTATCCTTATAAAATTAAATAACATATGAATTTACAATTTCTTTTATTTTTATGTTTACTGATTGAGTATAGATTGATTAGATCTGTATTTTTTGTTGCAACTTTAGTTTTTATTCTATTGTTTTGCTATTATTGTTTATTCTCTTTTTGCTGTTTATTGCAAATAACATTTCTTATTTGATAATATTGCAGGTAATGTGCTATATCTATTTGCAAATATGACAAGAAAGACGGCTAAACTAATGGAAGCATGATGCATAGGGTGATGTATCTGGTTCAATGTGTATTAGTATAATTACAATTTTCTAATATTTCCACATGATAGATAAATGACTGAAATTGAAATTTTTAGTGATTGTATTTGCTTATTTCAGTTTAGCAAATGTGTAATAATACTTGCATTTTTTTAGACGTGAATTTCGAGTTTCGTTCTTTCAATTTGGTTGTTTTTATTATTTATTCATTGAATGACTCAAAAATATTTATAAAAATTAAATATAATATATATATTTTTTTATAATTTGTCAAATAGATCACGGTTCTTATTAGAGATGCACAAAAACCGGTTTGACCTAAATCCGAAACCGACTTGACCCGAAACCGGTTTGGGTCAAACTCGGTCAAAACCGGTTTAACCTAAAACCTGTTCGGGTTCAACCCGATTTTGGCAGCCCAAACACCCCGACCCAAACCGGTTTGGGTAGGGTCCAAACCGGTTCGGGTAAAAAAGCGGTTTCAAATCGGTTTTTTTATATAATTCCGTTTTTCGTTCGATCGTTAAACGTTTTAAGGAAAATGCATGTTTCGGTCGATTTTTTTTCATTCAAATCGTAAAACTTTAATAATGAAAACATAATTAATCATTAACCTAACCAAAAGGCCTCTAAATCTTCTTAAAAAAAATTATTGAAACTAAAAAGTCTATAATCCTATATAATTCAAAGTGTGTTGATACATACAAAGAACTTTTTACTAAATTCAAGGAAACATGTGCATAAAAAGTAGTACTTTAAGCATAAAGAGTTTGTACTTTTCTGTGAATTTAGTAAAAACTTCCTTGCATTTATCAACTCCGAAATAAAAGTGATTCGAGCGTTAAGCTTTTTAAGGAAAAACAATGTTTGGGTGAAATTTTTTAATTTGAATTCGTTGAACATTAGTAAGGGAAACATAATTGAGCAATAACTTAAACAAAAGTCTTCTAAGTCTTCTTAAAAATATTATCGAATAGAAAAAAGTCTTCATAATCTTTATAATCTTCAACTTGTATTAATCTTCAAATCTTCAAGTCTTCAAACATCTTCAAAGTCTTCAAACGTCTTCAAAGTCTTCAAAAGTCGAAATCTTCTTCGGATGTAGCCTCGCGTGAAGCAAGATCAAGAGCAATTTCTTCGTCGGAAAGTGATATTGTCACACCTTCTTCCACCTCAATATTGTGTATTTCTTCTTCGTATTCCATTTCACCTTCAAGGCTTGAAACATTTTGTATACGTTCCACGGCGTCCAAGTGATCCTTCAAGCAAATGCACATCTCTAAGGAGCCCGGTGTGAGTCTTGTTCTTCGTATAGATAATACCCTGCCACTAAGAGAAAATGCGGATTCCGAAGCTACCGTAGAAGCTTGGACGGTTAGTAAATCTCGGGCTATTATGGTTAGAACGGGAAATTGAGATTCCCTTTCTTTCCACCAAGCTAAAATATCAAATTGTTCGAACTCATTGGGTAGAATAGTGGACAAAAAATCAGTTTCGGTATATCTCCCATATTCGCTAGTGGTGTTTTGGTTACCTTCACCCCTTGCCCGTTTATGATTTTCTTGTCTTAAAGAATTATATAAGTTTAGCATCGCATTGTTGGAAGAAGATGAACCAAACATTGAGTTAACCGAACTAACGGACGCATATGTTGTTGAACCATACTTTTGAAAATACACGCCAAATAAATCTTGTAAACATTTACTAAAATTCGTTTTTGCATCTAGTGAAAACGTTGGGTCCGCGTCATTCAAATCCAAATTGTGACAAATGCTTTCGATAAGCATTTATACCCCGACAAGGTTCAAACAAGGGTTCATTGCGGCGGAACAAGTAATTACCGATGACATTTCTTGAAAATATTTTCTTAGTTTTTCTTTCATGGGAGCCACCATCTTTTCATATAAAGGACCTTCATATTCGTACTCGTTTAGTTTTGTAGTCATTAACCAAATTTGATTAAGTACCAAATGACTAGTAGGATAATAAACACCAGATAATAAAGTAGTCGCGGTTTTGAAAAGTTTAAGCAAATCGGTTATCTTTTTAATAATCTCCCAAAATTCATTTGGAAATGGTGTTGTTGCACGACCGTTTGCAACAAGTTGATCATGAAAAACTTGTAAAGTGTCACGTTGGCGTAAACCACAAACAAACATATGGTAGGTCGAATTCCATCTAACGGGCATGTCCCAATTAGGGGTTGTAAGAAAATGGAATTCGTTTCCTTACACAATCTCATATAAGATTTGTATCTAGCTTTACCCCTTTGAAATACATCTTGCAACACAGTTTTATAAGCGGTTTTTATTTCCTCTATTTCTTGAACCGCTAGTCCGGCTTGCACAACCAAGTTAATAATATGTGCAACACATCGACTATGAAAAAAATGCCCCTCAATGGTGGTTGGTATTTTAGAATTAATTTTGAAACGGCGAGTGTATTATTACTCGCGTTGTCAAATGAGATTGAAAATACTTTTCCTTCCAATTTAAACGTTTTAATCACACTTTGTAACATGTAAAATAAGTTTTGACCCGTGTGAGGATACTCAAAGTCTTCAAAAGCAATGGTACGTTTCATCATTTGCCAAGTTGCGGGATCAACTCAATGTGCGGTAACACAAATATACGAACCGGGCAAACCATGAGGAGCCGACCAAACATCGGTTTGTTAATGATACATTTGTATTTAAGTTTTCAAAACCGATTTTTTGTTGTTTTTTAGCTTCTTTCCACAATTTAAGAGCATCACGTTTAAGAGTAGTACGACTTACATTGTTATATCGCGGTTGAAGTGTATTTTGAACCACCCTAGTAAACCGAGGGTTATCAAAGTGGTTGAACGACAAAGCTTCTTGAATTACAAAACCTGCAAAAGCTTCTCGACATCGTTCCACATCATATGTAAAAATCGTTCCATCTCGTGCCATTGAAGCTTGACCACTTGCTTCCGGATTACCTTTGAGTCCCGAACAATGCTTCTCACTATGATTTTTCAACGTTGTGTTGGATTCGGATTTTAAGAATTTCCCACAACGTTTACAATGTGCTTTAATCGTACCATCCGACATCAACACTTTGTCGTACATTCCCCACACCTCTTGATTTCTTTTGTTAGGCAATTGTCGAACAATCGTTGGTGCATTTGAAGAACCAACATTGTGAGAAGTGGAAGAACATTGAGTCGACATTTTTGAAACGAAAATTTTGTATGTTTTTTGAGAGCGTTTTATGTGTTTTTGAGCAATGTATGAGTGTAAGAATTGTGTGTTTGAACCTAAACTAAAGGGATATATTTATAGTGAATTTGGGATGGCAAATTGGTGATTATTTGGTGAAAAAAATGGTCAAAAACACCCCAAACGGTCATATATCCGTTCAGCTCAAAAAGTCCTCAAAAAATTGGTTTTTAACCGGTTTATAAACCGGTTTGAAAAAAACCAGTTTTTAACCGGGTTGGCCAACGGATATATCCAACCGGTTTTTAACCCATCGGTTTTAGTTAAACCCGAACCGGGTTATGGAAAAACCGGTTTTTGACCGGGTCGGTTTTCAGGTTTGACCGGGTCGGGTTTCGGTTTTCGGTTTTTCTGTGCACGTCTAGTTCTTATTGTGGGAACCCTGTTCCTTCTTTTTAAGAATTAGTCTAATAGACCACGGTTTTAATGTGATAACTGTGGTCCTTCTCTCAAATAGACCACTGAAAAAGTTATGTGGTCTACTTGCATCGTAAATAGACTTCTCCCTTTATAGACCACTCTTAAAATACGTGGTCCATATGACATTTTACCCGAGGTCTATTTAAATGTTTCTAGTAGTGACTATTGCTAACTACATTTCTTTAAGAGCATCCACAATGGTGTTCATAGGACAAGTCCATAGCGTATGTGGCTATTTCATTGTTGAGGTGACATATATTATCTATGGACATATGAACTAAGTCCATGGGTATGGACATATAAACCAAGTCCATGACTACTAGTTTGTTGTTTGAAAACTAATGTGGAGTGATGCTAAATGATGTGGCACTGCTATGGACTTGGTAAAGTCCATAGCATTGTGATGGTCTAAATATATGGTACAAGTTCTTGAAATTCTTGGAAATATGGATATTAATTGATATTCTAAGCATTTTATGTCCGTGGTGTGAAGTGGATATCGAATATTTGGATCATTGCTTTTTAAGGTGTTGGAAGCTTGGTATAATGTTTTCGCTTGGTGGGGTTTGGGTCATTATAATGTTACTAAACTGGACGAACTACTTAATCATTGTGGTGTCGATTCTTTTTGTGCTCATAAGAATTCTATTTGGATGGATAACGTTTAGTCAATGTTACATTTGGTTTGGAATCATGGTAATTCGAAAGTGTTCAAAGGTAACTCAGAAATGGTCCCGGATCTGTTCGTTGAGTTGCAATTGAGGTCTTATTTTTGGATTTCTGCAAGCGATAGAAAGCTTATTTTGTTGTGGAATCAATTCACAAGTTTTTGTGTTAACTTGGGGTAACTTGGGTCTGCGTGGTTCGGGTCATCAAGGTATCAATTGTTTTGGGTGTTTGAAGTCTGCTGCATCATTGAGTTTGAGCTGCGGGTTTCTTAGTTGCTGTTTATTGACTTTTTTTGGCCTTAGTATGTTTTGTTTCTAGTGCTTTGTTGTTTTATTGTTGCTGTTTTAGTTTCCGCTTCCCCTTTTTGTGTACAGCTTGTAGCTTGGCAATAAGATGGGGATGCTAGGTAGATTTTTGAGCTCTTTTGGGTTTGTTTTTCTATTGGTTTTTATCTTGTATTAATGGCATTTTAAGTCTATTTCTCCCATACAAAAAACTACATTACGTAAAGATAATGAAAATGCAATAGCTGCATATAATGCCGCTGTTTCATTTTCTCGATTTCGAACCATTTAAGCTCTTGTTATAATTCAGGGAAACTAGGTTTCACTGAGAAGTCCATAAGCTTTTCGATTTCCGCTTTAAAGCTCCATCTCTTATCTTTATGTAACCCACTGCCAGAAGAAGCTTCCATTGCTGATGCACAATCTTTCCAGTGTAAGAACTAAAAAATAATACAAAGTTCGTATTTATATTACTCAACAAAATATGATTGATACCATATGATGACTTTACGATGATAATTCAAAATACATATATACATACATATATCATATTTAAAAGAAACACCAAACCCTAGATAATCGACCAAAACGAGTACCATGAGCATTTAAATCAAATCGTATAATTGAAATGGAAAGTGGGGGGAACATTGGGGTTTTTCCTTCTTCTACAAATATCTATTTAGTAATAACAATTGAAGAGATTAAAAATAAAGTTTATTTATCGATAGATATATAATATAATTGATCGATCGATCGTGGCGATTGTTTGGTAATTAAACTAGATTTCAAACCCGTGTATTCACACGGACCGATAAGTTTGTATTAGGCTGATTTTATATATATATTATAATGATAAAATTATAACGTTTTAATGGGGGTATTGATAAATATAACAAACTTTTTGATGTATACATAAAATGATATGCATATCAGTGTTATACAGTACTGTATATATATGCATAAAGTTGTTATATCCATTAAAAAACTTGTTATATTTATTATTGACCTTTATATGAGTTGAAAATATGCAATAACTTGTTATATTTATTATTGGCCTTTATATGAGTTGAAAATATGCAATGAGGTTTGACATTTAACTATTTATGTTGTATGTATGTACATTCATCATTTAGCTGGTGTCATATTATTTTTAGTTCTTACAACAACTTTAATTATATAGCCAAATAAATTGGTGAAACAAATGACTAAGTTAAAATCTCACCTTATTTAATATCGTTAAAACGAATAGAGAAGTATGTAGTAGGCTAGGATTCTAAATTCCTACGTATAGATAAAAATATATCTTTATAGTAAAAATAGTCTTAATGTTAATGATTTTAAAAGTTAAGGGGTTTTAATTTAAAATTAAAAATAATTAAAGGACTTAATTGATCATTTGAAAACTTATTAAATTGATTACACCACACAGGTGTTTCTAACTTTACTTGTGTATACACATGAGCTATTAAATTTGTAATTAGTTTTATAAATATTAATAAAATATTTGTATCATAAATTAGAGTGTTTTTATGAGGCAAGTTTTCCCATTGTTGAGTTGTTGTAATGCTCTTTTTAGAGATATCATTAGTTATGATCTTTCATAAAATTGTGTGACTGTGACAACCCAAAAAATAATGAAAGAACAACCATGAATTAAACCACATAGAGTTTTAGTTCTAGCTAAATAATTATAATAATAACGATCTTAAATCCATCCATCCATCTATATATACAAAACAAAGTTTTGATATGGGATAAGATTTCCATTAACATAATATATTGTTTTTAATAAATTTAATTAAAATTAAAAAGAGTTGTTGTATTAACTAAAATAAAAATAAATGATTAAATAAAGGGTTTTCCCCCGAAAAATGAGTCAATAATTTTCGTTTTAGTGTTTTCGGGTTTCAAATATTCTAAACTTTTTAAAATGAACAACTAATTTAAAATTTTATGATTAAAGGGTTTTAGGCTAAAAAGTTCAGAATATTTGATACCCGAAAATACGAAAACGAATATTATTGATTCATTTTTCGGCAAGAAACCCTGGATTAATTCGGTGTTAATACCCTTTAATCATAAATTTTAAATTAGTTGTTCATTTTAAAAAGTTCAGAATATTTGATACCCGAAAACACTAAAATGTGACTTATTGACTCATGTTGCAAAAAAACCCATTAAATAAATATTAAATTGTAATAATAATTGGTAAATTTTTAAGTTTAATACTCGAATGACAATTGTTAACCGTATTATAGAGTCATAAATTATAAGGAATTGAATGGTTGACTACGACTACGACTTTGTAAGTTAAAAATATGATGGAGGATCATAGGGGAAGACCACTTTTGAGGAGAAGCTTTCATCTTGACCCTTCTTTACTTTTTCAACGGATGAGATGCTTGTTACAACTTTGATGATGGAGACTTCGGAAGATGGTAGTGTTAATGAACAAATTTTGTCTTTTGTTGATCATCCTGAAGATGTTGTAAAGTATTGGGATTGGTGTGGTTTCATTTTGGATGCAATGAAAAGAACGACTACTGGATTCAACCCTGCTGGCAATTTCAATGGTCCATTGTTGGTTATGGTGGTAAGTATTTTAATTGTTCATATTTATTGTATCTTATAAAGATATTCATACATAAAATTAACAGTTTATTTTTTTTAATGATTCAAAGCTGATTTATGTTAACTCAACTACGATCAATGAGGAAAACGCAATTAGGTTTAAACCTGGCATGAGAAATTGTACATCTGATCTTTTGTTGGCTCGAGAGAAAGCTGAGATAGATAATGGTGGTTTTGGCCTAGAACATGTCAGGATTTATGAAGGTCTTGAAGAATTTGATGAACAGTTATCAGATGATGAAAGTGATTCACCTGTTATTAAGAGGAAGCGTTACATTAGTGTCTCAGATTTTGATGAAAGTCAAGAAGTTTTCCCTCATGATTCTGATGTAAACCATGTTTTCCAGATTGGAGATGACAAATTGATAGTAAGTTATATTTTTGTTTTAGTATTTTATTTTTAAAAAAACTGCTGCATTTTTTTGTTGAAAAAACAATAATAGTTATTTATTTTGTTTTTGTAGTTTATTAAGAAGAACATCAAAAATCACCTTGCACATATGCGTGATTACTAAGTTTTCATAGATGAATATCTATCTAGTGCGTTGTCCTTTCATCATTTTGATCATGAATTGCTTGAGCTGGCTGCAGAGAGAAATGAAATAATTGAATGTAGACAAGGTTATTTGAATGTCTTTCAGTCTACTAGTGATTTGAATTTGAATGTTGTGTCTAATCAAGTGAAAGAGATTATTCCACCGGATTGTAAAGGTGTTAAAGAACATGGTGAATCGTCTCAATTAAAATTTTCAGATGAAGAACCAATTATGTATGTAGACTCACATGGCTTAATTGAGACAGTCCAACCAGCTGGTGGTGATAAGGTCGTTAATCAAATGGAAGTCAAGAACGGCAACTCAAGTGTAGTGGACATTAAAAATGTGTCAAATAGTGATGTTGACAATTCTTTTAAAAGCGAGGTTGAAGATGATGTTAAGATCAATATGCCTGCTTCTGTGTATCAAGAATCATCTCATCATGGCTTACTAAAAAGGAAGAAGTTAAATGATGAGTTCCCGTCATTTGTTTTAGGAATTTTATTTGATGATCCAGGTGATAAAAAGCCGGCTATTGTACAAGATATGTTCATTGATTCTGTTGTTGATATTCAAAAGAATTTTAACAAGGAAATTTGTGAGTCCCTAATCACTATTATGTTAGTGATTATGAATCGTGAACAGTAGGTTAATTGTAGAAGGGGGGTTGAATACAATTAAAAACTTTTTCGTTTAATATGTTAATATATCTAGCAAGTTTCTAATAGTATTTTAGTAACAGCAGTTGAATAAATATATATGTAAATCTAAACAGTTCAATCGCTGAAGCAATGCTAGCTGAAAGATAAATTCTATTATTGATAAAATCTATCTATTGTTGATTGCGGAATAGATTAGCCAAAGCTAATCTAAATCAAACAATACAGCTATTACAAAGGAGATGAGCAGTAGTGGACAAACACGCTAACTTGCTCACTCGCTGAGATAAACTAATAGTGGACAAACACGCTACTAGTTTACTCGCTGGTGTTGTTCGTATTTTAGACAAACTAGTCACTGACAAACAAGTGACAATACTGTGATAACCCGAGAATTTCTGTAAATTCCGTACGTTTTAACGCATGCATATTAGGCTAATTCCCTATGTAATCAATGTGAATTTAAATTTATTTCAAATGAAGTCTAGCACAAGCCCGTTTTTACGTGATTTAATATATTTGCTTTAATGCGCGAAGCGTTCGCGTACGTAATTATTAGGAATTACACAAACATTCGGTAGAGACCGACACCCACGAACGATTGTGATCAAGCCAAGTATATAACATAAATCTATTTGAATAAAAATAGTAGTCATTATAAAACGGATAGCAAGTTACATATATGTATACGCGTAACCACGTTAATTAACTTTTAAACGCGCGTGTGAACCGAGAGACACACAACGGCAAGTTAAACAATGTAAGTAATCAAACAAACAAATGTTAAAAAGGCATAAAAATTAGTAATGTCAAATTCTAATATTCTAATGACCTTAATCTACCTTAATTATCACTAAATCACTATAAGTACAAGATTAGCACCTAATTAATTAAGATTAGCACCTAATGACCTAAATATCTACACTTAAACACAAAGATGGAAATCAAAGGAGGCCCCCCCCCCCTTGTTCCTTCCCTTTGGCCGGCCACCAAGAGGCCCCTAGGGCCCCCCCATAGTGACTTACTTCTTGATTCACTTACACACCCTACATGCCCTCCATCCCCCATGCATGCTCACTCATCCTCCTCACCAATTTCACACACTTTGCTCCCTCCTTTCTCTCTCAAAATTTCGGCCAAACCCCCCACCCCCATCACTCTCATCTTATTTTTCAAGATCACCACCACAAACCCACCACAAACCACCATGAACCACCACCTCAAACCATCAAAATAACACACTTTAAACACACAAACACCTACAAACACTTACACCATCATACTACCATCAACAAAACAAGTTTAAAACAACATCCAAGTTAGAGAAAACATACTTTCAAGAATCAAGTTCAACCTTGCTTCAAGAACAACAACAACCTTTGTAAGGAAACTTTTCTTAAACTTTTATTTTCTTATAAATATGTGTTTATACTAAGTATGTTCACTTACACTAAAATATATTTTAAAACACTTACTACATCTTTTAAAAATGTTAACTAGCAAGTTTTATAAAAATAAAGTTTATAAACAAGTCAAGAAACCTTAAAAGTGTAAAAACATGCATTATATACTTTAAACTTCTCAAACATGTAATGAACTTTCATTTATGTTGAAATAATTATTTTGAACTAAGAAACACAATAAACTTGTAAAAACATAAACTTTGTAGTTTAAAAGTTAACTAAACACACTTTTGGGTGGAAAATGACAAAGACAAAACTTAAGGGACTAAAAGTGTGAGATCTGACTTTGGAGGACTGAAATGTTAAAAATAATATTAATGATGTATTAACATGTTAAAACATGGATCTAAGTGTTAAAAACCAAACCATGGTGGTTAGAAACCAAGAAAACTAAACTATGAGGTTAAAAGTGGAAAAATGGAAACTAGGAGGACCAAACTTGTAAAAACAGAAAGTTTCTGACCTTGAACATGAAAAATCAGTAACTTAAGTGTATTTAAGCTTAAACCATGACTTAGAACAATAATCATGTGATCAAACCCTAATAAACCGAAATCTTGCGATAGGAATGAAATAAATAAAAGTAAAGGGACTAAACATGTAAAAATGAGAAATCTTGGACCTGGTCTGACCATATCAGTAACTTAGACTTAATTTAATGTTAATGATGTTTTAAAACAATAGCCATATGGTTAAACCCTACTAAACCGAAACATTATGCAAGAAACGACAAAAAATGAAAGTAAAGGGGTTAAAACCGTACAAACCTAAAACCTTGGACCTGGGCTGTTCATATCAGTAACATACACATAAAATAATGTTAAGGATGATTTAGAATAATAACATTGTGGTTGAGCACATACAAACCAAAGTATCATGCTAGAAATGGAATAAACACAATTATAGGGACTAAACGCGTACAAACTATAAGTTATGGGCTGAGATGATAAAAATCAGTAAGTACATAAATATAAAGTCTAATTTATAGTTTGGTGTATCAAAACCAAAGATTGTATAGTTACAAGTCGACAAACCGAACTTTTGGGCTAAAAATGAGATAATTGAAACTTTAGGGACTAATTGTGTAAAATCAGAAAGTTGGGGACTATAAACTTAATAATATTAACTTAAGTGACCACAAGTAGAAACCATGATAAAATTTGTCGGGAATCTAAAGCACACGGTAGAAATCAAAGAAACCGAACATATTAACCGAAAATGACAAAATAGAAACAACAAGGACTAAAACCGCCAAGTGGGGAAACTTGTTGACTGATGTAAACCTTCTGTAAATCAGGGGACTTTATGATAAAGATATACTTTAGATATCATGATTAATATAAATGTCGAGAAACCGCAAGGACCGATTTATTACAAATTAATGTTACATATATACTACAAATCAAAAATTTACATATTATATAGTGAATAATAATATGTTGAGGCTTTATACATAACTTGAACATTGTAGCAAAACTATAATTGATCACATCGTGTCGTATACACTCTAAGTGAAGTGAACACTTAGTATAGACGGTCTATTAACACGTCTACTGTTATTAATTTAACCTTACGCATTTAGGGCATAAAGAGATTTTATTGGGATCAAATACTTAAACTTGATTTGCTAGCAAGCTCGGACTCAGGTGAGTTCACAGCCCCTATTTTACTGTTTTAATACTTTCAAATGTTGGGGTGGAAAACATATAACTGATTTATGCGATTATTGGAAACTGACTTGTATCTTTATGGGAGCCTAAGTTCACAAGTTGTAGCATATAAGTCCTTTGCTTGCAATGACTATAACCATTAACTAGGTGACTCTAGCCACTAAATATACGGATAGTACTATCGGATTGACATTCCCCCACTGATTATCTTAGTTAGTCGCGCTAACTAGCGACATTGTTCGCGACCAGGATCGTATATTTACTTTGTCCAAGGCAACGATTGTTATGTCGTGGTTTGGTTATAGGCTTAGTTTCGGCATATTAACTCACTAGGCCTAGCTAGCCTTTGAGGGATCACAGTCAGCGTTTCAACATTTAAATAATCGTACAAGAGGCCTTCGATGCCACATATTGAATTACTGATGCATTTTTATCAAACTGATTTACGATAGAGTCTTAAACATGTGAATTCACTCAACAATTATGTTGACGTTTTAAATATGTTTTTCAGGGAATTAGCCATGCTGCGAGACCACATGCATTTTGGAACCGTACCTGCCCTGTAACTTAGGATGCCATCTTTTGAACAATGTACTTTTGTGAAACTGTGAAATTTATAATACTGCTTTTGACGCCTCGATAAGGCTGTAATGTTTGTAAAACTTTTAATGGCATCTTAATGTATTAGACGTTCTGCGATAACCATATGCTCTTGTATTATTTATTTGGATCGAGTCACGCCCCGCTTAATACTAATGCTTCCGCTAAACGAAATTACCGATTTTTGGGGTGTGACAGATTTGGTATCAGAGCCATTGGTTATAGCGAACTAGAAGTCTTTAGTGACTTAGGATGTCTTAGAGACCTAGACTATAACCCTAAATACGATCACTCATAACATGCATTGCATCCATACAAACTCAACATATTGTACGAGCCTGACATGTCACCCACTTTCCTTGTAGCAATATGTCTAGAGAGAGCCCGATTTACATCTATGCCTCGGATGAGGAACCCACTGAGGCCACCTTTGATAGTAGAGCTACTTCTGTACATGAGAGCCCGTCTGTCCACGTTAGGGCTACTTCTGATGACACTAGTCTTACACCTCCCACGGCACCTGTGATGAGACCCGTCACCATACCTACCGTAGGCGAGACCTCACGTAGGCCACTGATGAGGAGGACCCCTAGGAAGGTCATCCGTGATCTACCCACAGGAGTATTAGCACCGCGCGATGAGGCGCCACCTATGACCGACATACCATGTGATGAGCAGTCACAGAGGATGCCGAGACCGACACAGTTTGGCTGGATGCTGTCTATACTGCGGAGGTGGAGATCACTGGAGGGTCTCCCACCTACCTGTGAGACTGGAGAGTCTTCTCATGCACCATCTCCCTTGCCCATCACTGGGGAGCCGTTGGAGCTTACAGTCCCTACCCTAGTTGGAGTCTGTCGTACGCTGTTTCAGATTTTGTCCTACCGGGACGATGACATCCACGAGCTACGGAGCGATACGTCCCGCTTGGACGGAGACATGATGTCCACCTACGAGCGACTGGACTTGGTGGAGAGCCACCGGATGGCGGACGTGGAGACTGCAGAGGCCATCAGGGCACGCGTGGATGTACTCGAGGGACGCCTGAGGATGATTGGATTTGCTATTGGAGTATGCATTGCGATGACAGTGCTTAGGACGGCTGTGGGTGTGTATTTCCCCTACTTTGTTAGACTTATGTATGGCGGGTTGTGCTTACATAGTGTTACGATTAACTCGACGAGTAGAGATAGACTCGTCACATTTTGTATAACTAGTATGTATGAATGGGTACTAAGCTTAGAACCCCATCCCTTTTGTAAGGAACTTATGTAAAAGCACTTTATGTTATAATATAATGTATCTTTGGAGTACTTGTCGTGTTCTTTACATTAGTATTAATTATTATATCTGTCTGTCTTTCGTTACGTATGTTAGGATCAAATCATGCCGCCCAAACGTCGAAAAACTGTAAACAGTCGAAGGAATTCAGGACCCTCTAATGAAGATAGCATTGAAGAGATTGTGGCTCGAAGGGTAGCCGATGCTATGGCCCAGTATGAGGCAAGCCGTGCACGGGAGAATATTGTGAATGATAGCGGGACAGGGAGAAATGTTGCTGGAGGAGACCGAACCGGGGAACAGACCCACGGGACAGAGACACCCGAGAATGCCCAAAGAGGGTGTTCATACAAGTCATTCCTAGCATGCAAGCCAACCAATTTTCATGGGAATGAAGGCGCCATCGGGGTGATTCATTGGATCGAGAAAATGGAATCTGTGCTAGATATAAGCAACTGTCCACCAGACCGTATGGTTAAGTATGCTGCTTGCACACTGACTGGCAAGGCATTGACCTGGTGGAACTCTCAAGTGCAAACCCTTGGGAGAGAGGTTGCTAACTCCATTTCTTGGGAAGATTTGAAATCAATGATGCTAGATGAATTCTGTCCCCGAAGCGAACTATAAAAGGTCGAGACCGAACTGTGGGAAATAACGATGAATGGGTCCGATATCACTGCTTATACAACCAGGTTTCAAGAACTAGCTCGTTTGGTACCTCACATGGTTACTCCCGAGTACAAAAGAATAGAGAGGTACATCTGGGGATTGGTACCGCAAATCAGGAGTTTGGTGACGACGTCCAAACCGTCCACTTTCAGAAGCGCCGTTAGCCTTGCACAAAGTTTAACGGACGAGGCGGTAAGGATGGGAACTCTGACCAAGAAAGTTAGTTCTAACAAAGGAGAAACCGAAAGGACTGGTGGAGGAAGTAGTAGGAATGATAAACGGAAGGGGAATGATGGGAGAAATGACCGACAAGACCTGCAATACAAGCAGCCGAGGACCACTAAGGCGTATGTTGCTAATGCACCAGGACCTAAAGGTTATGCAGGCAACAAGCCAAAGTGTATCTAGTGTGAAAGACACCATGAGGGCATGTGCATCCGTTGTGATAACTGTAAGAAGTGGGGTCACCGTGCACAATTCTGTGGAGGAAGCTCTCAAAACCGTGACAATAATGAACGAAGAGTGCTCAAATGTTTCGAATGTGGGAACCCAAACCACCTCCGAAACAGTTGCCTTAAACTCCACAACAACAACAACAACAACCGTAACAATGGCAACAACCAACCGGCACGTGGTCGAGCGTTCGTTATTGGAGCACAAGAGGCGCGTCAAGATCCCAACACTGTTACGGGTACGTTCCTTGTAAACAATCAATACGCTTCAGTTCTATTTGATTCGGGTGCCGATTTAAGTTTTGTGTCTTCAGAGTTTAGACCATTACTAGAAATAGAATCCCGTAAGTTAGACATGAAATACGCAGTAGAACTGGCAAATGGTAAACTAATAGAAACTGAAGAAGTAGTACCGGAATGCACTCTGTATCTCGAGGGTCATTCTTTTAAAATAAATTTATTGCCAATGGACCTAGGAAGCTTTGATATAGTAATTGGAATGGACTGGTTATCCGAAAATCGTGCGGAAATCTTATGCTTTGAAAAGATAGTGCGGGTACCACTGCCGTCGGGTGAAATGCTCATAATTCAAGGAGAGTTGAAAAGAAGCACTCTAAAGATGGTCAATGGCATAAAAACCCGTAAGTATCTACGAAAGGGATACCAAGCCTTCCTCGCGCATGTTGTGGAGAAGAAAACAGAGGGACGACGCATAGACGACATACCTGTTGTACGTGATTATCCGGGAGTGTTTCCAGAGGATTTGCCTGGACTACCACCCCCAAGACAAGTTGAATTTCGGATTGACCTAGTGCCCGGAGCCGCACCAATAGCGCGCTCTCCCTACCGTCTAGCTCCATCCGAAATGCAAGAATTGTCCACGCAATTGCAAGAACTCTTAGACCTAGGATTCATCCGACCGAGCTTTTCACCTTGGGGAGCTCCGGTGTTATTCGTGAAGAAGAAGGATGGATCCATGAGGATGTGTATCGACTATCGAGAACTAAACAAGGTGACAATCAAAAACCGATACCCTCTACCACGCATCGATGATTTATTCGATCAACTTCAAGGTTCTAGTTTCTACTCAAAGATTGACTTGCGATCCGGATACCACCAACTGAAGGTACGAGAGGAGGATGTGCCAAAAACCGCATTTAGAACTTGTTATGGTCATTACGAGTTTCTAGTCATGCCTTTTGGATTGACAAACGCTCCTGCAGTGTTTATGGATCTCATGAACAGAGTCTGCAAACCTTACCTCGATAAATTCGTTATTGTTTTTATTGATGATATCCTCATATACTCGCAAACAAAGGAAGATCACGAGCAACACCTGAAGTTGATCCTTGAACTGTTGGAGAATGAGAAATTATATGCAAAATTTTCCAAGTGTGAATTTTGGTTGCGCGAAGTTCAGTTCTTGGGTCATGTAATTAATGGCAAGGGAATTCACGTTGACCCGGCCAAGATTGAGGCGATCAAGAATTGGGAAGCACCGAAAACCCCAACTGAGGTGCGCCAATTCCTTGGGTTGGCTGGCTATTACCGTCGATTTATCGAAAATTTCTCCAAAATAGCCCAGTCACTCACCTCGTTAACGCAAAAAGATAAGAAGTTTGAGTGGGGCGAGAAACAAGAATCCGCCTTCTAACTACTAAAGCAAAAACTGTGCACCGCACCTATCTTGTCACTACCCGAAGGAGTAGACAACTTCATTGTCTACTGTGATGCTTCGCATCAAGGGTTGGGTTGCGTACTAATGCAAAATGACAAGGTCATTGCTTATGCATCTCGTCAATTGAAGGTTCACGAGAAGAACTATACAATGCTGTTGGTGCATTTGGTGTGTCAGTCAGTTGGTCAAACGTTTGTAATTGTCAAAGTCAATTAGTCTGCGTATGTATAATGTTTAGTGTGTATATGCGAGTCTGTAAACGAATAGTGAAATAGAGAATATACACAAATTAAGTGTTTATACGACACTTAGCTAGTGTCGCATATAGCGACACTTGGCTAGTGTCGCTATAGGGTTTGGACAGCCTATAAATAGAGATTTATGTTTCAGTTTTAGTGTTGGTCAATTTAGAGAGATAGAGTGAGGCGTTTTTGTGTGTGAGAGAGAGAGGAGAAAAGCTTGTAACGTTTATACTCAATTGTGAATACAAAGAAAACGTTATAGAAATCGTGTGTTTGTTTATTCGTTCAATAATCGCTAACCAAACGGATTCCGCACATTTGGTTGATTAAATGATCCGTTAGATCAGAGGTACGGGAACCTACATGTGGTATCAGAGCCGTGAATCAAGGATTCGACGGTTTCGGATCGTGTTTTGAACGTTTTCGGTTGATTCACGAAGGTATTAATCGATTATTATCAGTTTCTAGGTTATTTGTGTTGATTATATTGAGTTTTGGGTTGATTTTTGGTACAAATTCATTCGCCGTTCGTCAATTTTCGTTAGGGTTTCGAAAATTTCGATTTTTAGGGTTTTTGGAGCTGACAGCCGCGTTTTTGCGTCACTCGTTGCGTCACTTGATAGCGTCACTTACCTTCAAGCGTCACTTCGAGCGTCACTCAAGTGCGTCACTTCTTAAGTTTCAACTAGGGTTTTGCCGACACTCAAGTGCGTCACTTACCCTCTAAGCGTCACTCCTTAGCGTCACTTGCCCTCTAGCGTAACTTACCAGTGCGTCACTTACCTCTTTTTGTTGTGCGTCACTTTATAGCGTCACTTGTGAATTTTAGCTACACTTACCTAGTGTAGCTCTAAATTCGAAAAAAAAAAAAAAAGTTTTTTTGGCGGGAAACTCCAGAAATTTTTTGCGTTTTTAAAATTTTTTCATAGGCTTAAAAGTGTTCAATTTTAGCTTGGAAAAAGTTCCATTTTACCCGGTCATTTTTGGACGTTTTCGGTTGAATTTTTGGCGGAAAATTCGCGAAAAATTTGTAGTACCAAATTTGTTTTTGAGCTTAAAAGTTCATAATTCTAGTTTGGGAAAAGTTTAGTTGTGCTCGCCCAATTTTCAATATTTTCAAATCAAATTTTGGTAGGAGAATCTGGTTGTCTGGTTTTTGCTAAAGTTCTTGTTTAAAAGATGTCACGCTTGCATAGTGTTGGCAACAACCTTCCGATGTTAACTCTAAACACATACTACTCAAGCTGGAGGAGAGCTTTTGAAGACTATATCTCTTTTAATGATCCAGACATGTGGATTACATTGACTGAGAAATATGAAATACCAGTCATGGAAGGAACAAAAATTGCAAAATCATATAGATCAATGACTCTCGAAGAACGCAAAGCATGGGATAATGAAAAGAAGACTTTCAACGCAATTAAAGGATCTTTATCTACGGAGGTCTTAAAGTTGTTTAAGAATTACGAAAATGCGTATGATCTCTGGGCTACCATTGAAAAGCGTTGTGGTGGCTATAAAAAGGAAGAACAACCTCAACATAGTGCAATGGTGGATTCGAACAAAAACGTTGATTCTAATGCACCTGAGGTACAAAGTGAACCAATTGGGCCTTTTAATTGTGCTACCTGTATTCAATTGACTGAATCTCTTGAGGTCTATCAAAAAGACAACTTAAACTTGCGGGAAAAGGTTGTTAAACTTACAGAATCTAATAAGTTTTTGCTAGAAAATGAAAAGCTTTATGAAAAACATATTGAGGCTCACAAGTTAGATACTCAAACTTTTAAAGCAAAGGTCTTTAGTCAGCAAGATGCAATTAAAAGTTATCTTACTGAAATAGAACTGTTAAGAAAGGAGCTTTCTGATTTAAAAAGTGAGTACGATAACCATAAAAGCAAAATTTTAGGTTCTTCATCTGCAACGTTTGTCTTTAATGAAATCGTTAACAAACAAGGGACAAGCGGTAAAAAGAAGGAAGGACTTGGTTATCACCAAGTTCCACCACCTTCTCATGCCGAATATTGTCCTGCGCCTGTTAAGGAAGGCCTTGAAGAAATTCTAGTTGATTATACGAAGCTTTATGGTATTAAAGCTAAAGAAGCTAAGCAAAACAAACAGGCAAAGGAGAAAACGAAAAGGCCAGAGTATCCCTTGCCTAAGTTTGTTAAACCTGAAAGTCAATCTCAAGTTAGTGTTGAGGAGATTGTGGAGGTAGAAGATACACCACAAGAGTCTACTATTAAGGTTGAGAAAATAGCTGTCAAACCTGACTGTCTTAAATGCAAAGGCAAAGCTAAAGTTGATAATGAATCTTTCAAAGTTAAAAATGTTAAAAGGGATTCTAAATCTACTAACTCAACCTCAGGAACATCTACTTCAATATGTACACTTAAGAGTGCATGTTCAAGAAATGTTCCTGCTAATAGACCTTCTGTGTATTGTCCTCCACCGAAACGCTTTGAGGGAACTCATTGGAATACATCTTTTGTGGAGCGTCGTTCTTGTTATCGTTGTGGTCAACAGGGCCATCTTATTAGGGATTGTAGGTTATTATCCCTAGATAGGTTTGGTAGAGGGATGCCAAGAACTTCCTTTTTCAGGAATTCTTTTTCAAAACCTTTTTCAAGGCGTTATTCGCATTCGCCTGTATCTAGTTGTGCATCAAATTCTCCAAAACCTATGGCAAGAGTAAACAAAGTTGTGCCTAGTAGACCTCAAGTTCAACAGCATAACATTGTTGAAAACAAATCATCTGAACCTAAACAGGTTTGGAAACCCAAATCCACAAACAACGCATCAATGAAATCTTCTGAGTTTTTAAAATATCATAAACTCGTTGATGTGATGATTATGGATGATCATGGACAACCCAAGTCTATCAAGGCTTGGGTGTCCCTTAAGTACTAATGTTTAATTATTTGTGGTGATGCAGTCAGTTACTTGTAAAGTTATATTTTTAGTGACTGCATGGATGTGTATATAGTTGGTCGAATGTTATGATGATTTCTGAAGTTTTGTTGTGGTAAAAGTGCTAAACGGCATTTGACTTGACTTGATATGTGATTTTGATATTTTTCTTTTATATTTTATCATTATTGCAACAGCCATTCTTTGTACTTGTTAGTATCAAAGAAATGCAATGTTGCGAAATATCTTAAATAAAAATTACAAAAATATGTTCAATGTTTAAGGGGAGTACATTTAAATTGAATTTCTGAAAAGAATTTGTTGTTCAGGGGGAGTAATTAAAATTCTGATTATTTGGATCAGAAATGTGAACAACAAAATTCTTATTCATAAAAAAGATATCGGATTGTGTCTGAAAACAACATGGGAAATGATTGTACATCAGATGACATGCATAAAATGGAAATTTTAAGGTTTATGTTTGATGTGTCAGTAGGTTTATCTGGCATATTTTAAAATAGCTTTTATAAACATTAGCTTCATTATATGATGTACTGGTAGACATGTTACACACCGGTTTCTGGGTTCTTAAGAAGTAATTCTAATACGTGTCTATGATCTTGTGGTAAACACCATATGATGTACGACTAAATGTCTTAATTCCTTAACATAGCATGACATATTTCTATACCTGAAGTTTATTTGAAATCATTTGGGGGTCTATACTGATTGTTTCCTCTGTTGTACGTAAGTACAGACCTGGTCTCAATTAGTATATGCTTAAAAGTTAAGCAAACACAAGTCAATGAACTTGAAAAAGTCTTAAATCATGAACTTGAAAAGTTTGGTTTTGCTTAAACCTGAATCAAGTTATGTCGCTCTGTTGTACGTAAGTACAGACCTGTCACCGCTGACTTGATTCTTAAAAATGATATTCTTATATTCTATCTTGATTTGGAAGTTTTGCTCATGTCTGGGTTACAGGGGTATGTCATAGGTGGGGACCATGGAGAAATATTCATACTAACAATAAAAGGTTAACTCACAGACCCGGATGTAACATGTTTAAGTGGACAAACAATACCAGTAATCGTCTTGAAATATTTTTTATAAAAGGTGTTTTAAATATGCTAAGTAAATTTAAAGAGGACAAATATACTGATAATCGAGATAACACTTACTATTTCCTAATAATTGTATGTTGGCCTGATATGATCTCAAAGCAGACGTAAAACAATCCTATCCCCAAATTTGTTTTAATCTTTGTTCTTTCTTTTCCTTTATAAAGAAAATACAAAAAGATTTTATTTCTATATTATTTTCTTCAAACATCACATATCTTGTTAAAGTCAAATTTTGAAGATGTAAAGGATGTCGGTTATTCTTCAAAGATTGTGAAGATAAATTCTATTGGAGAAGCTGCTGATGACTGAGAGATGGTCACCTAGTTTGAAGATCTTATTGTATGATGAATTTGTGTCAGTCACATGAATTTGGACATTAAGTTTTCTTTGAAGACCATGCTATCTCAATGGGGGAGATTCTTATTGTTAAAGACATGAAAGAGATTCTTATTGTTAAAGACATGAAAGAGTTTCTGATTGTTGAAGATATGAAAGAGTTTGTTGATGAAGACTAATTGAAGATTTATTTGACCAAGCTGCTGACATGGGGGAGTTTGTTGGTGCATTTGGTGTGTCAGTCAGTTGGTCAAACGTTTGTAATTGTCAAAGTCAATTAGTCTGCGTATGTATAATGTTTAGTGTGTATATGCGAGTCTGTAAACGAATAGTGAAATAGAGAATATACACAAATTAAGTGTTTATGCGACACTTAGCTAGTGTCGCATATAGCGACACTTGGCTAGTGTCGCTATAGGGTTTGGACAGCCTATAAATAGAGATTTATGTTTCAGTTTTAGTGTTGGTCAATTTAGAGAGATAGAGTGAGGCGTTTTTGTGTGTGAGAGAGAGAGAGAGGAGAAAAGCTTGTAACGTTTATACTCAATTGTGAATACAAAGAAAATGTTATAGAAATCGTGTGTTTGTTTATTCGTTCAATAATCGCTAACCAAACGGATTCCGCACATTTGGTTGATTAAATGATCCGTTAGATCAGAGGTACGAGAACCTACAACCACGTGCCGATATTGTATTGCAGTACCCATGTACTGTGAGTGTGGCATCGATGTGTCAAAATTTATAGTATTAGCATACTGTGTGTGTTGCACCAACGTGCCAATTCGTGGTATTAACGTACCGTGTAATACAGCACCACGTGCTGTATGTGGTTCGAGTGTAGCCCTAAGGCCAAAGATGCGTCGATGTTTTTGAAATTTCCCAATTGTAGCGCGAAGGCTAAGATATATACGTGCCGAGGCATTGTGGCATTTAATTAATTGATCTAATTGTTCAAGTTGTGATTTAGATAGTTGTTGATGGACTTAGTCAACACTAATCCATTGGTGATCCTCATGTTCAAGGTTGAAATGTTTGTTGGCCTGTTTTGAAGTTTGTGGACGTTTAGCATGTGTGGGTTTCCATCCCAAGAGATAGTGCTTACACCTCCTTCTCGAGGTTCAGCGATAATGGTGATATTCTCTTATGCGTACATAAAGAGAGAGTGTTGAGTCATGATGGTGGGGAAGATGGCGATGTGCCTCTTCACGAGTGTATGGCTGTACAGCGGATATATATATAGATAAATAGTAGTAGTACATATGTAAGGCCTATTCATATATACCTACAGTACATATAATAGCCTAGGGTGTCTAACACGAACAATCAGAGTCAACTAGTGTATTCCCGATTCAATATAACCCCTCTCAGATATTACATCATCTTTATTTAATTGTACATAGTTAGCTACGCTATGTTAAATTAAACTCGTATAATGTAATCTCTGAACCAGTTATACCTTATGAGGAATACTGCCGAACAGTCATAGTCTAGGCCCACTAAATGCAACCTAGTTCACTACAACCTTAGGCTCTGATACCAATCTGTAACACCCTCAAATTTCGGGTTGCGGAAGCGGTTGGGTCGGGTGTTACCAAATCAAATATCACAGCATAAGATATATAATGAACGACTCTAAATGAGACGTTTGAAAGTAATTGTACATTTTCCAAAGTAGATCATTTACAATGTTGTGAGTTTAATAGAAGTTTCAATTACAAATTTGAAAATATAAAAGTAAATGCAGAGTGGTCCCCATTGATTGAAAATATGCGACTCGAGCTAGTTTATCTTGCAGCAATCCTAATCCTGTTGGGCACCTGAGAACACATGCTAAAACGAGTCAGCTATAAAGCCGGTGAGTTCATAGGTTTGTTAGTTAAAACATAAAGTATAAAACCCTTTTATGTTTTGCAAGCAGTTCAGAATCTGCGATTCTGATTTGTAACATGTTAAAGTTGTAATACCAATGTGTAAATATCCTACAAGGTATCTCATACCTAAATCGGTTTAGTTGTGCACCTAAGTGCATAATAAAATGTGGCAATCCATGCCTAGATAAATATGAAGTAATAGAGAATCCATAAACGTGAGGCAGTACATGCCTAATGGCTATAGAGTAATGGTATGACCACGTCATACGATAGCAAACAATTGTAGTTACACAGAGTTATGATTGAGTTTATATCGTGTGTTGCATCCAGCAACAGTTAATTGTAATTCCCGCAGAACCATGGTCGAGTATTTGTTGTATTGCATCCAGCAACAGTTAATTGTAGTTCCCGCATAACCATGATTGAGTATTCGTTGTATTGCATCCAACAACAGTTAATTGTAGTTCCCACAGAACTATGTTTGAATGTTTAGTGTGTTGCATCCAACAACCGTTAATTGTAGTTCCCGCAGAACTATGTTTGAATGTTTAGTGTGTTGCATCTAACAACCGTTAATTGTAGTTCCCGCAGAACTATGTTTGAATGTTTAGTGCATCCATTTGACCAGTTAGCATGAGCTAACCCGGACCAGATAGAGCTAACGGCCTCGCATGGAAACTCCACCGACCCGTTAACTTGTTGTGGATCACGAGCATAAACTCGCCCATCCGTGAACGTGAGTGGATCACGAGCATAAGCTCGCCCATCCCCCGAGTGTATCGCTTTACCGCGATATCGTACTTGTGCCCACTGCAAGACCGTGGCATCGTTTTGTGCCCACTTTACAGTGGCATCGTTTTGTGCCCACTGAAACCGTGGCATCGTTTACATTGCTCACAAGCAACGTATGTAATTGAGTCGGCAGTACTACGACATGCCCGACTTAAGGAAATTGAGCCGACCGTACTACGACGAGTCCGACTTGAGTATTCATATTTGTAAAAGTGTATGTATACCGATATACATGTGTAATAACGTAGATAGCACTAGGTGCTCAAGATGATGTACAAGTATATGGATATGTATAAATACCAAACAATAATCACAAGTTGTAATGTGTCACGCCACGCATGTAAATGATTTGTTGTATAAATAATACTCAGATTTAAGTAGTACAAAGAGCCTAGGTATGATTACTCATCACCTAGTCGTGTTGTATTAGTATAAGAAGTCTATATTAATCGTATAATACTATTGTATACTCCTAGCCTTAAGCCTAGCAAGTATATTGGGGTCCTGATTTGTATAAGCAACATTAGTTCCAAAAGGGAAAACTAATCATGTATTGGTAGAACTAACCAGTCCCATTGTAGTCGATAAGATTGTCCCATGACAATAAGGTCACTGTATAATAGCGACTTAACCAAGTCGGGTGATAGTGATTGTTGGTCAACAATCTAATGGTGTACCAAGGTAACCTAACTAGGTTAAACAGAGATATTGTTCCACAACAATATATTGGGTGTAATTCCTAAGCATTACACATTCGTATTGCCAAACAGTATTATAGAAATGCGTGAATTATAAAAGATTTGCATTATAATTCGAAAATAGTAATTGAGCATGCGTCTCACCCCGAAAACAGTAAAACAGTTGAAAGAGTGGGGCTATGAAACTCACCTGTGAGTTGTTAGCGATCCTAAGATACGCGCGTCGTCCGATAGTTAACCTCCTAGTGTCCTAAACACGTGAGGTCATATGAGTATGAGACAAATCAGTTTGTCTAAGCGAGTTGTGTAATTGTTTATTTGTCGTTCAGGTTTGGAAACTGTGTACGACCCGTTGGTGAAAGTTTGTAATAATAATTCTTTAAGACATTATTATTAAGTTTGTGTCCTTGCATACATTGTTTCATTATGTATCATGTGTGGTTATAAGTTGTTGCTCAAGTTCGATACTTATTGAAAATCAAATTCCAAACATTATGTCTTTAGCGACACTAGTGTCAGTGTCGCAAGTCATGCGACACTAGGGTAAGTGTCGCAGTGTAGCCACTGTTAGTTATGTTAAAGGTTACCACTGTTAGTTATGTAAAAAGGTTACCACTGTTAGTTATGTAAAAAGGTTACCACTGTTTGTCGTTACCACTGTTGGTTACCACTGTTTATCTTACCACTGTTTGTTACCACTGTTACCACTGTTTTGTGTTACACTGTTTGTTTCCACTGTTACCACTGTTTTGTGTTACCACTGTTTGTTACCACTGTTGGTGTTACCACTGTTTAGGTTACACTCGTTACCACTGTTTATAGTTACCACTGTTAGGGTTTTACTTTGTTACCACTGTTTATGTTATGCGACACTAAGGATAGTGTCGCAGGGCTTTGAGTCACGGATGATAGGTCAGCGACACTGATAGGTCATATGCGACACTAGGGTAAGTGTCGCAAAAGAGGGTTTTTAGGCGACACTGAAGTGTCGCACGAAGTGTCGCATTACTGTGCGTCTGTGGGTGACACTTCGGCTGTTCCACGGGTTTTCACCCAAAAACGCAATCTAGTCCATTTTTAGGCCGAATCTTGTTGTTATAAAGTTAATACATGATATATTAAGTGTATTTGACAAGAAATCTTAAGAAAAGGGTGAAGAAATCCTTACGATTTGAAGATCGAGGGTTTGAAGATGAAAATGGTGGATCTTGAAGATGGAGGAGGTGGAGATGATGCTGCTGCTATTTTTGTTGTTCCTGATGATGATTTTGAAGTTGATGGTGACGATTCTGGGTTTTGATGATGATGATGTTGTTGTTATTTATTGTTGTTGTTGTTAGTTGTTGGTGAGTTTTAGAGAGAAAGGGATGAGAGAAAAGTAGGTGAAAATTAAGAAGAAAGATGTTAGAATGAGATGGGGTTGGGTGTGTTTGGGCGGCCGACCAAAGGAAAAAGGGGGGAAAGTTTTAAGGTTTTTGTTAAAACTCAGATCCCAATTTTGGGGACTGTGGTCTCCAACCACAGTACAAAATATCAGCGTTTTTGTATCCGATCATGTAGTAAATTTTATAAATTTAAATTTGTAAGTTTGTTTGTATTTATTTCATAAATATTTTAAATAAAATATTTCATTTGAACCACAAAACGTATTTATTTAAAGTTTAAAATTGGCGCGAAAAATTGACTTTTTGACCGGGTGTTACACCTAAGTCGTTAGAATCCATCCCAGTGTTGGAGATATTATTTTGAGTAGGTCGTGTGAATAGGATGGTTTAGTTCGAGGAGGTTTGCCCTTCTAGTAGTGTGTAGCACGCACGCTCCATGGGTCTACGATAAAAGTGGGTATGAAGAGTACGAGGTGATGAAGCATCGTACGGTCGAAGTTCTATACGTGTTCCCGAGTGATTTGGTCGTGAGCAGAGAGAAGAGGGTGAAGTAGGCGTCACTTATTTGGGTGGCGAATCGTAACACCCCCAAATTTACTGTTTAGCGGAAGCAAGATTTGGGTGTTACTAATCAATAACAACAGCACAAAAGTAAAGCAAACGACATCTATATGCAACGTTTGTAAAATAGTTACATCTCCATACATGAAATGTTTGAATACATAGTATCTTTAGTTACATAATGAAGTTCCCTAGAGCCCACGCGTATGGCGGGAGATTCTATTACAAAATCATAATATACAAAAGATATTGCTAAGAATCTCCGTTAGATGCAAGGTAGAAATCATGCGACTCTAGCTAGTGTCCAGGGATAACCCTACTCCGTCTATGTACCTGAGATACAAAGCTAAAAGTGTCAACCAAAAGGTTGGTGAATCTCACAGGTTTGTAGTAAAGTAATCGTTTGTGAACCACAATTTATGTACCAGTGTTGCTATCAAGCAAAGTAAGTAAATCAGTATGTACGCACAGATGCCATGAGCTCATAAGTTGAAGCTTAACCGTGTAGTGTGAAATAAATCACGTACCCCCGTGAGTGCTATCCGCACACTCATATGTTAACAAATACTAATATGCCTGTTTCTACGCGTTAAATCAGTACGTGGTGGCGCTACCACCCCAGGCAGGGATTGTCAATCCCAAATGGATCCATTTACTAGTAATCGCGCTTAAGTCCATAACTAACAACTTACGATAGGAGGCTTTCAGTGGATAAAAGAAACTCATGCATTTCGTGTAAAAGTAATCGGTTCAGTACATTGTGTCCACGTGTAAAATAGTTGCTAAGTATCTCACCCCAAAGTATAAAAACAGTAAAAGTGGGGCTATAAGACTCACCTGTGTCAAGCAAGTAAGCGTTTCTGAAAGTGAAAATAATCCGTAGGTTCTACGAACCCGCTGTCACACCCCAAAAAGCGGTAATTTCGTTTAGCGGAAGCATTAGTATTAAGCGGGGCGTGACTCGATCCAAATAAATAATACAAGAGCATATGGTTATCGCAGAACGTCTAATACATTAAGATGCCATTAAAAGTTTTACAAACATTCCAGCCTTATCGAGGCGTCAAAAGCAGTATTATAAATTTCACAGTTTCACAAAAGTACATTGTTTCAAAAGATGGCATCCTAAGTTACAGGGCAGGTACGGTTCCAAAATGCATGTGGTCTCGCAGCATGGCTAATTCCCTGAAAAACATATTTAAAACGTCAACATAATTGTTGAGTGAATTCACAGGTTTAAGACTCTATCGTAAATCAGTTTGATAAAAATGCATCAGTAATTCAATATGTGGCATCGAAGGCCTCTTGTACGATTATTTAAATGTTGAAACGCTGACTGTGATCCCTCAAAGGCTAGCTAGGCCTAATGAGTTAATATGCCGAAACTAAGCCTATAACCAAACCACGACATAACAATCGTTGCCTTGGACAAAGTAAATATACGATCCTGGTCGCGAACAATGTCGCTAGTTAGCGCGACTAACTAAGATAAACAGTGGGGGAATGTCAATCCGATAGTACTATCCGTATATTTAGTGGTTAGAGTCACCTAGTTAATGGTTATAGTCATTGCAAGCAAAGGACTTATATGCTACAACTTGTGAACTTAGGCTCCCATAAAGATACAAGTCAGTTTCCAATAATCGCATAAATCAGTTATATGTTTTCCACCCCAACATTTGAAAGTATTAAAACAGTAAAATGGGGCTGTGAACTCACCTGAGTCCGAGCGTGCTAGCAAATCAAGTTTAAGTATTTGATCCCAATAAAATCTCTTTATGCCCTAAATGCGTAAGGTCAAATTAATAACAGTAGACATTTTAATAGACCGTTTATACTAAGTGTTCACTTCACTTAGAGTGTATACGACACGATGTGATCAATTATAGTTTTGCTACAATGTTCAAGTTATGTATAAGACCTCAACATATTATTATTCACTATATAATATGTTAATTATTAATTTGTAGCATATATATATATAATTAATTTGAAATAAATTGGTCCTTGCGGTTTCTCGGCATTTATATTAATCATGATATCTAAAGTATATTTTTATCATAAAGTCCCCTGATTTACAGAAGGTTTACATCAGTCCACAAGTTTCTGGAATTGACAGTTTTAGTCCTTGTAGTTTATATTTTGTCGTTTTCGGTTAATATGTTTGGTTTCCTTGATTTCTACCGTGTGCCTTAGGTTCCCGACAATTTTTATCATGGTTTAAACTTGTGGTCACTTAAGTTAATATTATTAAGTTTATAGTCCCCAACTTTCTGATTTTACACTATTAGTCCCTAAAGTTTCAATTATCTCATTTTTAGCTCAAAAGTTCGGTTTGTTGACTTGTAACTATACAATCTTTGGTTTTAATACACCAAACTATAAATTAGACTTCATATTTGTGTACTTACTGATTTTTATCATCTCAGCCCATAACTTATAGTTTGTACACATTTAGTCCCTATAATTGTGTTTAGTCCATATCTAGCATGATACTTTGGATTGTATGTGTTCAACCACAAGATTATTATTCTAAATCATCCTTAACATTATTTTGTGTGTATGTTAGTGATATGAACAGCCCAGGTCCAAGGTTTTAGGTTTGTACGATTTTAACCCCTTTACTTTCATTTTTGTCGTTTCTTGCATGATGTTTCGGTTTAGTAGGGTTTAATCGTATGGCTATTGTTTTAAAACATCATTAACATTAAATTAAGTCTAAGTTACTGATATGGTCAGTCCAGGTCCAAGAGTTCTCATTTTTACATGTTTAGTCCCTTTACTTTTATTTATTTCATTCCTAGCGCAAGATTTCGGTTTATTAGGGTTTGACCATATAGTTATTGTTCTAAGTCATGGTTTAAGCTTAAATACACTTAAGTCACTGATTTTCACGTTCAAGGTCAGTAACTTTCTGTTTTAACAAGTTTGGTCCTCTTAGTTTCCATTTTTCCACTTTTAACCTCATAGTTTAGTTTTCTTGGTTTCTAACCACAATGGTTTGGTTTTTAACACTTAGATCCATGTCTTAACATGTTAATACATCATTAAATTATTTTTAACATTTCTGTCCTCCAAAGTTAGATCTCACACTTTTAGTCCCTTAAGTTTTGTCTTTGTCATTTTTCACCCAAAAGTGTGTTTAGCTAACTTTTAAACTACAAAGTTTATGTTTTTACAAGTTTATTGTGTTTATTGGTTCAAAATAATTATTTCAACATAAATTAAAGTTCATTACATGTTTGAGAAATTTAAAGTGTATAATGTATGATTTTACACTTTTAAAGTTTCTTGACTTGTTTACAAACTTTATTTTTATAAAATTTGCTAGTTAACATTTTTAAAAGATGAAGTAAGTGTTTTAAAATATATTTTAGTGTAAGTGAACATACTTAGTATAAACACATATATATAAGAAAATAAAAGTTCAAGACAAGTTTCCTTACAAAGTTTTAAAATGGAAGTTTGAGATAAGTAAGAACTTTGTTTCTTGATGTAGATTTCTCTAGCTCCAACTCCTTGTGTTTAGCTTGTTTTACCCATGGAAATGTGATGGTGCAAGTGTTTGTGGGTGTTTGTATGCTTAAAGTGTGTTATTTTTATGTTTTGAGGTGGTGGTTCATGGTGGTTTGTGGTGTTTTATGGTGGTGTTCTTGAAAAATAAGATGAGGGTGATGGGGATGGGGGTTTGGCCGAAAATTTGAGAGAGAAAGGAGGGAGAGTTTGTGTGTGAAATGGTGAGGGAATGAGTGAGCATGCATGGGGGATGGAGTGCATGTAGTGTGTGTAAGTAATTCAAGAAGAAATTCACCATGGGGGGGCCCTAGGGGCCTCTTGGTGGCCGGCCAAAGGGAGGGGAGCAAGGGGGGGCCCCTTTTTGATTTCCATCTTTGTGTTTAAGTGTAGATATTTAGGTCATTAGGTGCTAATCTTGATTAATTAGGTGCTAATTATGTACTTAAGGTGATTTAATGATAATTAAGGTAGATTAAGGTCATTAGGCTATTAGCATTTGATATTACTAATATTAGTTCATTTACGAGTGGTTTGTTTGATTAATTACATCACTCGTCTCTCCGTTGTAAGCCTCTCGGTTCATACGTGCTTTTAAGTGTTAATTAAAGTGGCTACGCGTATACATATATGTAACATGCATATTCGTTCTATAATGACTACTATTTTTATTCAAATAGATTTATGTTATATACTTGGCTTGATCACAATCGTTCGTGGTGTCGGTCGCTACCGAATGTTTGTGTAATTCGTAATAATTACGTACGCGAACGCTTCGCGCATTAAAGCAAATATATTAAATCATGTAAAAATGGGCTTGTGCTAGACTTCATTTGAAATAAATTTAAATTCACATTGATTACATAGGGAATTAGCCTAATGTGCATGCGTTAAAACGTACGGAATTTACAGAAATTCTCGGGTTATCACACCCGCAAACCTTCTAATGCCCTAAACATATAAGGTCGTATGTATAAGTGAATGTCTCAAAAGATCATTCATGCTAGTTGTCCATTCAACTAGTTATGCCCAAATACTTTGATTGTTGGATACTTGTTTGTATTTTGAAAATGTGTACGGCCCGTTGCTAATGGTTTGAAATAATACTCCTAAAAGTATTATCTTTATACCTTTATTTAATTTATTACCACTGTTTATTAGTTAGTTCCCACTGTTGTAGTTCATTAATTTGTTCCCACTGTTATTATTTAACTCTTACCACTGTTCATTAAGTCTCGTTGTCACTGTTTGTCAAGTTACTAGTTACCATTGTTCTTTAATCTTTGCCACTGCTATTGTTTATTAATTAATTAATTACTTTTCTTACCACTGTTCTTACTTGTTACCACTGCTCATTTACACGTGTCACCACTGCTTATACTCGTGGCCACTATTTATTAATTAATTAATTAATTTTCTTACCACTGTCTTCACTTGTTAACACTGCTCATTTACACGTGGCCACTGTTTATTGATGTTACTGTTACCACTGGCCTTTGATCCTTGCCACTGCTTATCCTTGTGACCACTGTATTAATTAATTAATTAATTTCTTTACCACTGTTTAAGTTGCTTACGTGTTACCACTGTTACCACTGTTTGAGTTGCTTACGTGTTACCACTGTTCATTAAGTCATTGCCACTGTTAGTTATAGGTTTATTACCACTGTTAGTGATAACTTGTTATCACTGTTAGTCTTATTTATTATCAATGTTAACTTATTATGCGACACTTTAGTTCTTATGCGACATTAAGGAGATGCGACAATAGGGAAGTGTCGCGTACTGTTCATGAGACAGTAGGGAAGTGTCGCGTACTGTTCATGCGACAGTAGGGAAGTGTCACGTACTGTTCATGCAACAATGGGGATTCATGGGTTTATTTGGTTATTCACGGACAGAAGGATCAAGGTCCAGTTATATTTTTCACCCGACTTCAAGTAATTATTTGATCAAGTAAGACTTAGCTAATATTCATGAAATTTTTATATGTTGTTCCCCTATGTCTTAGCCTTCTAAATCATATTTTTATATCCAAAATGGCCAGACGAATTTTGTGATATATTTTTTGAAAGGGTCAAGGGTCAAGCAGCTACTTTCAGTGACATATATCTAATTAAAAATTCATAACTTAAATTTTACAAAACTTCACAGAATGTGTGAGTAGGGATTTAAAGCTAACACAATTTTTGATCTTTTCCAAGTGGTCTCATCAGTTTTTGTTGGGTATTTTTCAAGATATGCTTCTTACAAGTTGACTGAAATTTTGGTCAGAAGGTTCAGGTTGTACATGTACTTTCCTTTTGTTTCTAAAACTATCAAATGGGCAAATTATTTTATGAGGCTTATAGATTATGAAACTAGACATCTTAAACTTCATTTTAGGCTTAAGAAATGCAAGGTTTCGTTAAGAAATGGTCTCATTATGTTCGATCTAAACCGATCTATTTTATTGTCAAGTGGGTAAAGCTATTATCCAATAGTTTTTAGTTTGTTCATCAGATTTTTGAGCATGTTTGGACATAATTAGCAGATATAAAGCATGAGCATGATGATAAATGTTATCCAAGGAGTTTTAAGTGAAAATCTAGAGGAAACTTACAAAAGAGAGTTGAGTTAGAGGCTGGAAAGTGAAAGTGGTGGTGCTGCTGCTTCGGTTTGTGTTCTTCCTATTCCTTCTTGTTAAAAACGTGTAAGATGGTGTTAGATTTGAAAAGGGGGTGTTTGGGTGTTCTTGGATGAGATCTTTGGAGGTGATAGCAACTGATTTTAGTTGTTTTTCAGTGAGAGGGATTAGGGAAGAAAGAGTGAGTGTAGTGAGAGAAGTGTTAAGTGAAGTGAATCAAGAATTGTTTAGGGTTTAGTTATTTGGGTTTTGGGCTTGGCTCTTGGGCCGTGGGTCTTCTGGGCCTGATTTGGGTTCGGGTCTTGGCCCTCGAGTTCGGGTTATGTTTATTTGTCGATTAAAGTTAATTTGTACGTTTTTGTCGCATTTATGACGTTTTGTAGAATCACATTCGTTTATTGCATATTATTATCGTAATATTCATAAGTCTTGATGTATTAACAATTAATTTAATAATTTAAATGTTTTGTTTACCAACGTCCGTGTAGTGATATGTCGTTTTCAACCAATATGCTAAATGTACGATTTAATCAAATCGCGTACATGTGTACGTATATTAAAATATAACAATACACATAATAATACACATAATTAATCCTAATTACATGTAATTACACATACTATTAGGCACAAAGATAGTCCTAATTTGACGGTTGTTACACGAATCCTTAGGTGGATTCTCCTCAAGTGAGTCCTATTCGATTATATCGTTGCCCGATTCGGTTGGACGAGTGGGTACCATGGAAATCTCCACAGTAGTGAGTAAGGCTAGAGCCTCGTTTTCAGAGTTGGGTGACGTAGTTGCGGGAGTGGTTGTCGTAAAGGGTGGCAAATAAGTTTAGTATACGTAAGGTTATACATATATATACATATATATATACACACATAAAAGCCTAGCACATAAGCACGTATAAAGGTTAGTCCCGTTCTATCCTCGGTCTAGGTCTGCTACAGTACTCTCGTTCACTATAACCATTTCAGGTTTTGCAGCGAATCTCCTTTAATTGTACATAGTTGATTAGGCTATGTTAAATTAAATTCAAATGATGCAATCGATGAACCAGTCATACTAAACAAAGAATACTAACCTAATGGTTATAGTCTAGGTCACTATGGCAATCCTAGTTCGCTATAACCTGGCTCTGATACCAATCTGTCGCACCCCCAAAACACGTGGCAGCGGAAGTAGGAGGTGTCACAGGGGCTACGACCAAATCAAATATCATAACACCAAGATTAAAGCAAACGACCTCTATATGAGACGTTTGAAAATAGTTACATTACAATAATTCAAAAGTTTACAAAAGTATTTGGAGTTCGCATAATAAAATAGAATTACATAATTATAACTAGTAATATAATAAATGCAATTCAAATTCCTTGATGTTTGAAAATAGTGCGACTCGAACTAAGCTATCTAAAAGCATCCTACTGCCTGTGGGTAGTCTTGTTGTGTCTGTAAACCTGAGAATACATATTAAAAGGGTCAACATAAAGTTGGTGAGTTCATAGGTTTACGCAGTTAAAATCATAGTATGAACTACAAGATTTCATAGTTATCAAGTAGCACGAATGCCAAAGTAAATCGTAGTATACTATTGCCATGAGCTCATAGTCCGAAGCTTAACCATAGTTGTTTACCCCCAGTGAGTGTGTAACCAGTACACTCGGCTGTACGAAATATCATGCATCCATATAGTGGTTAGAGCGACTAACCCTGATGGCGGATTGTCAGGTCCCGATAAATCTATCCATAATGTTCACGCTTAGTATTAACGTACTATGATATTTGTTAGGGGCCATCATAGTTTGGTTTAGTTAATCATGCAATAAATATAATAGTTTTCGTTACTTGCGTTCATATGTAAAACAGTTTATAAAACAAAGCATGTATTCTCACCCCAAAGTAAAAAGCAGTAAAAAGTGGGGCTATGAAACTCACCAGAGTTTAGCAGGTAGCAAGCAATATCAAATATTAGCAAGTAGTGGGTGTATTCATTCCCGTGTGCAACCTCCTAACGCCCTAAACATATGAGGTTGTATAAGTAGATGTCTCAAAAGACCATCTATAGCGATTGTATAAGTGGGGGTTAATGTTGGTCAAACCTGGTCGAACTGGTCAAAGTTGTGCGATTTCCTCTGAGCTCATTTGACGTTTCGATGCCATGATTCTAAAAGAAAGAGAGTAATAGGCACATGAGATGTCGTTGAATAAGAAATAAGAATCCAAGTCATCGCAGGTGTATAAAGTACAATAAGATGATTGTTCGCAACAAGATAGGCGCAAGATTAAATGGTTACAAGGCTTGAAGTTTATAAAACATGTCAGGCAGTGTTACATCCGGTATATTACAAAAGTCTTATACAAAATGTAGTGAGATTCTTATAGAGAGAAGTTTCTATTATAACGTCTGGTAGACACAGTTTCGCCATCTTTATCGAGGGAAAGTTCTATTGAAACAGTAAATTAGTGACAAGATTCAGGTATAGTCATAATAATGACCGAGTAGTGTTTTCAAGGTAGTCAGATTCATGAGTATGTTCTTGTTTCGAAATGAACAAGTGTTTAGTAAAGATGTTTCGAAATGAGCAAGTGCGACGCTAGGTTTTGGGCTTGCGACATTGTCTATGTCGCATGGGCCTGGGCCTGCGACATTGTGTGTAATGTCGCAGGAACCAGCAGTTTTGCATAAATATATTTTACGTATTCAGTTTTAGGGTTGACGAAAAACCCTAAACGTAATTTGTCGAAATCCTCTGTAAACTGATTGATTATAATCAATAATATAACGTTAGATTTGATTCATATTGCATTTGATTATTTGTTTAGTTGTGTTCTTTATCTAATTGTTGATTCCGCAAACAATTGGATAGACTCGTTCCGTTGAGATCCACATTAGAGGGACTAACACTTTACTGGGGCTAGAACAGAAACTCTTACACAAACCTTTGATAGGTTTTCAAACTTGTTGGTGATCTAGAAAATCATCAGGTTAAGATAGATAAAGATGACCTCAATAGGAAGTTTTTGAGATCTTTAGGTGTGATGTGTAAAATCTAGTTATAAAATAAACAAAGAAATACTGACACTTAGCTATTACACAACTGAGGTAAGTATACCTTATCGTGTATAGAATAGCTGCAGTAAGTCCAAATTCGTTCCACAGGGATTATGTATTTAAGAATTAAAACTAAAAATGTAATTAATTTACTACAGAAAAGACTTGGGTTTTGTTGTGACTAAATTGTCACTTTGCTTAACAAACTAAATTTAATAAACTAAGTGGACTCAGGAAGAGTCAAATTGATTTGTTTAACTTTCAAATATTAAAACAAAACTTACTTGGATTATTGCACTAATGACTTCGAGGTATTTAGTTAAAACCAGTTTATTTGGAAATTCAAGTTCATTTCAATTAGAATAGGTTTAACATTCGCCATCACCTACACACTAATCTCAATTCACTAATTCACAGTTTAATCTAGTGAAAGACATTCGCCAATATCACTATCTTATACGTTTAAGTTTAATAGTCTAATTTACTACTTATCTGCATCCGCAATTAAAACTCAATTATTCATAGACAAACAATTGATAATAAACATATAAGTGAAAAACATTCGCTATAATCACTTATTCATTCACTAAATAATTAGAATTGATAATTAAACCTAAATATATAAGGTTCTTGATTAAACGCAATTAATTCAATATAACATCAAATAATTATACCCCTAATCAATAGTTATTTCATTCAAGCAAGTATTAAAGGATTTAACTACGCATAATCATGTTAAAATAAACACTTATAATAATTGAAATCATCGAAAACATAATTATATTGAAATAAAAGAGTAAACGAATGATTACAATGATTAAATGATGATCCGTAATGGGCGAATGATTAAGATGAATGAAAGATCTCAAAAAGTATGAAAAACCCTCAAAAAATGCATAAAAAATTCGTAACCCTAATTTTAATATGTGAAAAAATTCTTTTAATTCGTATGCAGAGGGCTGCTATATAATTTCTGGGCCAAAATCATACGCCGTATGAATTTTTTATCCGGCGGATGGATTACAATTCGTACTCTCCAAGAAAACTCGCCAGCCGACCTTCACGTGATCCTTTAATCATCAAAGTTGACTTGAGCCTTTGACTTGCCTTGTACTGGGGCCCACTCTGACCCGCTAGTACCTCATGACTTCTCCACGTGAACTGCAAAACTACATCTTCATTATTATAATTATTTTAATTACTTTTATTATTTTTAACATTATTACTATTGATGCTATTATTATTATTATTACTAATTTTATGATTACGATATTATTATTATTATGTTACTATTATTATTATTATTTAGTTCAAAACATAATTTGATTCAACTCATAAACTCTAATAAATCTTCAATCTAATTATTTTCGCTAAATATACATTTAACTTTTCGAACTCAACTATTCACAAACTTTATCTATTTCTTGAACATTTTCTTGACTCAACTCATTTATATACCTATTTGCAAATATTAACCAAATTAGTATCTAATATCAAATAAATGTAATATAAATATAATAAAAATAGTATATATCATTAATATAAATATAACATTATTACATGTTATCAAATTATCCTCACACTTAACTTCTGCTTGTCCTCAAGTAGACTAAAACTTAACTACTAGATACAACTATACATCACTAATCCAAATATGATTACTTATAAGCATAAAACCAATATTTAAAAATTAAAATACTTAAATTAAAAATCCGTTTCCAATTTTTAAAATTTAAACAATTTAATTAACTTGGATAACTATTTTGTACAATAAGGGAATAAATTCCTTTATTATTATTCACATAATATATAGCTCATCAACGATTACTAATATTGTTGTCTACTTAAACAATCTATACTCATATTTTTGAAAACACTTTTATTGTTAGTATGTATATTATATATGATCCCCACGTATGATATACCCTTAAAATTTAGTCATTCACTTCACTCTATATTTAAAATAAGTATATAAAAAATCATTTTTAAGAATCAAGACATTGGTGATAGGTCTGCATTGACATGCAACAGAGCGACATAACTTGATTCAAGTAAAGCAAACCATTTTAAATCAAACCAGTGGTGACAGGTCTATACCTTAGTATAACAAAGCGACATAGTTTAATTAATTTAGGAATCTTAAGATTTTAAAGATTTTAAATTTCTTTTGCTTATTTTTAAGAATACTAATATGAGACCAGGTCTGTACTTAGTACAACAGAGGAAACAATTAGTAAACCCCTAAATGTTTTCATATAAATATTAAAAATATAAAACATTGCATGCTAAATCTAGGAATTAAGACTTTTTGTGATACATCATAGTGTTTATCACAAGTAATATACAAGTTTAAATTTAGCTTCTTAAAATTCAGAAATTTTCATATAGATCGCCTATCAGTACATCATATAATGAAACTATATATCACTCATCATTACTTTTTAAAATTATATGTACAAAAAGTTTAAATCCATGTTAAAGTCTAAACTTTAAAAATAAAACAAACTTTTAATAAGACTATTTTAATTAATAAATACTTAGTTTCAAAACTTAAAATAATACATTTTAAAGAATAGTGATTTTTTTTAATTGAAATCAAAGATACAACAAAACCTAAGGACAAGTAAACTTCTTTTCGACCCCCATCCCCACACTTAAGTTGTAGAATGTCCCCATAGTACTAAACAGAATAAAATCACAGTGAACATGAGAGAAAAGAAGTACAACAGTAAAACTCCCCTTATATCTCTTACAAAGTCCATTAGCATGCGCGTATGAGTCTGTGTCAGCCAGCATCATCACACAAGACAAAACCAAAAGAAAACATAACATATAAAACAATTAAATACATAGTTCAAACAGAAAAATAAATCATAACTCACTTTCATAGGAATCACGATTGCATTTAGCATATGCAATAAGCCTTTAAACCCCTCGGTATCCCAAGTGGACGAGTTATAGTCTCGTGAGGGTTTTCAGTGAACACACCCACAAAGTTCAAACCCTTGAATTTATCAGTTCTTAGGGTAAATCACGAGTTTTCAACATCTTCCTCGTGGTAAAACTTCAATCGATGTCCATTCACAATAAACGACCCACCATCTGTAACACCCGCCGAATTAGGACTAGTAATTAGTGCCTAATTCTCTGTTAATACATGTAATCAGTTCTGTGTTAGGCTAATTGACGTATCAAATTATATATTGTTGAATATATACAAAAATGCGATTTGCTTAAATCGTACGCAAACTAAATCGAATGTATTTCGGTTCAAGTAAAATACGGACGTTGGTGATCAATTTTATTGGATGATATAAAAATTATTTAATAACGATAACATACCAAAAATATTATTTTGATAATATTTCAAGTACTCTTCGTATCGTATTATAAGCGTCTACACGACTCAAACATTAACGCACAAACAAATGAGACCAATTGAATTATTAAGTAATTGATAAAATACTCCACTAAATTTATTTAATTAACTATCGTGTTTTAAAAACTTACACTTTAAGACAATTAAAATAATTACTTAACGATTAACGATCGGGGAAACGAACACCGCACGGAGCGCGAATACACGGAGCTAAAAGTGGAGACCCACACCTCGGTGGGCCCCACCGAAAATCTGCCAAAGAAGGGGGGACCCTTCCCCACTCCCCATTCTCCCACTAACTTTCTTCTTTCTTCTCTCCATTTCTCTCAAACTCCACCATCCACCATCATTTTCACCACCACCTTCTACCACCAAATAACACCACCAAACCACCATAAATCTCGAAACTCCTTTAGAAGAAAACGATCACCATGCGACGATCTACATTTCTACCTTTCCGGATTCTCCGCGCAACGACTCGTAAGTTTCCGACAAAAAACCCGAAACCTTTCGATTTTGAGTATTTTTAAGTTCTAGTTATTTCTTTAAGCTTAAAATGTCCAAATATGGGTTGGGTAAAAGTCTCAGGTCGAACGGTGGCCGGAAAACACCTTTTCGGTGAATTTTCCGGCCAACAGCTCGTAGTGTCGCAGAGGCTCCAGGCCACCTGCGACACTAGGCCTAATGTCGCATAAATCAATTTTGTGTCGCATCCTGCGACACTAACCTTAATGTCGCAGAAAACCCCAACGTCGCATAATGCGACACTAACGGTAGTGTCGCATAAAACCCCAACGTCGCACACTGCGACACTAGCTGTAATGTCGCATATAGCGACACTAGCTGTAATGTCGCACACTTAATCAATGTCGCATACTGCGACACAAACCTCAACGTCGCATAAATCGGTGACGTCGCATCATGCGACACTATACGTAGTGTCGCATAAACTGGCTATGTCGCATGAAACAGAACCAAGAAAACACAGATTTTACTAAGTGTCGAGACTTTAAATTTTATCACTCGATTTCACCCAATTTCAGGTTTAGATGCGTTTTTCACCAAAGCAATTTAGTAGAAATAAAAATTTTCCAAGCTGACCTGGCAGCTCGACCCCAGCCAAGGGCTCTGCCCCTTGGACCCCGCCAGGAGCTGCTGCCCCTTGGACCCCGCTACCTGGGGCGCTGCCCCCGGACCCCCGTCATTAACGGGCTTCGCCCTTACCTGTTGGGACATAGATTGTGACAACAGATCTAGCTTGAAATATGACTAGTGTAATTGTGATTGTATTGATATATTGGTTTATATTTGTAAATGCATATTCGTTTTGTTATTAATATTTCATATTAAAGATAGACGAAATAACGTATTTATATTATACGTTTGTTGCGAAGCAAGTCGAGATCTCAGGTCGCAGCAAGGTGAGCTGCGAGATGAGAACTGAACTCGTTATGGCTAAGCTGGGCTTGGGCTAAGCGAGGCGAGTTGGGCTGAACTCGCAGACCCATGCGAGCCGAGCCGAGATAACATATATAAACGATTTTGTTTGGCAAAATCGTTAACTTTGAAACAACAACTTTTGCACAGAAAAGAGAGAACACTTTTATCATCTGCGAACTCAACAAACCCAGAGAAAACATAACCTACGGCTAGACTTTGACGATTTATCGTATAAAGTTAAGTCAGATTAAACGCAATTACGAACTTACTCGTTATTAGTAAGATAACCCCGTATTGAGGGATTCCGCACCTTAATACTACAGATAACGAAGTTATCGATCCTAGAACTAGGGACTTACATCTGGTATCAGAGCTTTCGGGCTAAATACGAGTGTATTCGTGAGTTTTAGTGATATTGCGTTTTGATTCGGATTGTTTTCACGTCTCTGGATATTTTAGGGTTTGTTTACGGTTGAAATCGCTAGTTTCAGTCGTAAAAATACCTTAAACTTTCGCTTTCGGGTTTAACAGCCGTTTTGCGAGTCGAGATTAGGGTTCCAGCGTAGCTTGCGAGCCGAGTTGGATTTGCGAGCCGAGTCGAACTTGCGAGTCGAACTATCGAACCTGCGAGTTGAACTTTATTCTGCGAACCGAGATCTCTTGCGAACCGAGATCACTTGCGAATTGACATCACTGCAATCCGAACTGAGATTTGCGAACCGAGTTCTGCGAGTTGAACTGAGTTCCGCGAGTCGAGCTGAGATTGCGAGTTGAACTGAGTTCTGCGAATTGAGATTTTCTGATTTCGCGTAACAGTTTGAACTTACGTTTTTAAGATGTCTGACTTAAGTAAAATGATCGAAATGGAACATGAGGTGGGAAAATCAAATTCTCCACCTAAGTTGTTAAATATCGAGGATTACTACAACTGGAAGGACAGATTTGAATCTTACTGTAGATTCCATGATCTGTCAATCTGGATGTGTATCAAGACTGGATACACTGCACCTACTCAAACTGTTCAGAATGCCATTGTGACTCTTACTTATCAGAACATGAGTGATGAACAGAAGGAAGCATACAAAAATGAAAACAAAGCACATTCGTGCATTAAGATGTGTCTTCCTAAGGATATCGCTCATCAACTGAAATCTTTTCATACTGCTAGAACGCTCTGGGAAGCTCTAGAGAAAAGAGGTGAAGGTAGTCCACAAATGAGAATTAGCAAGAAGAAGCTCCTTAAAAAGCAGTTTACTATGTTTAAAGCTTTAAAAGGGGAAAGTCTTGATGCTTATGTTACACGATTCTACCATCTGTTAAGTGAATTGGAATACAATGACATCACTGTAGAAGAAGTTGATAAAACCGACAAGTTTATTGAGGGTTTGCCTTCTAAGTGGGAAATGTATGGACTTATGATAACGGATAATGAAATCAGATATGCTACTATGACCTTAGAGCAAGTCATTGACAAGCTAAAAGGTTATGAGTTCTCCAAGAAGTCAAAAGATACCGATTCTGATCAGGTTCAGAACCCTGGGTTGTATCATGGAAAAACAAATCTTTCGACTGCATCTTCTAGTTCGACCACTGCACTGTTAGTTGGTGATACAGGTAGAAATGGAGAAATGATATCTGAAGATCTGTGCTTTATTTCCTCCTCTGGTGTTGAGACAAAGGTAAAGAATGCTGAGAAGTCATCTCAAGAGCATCAGAAGATGCCTATGAGTGTGAAATCTGCAGAGCAGCAACTGTCTGTTCTTGCTTCCTTTGTGGCATCATATGAGAACTACATTGAAGGGAAAATTAATGATCCTGTATTGTTTGATGAGGATTATGAGCAGATTGATCCGGATTATGTTGAGGAATTGGAACTTCAAGAGATGTTAGCATTAGTCTCTAGAAAAGTTAAAAATTTCCTCAAGAGAACTGGTAGAAAGGTGTTGGGCAATAGATCAGGGTTTGATAAAACCAAGGTCAAATGCTTTAACTGTCAAGGTATTGGTCATTTCGCGAGGGAATGCCAAAGACCTAAGGTAGATGCAAATAGGACACAAGGTTCGGGAAGTACTTTAGCTTCCAAAGCCTTAGTGGTAAAGCAGTTGGATGGTTCATATGACTGGAAAACTCAGTCAGAAGAAGAAGCCTTGATGGCTGATATTGAAGAGACCACTGCTGGATCAATGTCCTACATGCCCACAGATGTTGAACAGAGAGTAGATGTGCCTGAGTCAGAAGTGAAGGCAAGTGATGATGATGATGTGCTGCATATGGATTTGACTCCAGACATGAGTCCTGAAGAATTCGTGGCACGAATGGCTGAAGTACAAACAGACAAGAAGAAGGTTTGTTTAGATATTCTTAATCTTGCTGATGTTTGTTACTTAGTTACTGATTTACAATCTCAGAATAGTGTATTAACTGTGTCTAATAGCAATTTGTCATCTCAATTGAATTTGGATAAAGAATCTTATAGGACTGTTAGATCAGAACTTGACCAAGCACTTATGGATATACGTAGATTAAGTGATGATAAACAGGCCTTAAAAGATAAAATCAAGTCTGATGTTTCGGATAAGACCAAACTTAGAGATACCATAAGTGAAAAATCTGTCATCATAGATGGACTCTATATGAACATCAAGGACTTGAATGAGACAATTGCTAGTAAGGATCAGGAAATAGTGAATCTTAATTTAAGGTTAATTGAGCAAAATCGTAAACTTGAGAACTATAGGACATCTCAAATGGATATAATGTTAGATGCTCAACGTAGTGTAAAGGACAAGACTGGGTTAGGTTACAATGATGTATCCCCTCCTTTTAATGCCAATTACACTCCTATTCCTGAAGATTCTGTAATGACTGACGTTAATCCTGAGATTTCAGTAGCTGATAAACCTGAACAGTTAGAGGCACAGAAGGATGTTATTAAGAACTCTTCATCAGATGATAGTAAGGTTTCTCATCTCACCAAAATACATTTTGTATCGGGTGGAGTGATTAACAATGCTAACACTGATGATAATGTTAATAAGGAACATATTTCTAAACCTTTAGTGCCTAAGACTCCAGATGAGAAAGCAAAAGTGAGTAAATCACGCAAGCAGATGTCATGCTTTAAATGTCACCAAAAAGGACATGTGGCTTCGTGTTGTCCTAACAAAAAGCCAGAAGCATCACATAAGCTTGTGATTGATAAAAGGACACCGACCAACTCTAGTATGACTGTAGATAGGTTAGATACCGAATCTAGCTTAGGTATTAAACCTGTTAACATTCTTAAATGAGAAGGTAAACATAAACGGACTTATATTCCAAGTGACAATACTGTTTATAAGCCTAGGGATATGACACCGTCGAGGTTTAGAAATCAAAGTAGAGGCCATAGTCTTAATGAAAGTGGTACTACTTCGCGATCCAATGAGTTTAATTATAACTATAATAATAGAGCTCAGAATGTTGTGCCTAGGAGGTTCTTCTCAAATTCACCTCTTAAGGCTGATCGTCCACAAGCTCAAGTTTCTTCGAAAGTAACCAAAGCTCCTGATGGGAAGGATGGTTATTTTAAAGAACTTAAGTTTGTAGATGATAAGGGACAAACCAAGACCGTAATGGCTTGGGTCCCTCTTGACAACTGATCGTGTTATGTGTTATGTGCAGGAGCAGACTGTGAACAAGGAAAGCTGGTGGTATGTAGACAGTGGATGCTCAAGGCACATGACAGGAGAGAGAAGTCTACTGACAGACTTCCAGGGTGGTCTCAAGCAAAAAGTCAATTTTGCAGGAGACAAAGGAGGAGTAATAACTGGGAAAGGAAAAGTTTCAAATGGAACTTTGACTCTTGAGGATGTGAATTACGTTGAAGAACTAACTCACAACCTAGTGAGTGTTTCCCAAGTCTGCGATAAAGGTCATCCAGTTCATTTTAATGAAAAGGAAGCCTTAGTCCTGAAGCCGGGATTTACGATACCCGACAATTGGATACTAATGAGGGCACCAAGGAGGAGGGATATCTATGCAATAAACATGGGTAATTCTAATTCCTCAATGGTTTCTACATGTTTGTTATCCAAGGCTTCAGAAGCAGACGCTTTATTATGGCATAGGAGAATGGCACACTTGAACTGGCGTAAAATGAATTATATAACCAAGAATGGTTTGGTTCTAGGTGTACCACAAAAACGTTTCGAGTCTGAAGATAAGTGTGTCCCTTGCATGAAGGGAAAGCAGCACAAGAAAACACACAGACCTAAGACTGAAAACTCAAACTCCTTACCATTTGATTTGCTACACATGGATCTCTTTGGCCCAATAAGCAAGAGAAGTCTAGGTGGCAAATGGTACTGTTTGGTTGTGACGGATGATTACTCTAGATTCTCGTGGGTATTCTTTTTGGGATCAAAGGATGAAACTCCGGTAATTCTAGTTGAATTCTTTGATCTAGTAGAGAATGTATACAAAACGAGAGTGAAGCGTATTCGTAGTGACAACGGAACAGAGTTTAAGAATTCAACGTTGAATCTATATTGCTTAAGCAAAGGGATTGTTCATCAATTCAGTGCACCATATGAACCTCAACAGAATGGTGTTGCTGAAAGGAAGAATCGAACGTTGATTGAAGCTGCGAGAACAATGCTTGCTGATTCAAAGCTTCCGGTCATATTTTGGGCAGAAGCAGTGAATACAGCTTGTCATGTTCTAAATAGGGTTCTTACGGTTAAGCAGCATAACAAGACTTGTTATGAGCTTTTAAACAAAAAGAAACCTAACTTAAAAGGGCTTGAACCCTTTGGAGTTTCATGCACAATTTTAAAGACTGGACATCAAGCAAAATTTGGTGAGAAGGCCGACGAAGGTTTTTTCTTAGGTTACATGCCTAATTCACCAAACAAGAGGGTCTTTAATAAAATCACAGGTCGTCTGGAAGTTGTGTATAATATTGAGGTTACTCGTTACACACCGGATGTACACAAGGGCTTAGATTGGCAATTTGATTATTCTGATCTTTTTGCATCTTTTAAAGTTCCCTTAAGTGACTATGTTCGTGATTCAGAGATTCCTGAACATGTGTTTACTGGAGATGAGGATACCGGCCACACTCCAATGACAAATGTTCAATCATCTGCAATCCAGATTGTTGATCCAAATCAACCATCTACTAGTGGATCTCAAACGTCCAAAGTAGATATACCTTTAACTGATGAAGAGCATATACAAAAGGTAGTGGATGATTTACTTACACCACTAAAAGAGTTAAGAATAACTTCGGATAATGATAACTCTCGGCTTTTCAGTAAAGAGGTACCAGATTTGGAAGAACAGTCTGAAGAACAAGAAATTGGTACTAACTTAGAAGATGAGATTCCTGTTGAGACTATTGTTACAACAAGAATGAGTAAGAATCACCCAATTGATAATATCATCGGTGACATTAATACTCCGGTTCAAACAAGGACTCAAACAAAAGCTAGTACTTCAAGTTATCCTAATGCGTATGCTGATAAGGATGACTTACAAAGCTTGTATGCTGCACTAAAGGAGACAGGAATTACTAATGAGTGTCTTTATGCTGGCTTTATCTCACAAATTGAGCCTAAGAACATTCAAATGGCTCTTAAAGAAAGTTCGTGGGTCGAGGCTATGCAAGAAGAACTGTCTCAATTTGAAAAGCTACAAGTCTGGGATTTGGTTGACCTTCCAAAGGGTGTTTATCCAATTGGAACTAGATGGGTATTTAAGTGCAAGAGAGATGATCGGGGAATCATTACTCGTAATAAAGCTCGTCTAGTGGTTCAAGGTTTTAACCAAGAAGAAGGTATTGATTATAATGAGGTGTTTGCACCAGTCGCTAGGCTAGAAGCTATTAGAATCTTCTTAGCATTTGCAACATTCAAAGGTATTAAAGTGTATCAGTTGGATGTTAAGAGTGCATTTTTGAATGGCAAAGTTGAAGAACTGGTGTATGTCGCACAACCTCCAGGGTTTACCAATCCTGAGTATCCGGATAGAGTATATCGTTTGAATAAGGCTCTATATGGATTACATCAAGCACCAAGGATGTGGTATGCGACACTGTCAACGTATCTACTTGATAATGGATTTACAAGAGGAGCGATTGATAGTACACTATTTGTAAAGTGGAAGAAGAAAGATTTTCTCCTGGTGCAAGTCTATGTTGATGATATCATCTTTGGATCTTCTGATGAAAAGATGTGTCAAGAATTTGAGAAAGTCATGCAAAAACGGTTTGAGATGTCTGCAATGGGAGAGTTGAAATTCTTCTTAGGATTACAAGTTGATCAAAAGAAGGATGGATTCTTTATTCATCAATCTAAATATGTTTATGAGCTATTAGAACGCTTCAAGATGGATGAAAGTAAGGTCTACAATACTCCAATTCCAGTCAATCACAAACTAGGTCCAGATACATCGAATGATCAGGATGTGGATCCTACTCTTTACAGGGCCATGATTGGATCATTAATGTATTTGACTGCCTCTAGGCCTGACATAATGTTTGCTGTGTGTATTTGTGCAAGATATCAGGCTAATCCGAAAGAGTCACATATGCAAGCAGTTAAACGGATCTTACGTTACCTCAAAGGGGAACCTAAGCTGGGACTTTGGTATCCTATTGGAGGAGACTTAGATCTGGAAGCATTTACTGATTCGGATTATGGAGGATGCAATCAGAATAGGAAATCTACGACCGGAGGATGTCAATTCCTAGGAGGTAGATTAGTGTCCTGGCAGTGCAAGAAGCAAAGCTCGGTAGCCATTTCTACATGTGAAGCTGAGTATGTTGCAGCTGGCAGCTGTTGCTCACAAATTCTTTGGATACAACAGCAACTGCGGGATTATGGGTTAAACTTAACCAATACTCCTATGATGATTGATAACGAATCTACTATGTCGATAACCAATAATCCGGTGAAGCACAGTAAGACTAAACATATTGATATTCGCCATCATTTTATTAGAGACTGTGCTGAGAAGAAACTGATAAGGTTAGTTAAGGTTCCGACTGAGGATAACTTAGCAGACCTCTACACGAAGGCTTTCGACAGAGCAAGATTTGAAATGTTGGTTCAACGTAATGGAATGAGAAATCCAGAGTGATTGGTCTTCCAAGGGTATTTTTGTAATAGTTAGAAATTATTTTGTCATTATTATTAAAAAAAAAAAAAAAAAAAAGGGTGGCGTATGGCATTTATTTGCTTGTTACCTAAGGGGAATCGCCTCCAATAAAAGAACAAAATGCAGTTCTTTTGGAAAATTTAAGTTTTTGTCTGCAAAAATCAAGGGAAATGATAGTACATTAGGAGAATAAGCTTAACAATAATAAGCTTAAGTCCTAAGGATGATGTGTTGGTAGATTCAAGTGAAGTTACTTTAGAACTACAGCAGTTCTATCAGGTATGTGTTTATATTTATTTGATTATACACCTATATCCACTGATTATAACTTGTTCTTTTACCTAACAAGTGATAAGAATAACTTAAGTCTAGTCAGCTTCATTATACAATTTATTGGTAGGCAGGTTATGCTATGATTTCTGAGTAGTTAAGAAGTATAACTGTCATGTGTACTATCTTATGTGATCTATTATATAACGTATGACAAATGTCTTAATTGTTGAATAAAAGTACTATCATACACTGTGATCTAAAATAAAAAAAATAATTGTGAAATGATACAAAGTATCATAGTGTCACAAGGTGAGTTATATGTTTCGAAAGGGCATCATTTAGTAACCTCTACCTTACATAAGAAAGATACAAAGTATCTCGTGTCAAGTGTATGTTATATGCTTCTAAAGAACATCATTTAGTAATCTCAACCTTGATAATACAAGATACAGTGTTATGTGTTGTACTTGAATTCTTCAGTATGTTGTATAGTAGAAAACACTAGATATTGTGCACATTAATAATAAAATATTGACTCAGAAATCTGTGTGTAATTTGTTTATGTGGATCATAATACCGGTAATTTTCTTGAACTGTCTATGATACTTGAACTTTCACTTTTGTGAATAATAAGAAATCATAAGTTATATTTTAATGAAATGTTATATCATGTGGATAAAGGTATCTAAGATATAATTTTATAAATATAAATGTGTATATGATAAAATTAGTTGTAATTTTATTGTATTTTATTTGAATTTCATGAGGTATGTATACTAACAATCAACTTAGACCTTTAATAAATAATTAATTGCTTATTCTTTCTAATATGATCCCTAAGCAGATAAATTCTTATTCACTTTAGTATTTTATTTGATTTTATCTTTCAAGTAATTAATAAAATGGTACTTGATACCACTGTTTGTTTAAAATGTTGTGTGTTCGTATTTATTTTATTTTAAATTAATAATTGTTACCCTTTGGAAATACATTATACTGAATTATCTCAGTTCGTGTTGAACAAACATAGATTTTACAGGTGAAAGATATGTTTATTTTAGACCTGTAAAATAATGGGTTTTAATTTATACTTATCATTTAATTCGCAATTAATATTAATTCTGCGAGTTGACTTAGTCAACTTGCGAATCGAGATTGTTTCTGCGAATCGAGTTTAAGGTATAAAGGGTGGTCAAACGAGTCAACCAATCCACCGAACCCAGTTTGATTTGCGAGTTCACTACAACTCTGCGAGTCGAGACGAAGCGAAACGAGGCGAAACGAACTTTTCGTTTGACTTTGATTTTACGAAGAAAGGAACGAGTTTTTGAATCCGTAGCTTTTATACAACATTAGATTGCAATCATTTTGAGGTATATTACAACGGATTTCACCGTAAAATTAACGAGAACTCAAAGTTTTTCTAAACTAAGGGTTTCGGTTAATAACTCGATTGATTAACGAACATTTAGGATGTTATTGGACATGAATCTGTAGGGTTTATGTTAAACGAACATTAGTAAATGTAATACAATCGATAGATCATGTTCAAATTAACGGATTAATCGATTTTGAAATTCACCTCGCGACGGTGGTTCATCGAACGAGTTGAGATTTCAATTCAACTCGCAAACCTGAACGAAGCGAGTTGAGCTAATTTAGCGAGTTGAGATATTTGCGAGTTGACTAGTTTGGCGAGTTGACTTGCGAGACGAGATGATCTCATCTCGCCATGCCAGATTTTGTGAATTCAAATTTTTTTTAAATAATGGTTGTTTATTCTTTTTATTGTGTAATGGATTCACATTTATATAATTGATTCACATTTTGATATATATTAGACTTATGACTTTTTAGTGATAAGTTAAATATTTATATACGACTTGCGACTATTTTTGTAACAAGTTATATATAAATTGATAAACTAAGATATTTGATGAATTTTGATTCATAATATATTGTAGTTTAAAGTGTTTTAACGTGCATTCAATTGTTTGTGCCATTTGTGTTTATTGTACAGATATGGCAAGAGCATTTGATAAAGGTCACAACATATTAGTGGATCTCACTCTTGAAGCCAAACGGGCTGACAGAGTTGCAGATATATTACGTTTTCTTGCACGGTCACGTATCAGATATGCTATTACGGCCAATCCACCGATTTCTCAGGAGATATTGAACGACTTCTGGACGGATATTGTGTTTGACCAATTTGTCAATCCGCCGCAGATTCGAGCAACGGTTCGTGGTCAACCGGTTGTATTTACCGCTGGAAATCTACGACAGATTTTGCATCTTGGTACTGAGGATCAAGAGAATGGGGACTTGGTTTTTCCCATGGATTTTATAGAAGGGGCAATTGAGCGTATGGGATATACTGGTGATAGGCGTGGGAACCAGTTTCAGAAGCCTTTGGTAATTGGCCAGTGGAGATTTTTATGGCATGTGATGAACACGGTGTTTGCACCGAAGAAGGGTGGTTTTGATGAGTTAAGCCCTGCTATACTATCGGCTGCACTGTCCCTGGTTTACAATAAACCATACAGTTTTTGTGATCTTATTTTTGGAGAGATAAGTAGACAGATATCGGGTTCTGTTAGATCCAGATTTTTGATTTACCCGAGGTTTTGTATGCTTATTATCTGTTCGCGTTTACCAAACTTGGTTATTCCTGAACCATTTTTGGTGGTGAATACGATTGATCAACGTGGTTATAATGCCATGTTTTTGCAAACCGTCAGGAAGGAGGGAGTGGTTAAACCTGAGGAACGACCACTGTTTGGGTATATTGTTGATCCACACTACGTTACTCCGCCGAATCATGGGTGGTTGGACGTAGCTCCTGCTACTGTTGCTGTTGATCAACCTCCGATAGCTCAGGTGGTTCATGCTGAAGATCCACAAGAGCTTATCGAGGATGTTTTGGAACAACCTGCACATGCTGGGGTACAGGTGAACCCAGATGTTGCTGCACAGGTAGTTCAGGAGGTGCTAGTTGAGCATGATGATGCTACGGATATCCTGCTGCGGGATATTGATAGTTATGTTGCTTCACCTGAGGTAATTTTATAATTATATAATTTTAATGGTACTTAGATGTTATATCATTTTCACATTATTATTTTATATATAATACTCAGGTTATTGATATTTAGTTAATTAGATAATATTTCTAATTATAAAATATAAATATTATGATCAGGGAGCTGAGACTGCAGACCCAGAGGTGATTCGATCTGAGGGTGAGCAGGGACAGCTAGATGGATCTGAGGTTTTACCTTCTAAGGTATTTATCAGATGAATCATAAATATATAGAACTTGTATGATAGAGCTTTTAGCTAATCATAAGTGTTTAATATATTTAATATTTAGGATCATGATGTTGGTCCATCTGGAGGCCGTGATGGCGATTCGGCTTCAGATGATGTTGATAGTACTCCTTCTCCACCTCCCGGTGCTGGTTATATTCGATATCGATCTCGGATGATTCCAGATCCAGCACTGAAGGAGAAGAGGAAGGCTAAGGAAGTTGATCCTGACTTCTGTCTTCTTGATGAGGGTTCTGATGAAGAGGTTACACCTCTTATTACTCGACGCCGTAAGCGTTCAAGGACCCTGACCATTCAGGATGGTATGAAATATTTAATAGTTAAATAATCTTAACTTGTTGTTTATCAGGAGTTTAAACTGAGACAGTTAATTCTGTGACAGTTGCTCGAGATACACCGCAGGTGGAGAATGTAACACCGGTGGTTACTGAACAGATATCTGTACCTATTGAGGTAAGGGATATAAGTTTAGTTATACAAGTGTTATATAATTAATTAGAGATTGAGACAGATCAATTTGTAACAATTCCTTAATTAATTTTTGTTTAACTTAACAGGCTGAGATCAATAACGCTGGTAGATTTGCAACTAATCTTCTTACGGAAGCGTTATCTCAGGCTATTCCACCACTCACACGACATTCTTACATCGCTTCAGTGACACCACCTGGACCACATACTATTCCAGTTACTCCGACAACAGATGCTGAGAGGATTACATCCTTGGAGTTGCGGGTAAAGGAATTAGAGAAGACAGCGTCTCAGGTTCCGGTGTTGGTGTCCAATAATCTTCGACTAAGTCAGCAGTTACTCAAACAGAGTATCTCATACAATACACTGTTGAAGGTTCATGAGACTCTGCTTGCTGACTTCAACATTCAGAGTGTGAAGATATCTGGCTTGGAGCGATTGGTCTTGAAACATGTTTCAGGACAGTCTACTCAGGGGGAGATATTGGCATACTTGGAAGGTTGTAAAGAAGATGAACTGAAGAAAAAGAGGGATGCTGATAAAGACGATGATCCCAATGCACCGAAAGATGGTGAGCAGACTCGTCCTTCAATGACTGGTCAGCAAGCTATGATTCAGGGGGAGTCTGGTGATGGTGATGATAGAATCGGTACAAGTGCTGATAAAGATGCACCGGTTGATACAGAAGCTGGTAAGACAGCTTAGTATTAGCATAGTGTAGAATATTGTCTGTAACATTTTGTACTGAATAATTGTAACTTAATATTATGATTAATATATTCGACTTAATGTTATTATTATTTTAAGTAAAATATGTTTTAAATAATTTAAGTTAATAAATATGTTAAGATAAAATAGTGATCGAAAGACTTCTGACTCAATGAGTAGTCAAGCGGCGTGTTCCGATTATTTTTCGGCGGTCAAAATTTTATAATAACATATGCATTTTAGACTTGAGAGTTTATAACTAACAAGTTAAAAATGTATTTGATTAACTAGACAAATGATATATAATTTAAGAGTTATGTTGATAATAAGTTAAGATCAATTAACTTAGAAATTATATAAGATAATTAATAGTAAATTTAAATGTTTGGTGATTTTTCACAATACATTAGAATTTAAAATTAATTATTATTTGTTAAGTATTGTATAAGACTTTAGAGAATCTTAGATTGATTCAGGGTAATCAATAAAAGGTTTTTATAAGTTATATATATATATTGCGTTTAAATTGAAGGTTTAAATTATACAAAAGAGTTGATAAAGAAATTCTTGGATTAATTCAGGGAAATTAGTAAAGAATTTAAATTATTAATATTGATTTGTATATGTGGTTTTTCTCTAGGATTTGAGATGCTTGATCTATCTGATTTAGAAGAAGATATTGTTGACGAGATAGATGAAGAAATAGATTTTGATCTTGAGGATGGAGAATTTCTACCACCTGCTGATTGGACTGCTGTTCCTGAGATTGTGCAAGACATAGGTGTAGATCCAGATGCAAATGTTGATGAACACCATGTAAGCCCATCTAGAACAGAAGTTGTTATTGAAAATGAGCAAGGTCCAACAGTGGTTGATATCGATGAAGATATTGAAGACTCAACCTCGGAAGATGAAGCAGAAGAGATAGTCTTTACAAATAATCCTGCAGTACAATATAGGAAACTTCCAAAACAGAAGAAGAAGATTGGAATTTCTGAAATTGATATGACAAAGAAACGCGTACCGCGTAAAGGGATTATAGGCTGGTACTTTGACTCTGAACTGAAGCTTTTTGCAATTAAAAGATATGACGGAGTTCAATATTTTGAAAGAAAGCTGGCAGTTTTTAGTTCCTTACCACGTTATGAAATACGTGATTTGGCTAGATTAGAGATCAACAACCTAAGTCGTGATGATTATGCTAATCGTGTTGAACGAATTATTAGACATGAGGTTGGTACAAATAAATTTGAGATGATAAAGCCAAGAAAGGGAAAGACTGTGAAACTATAGGAAAGAAGTCAAAGGACTAGAAGAAGAAGAAGGAAAAAGATTTATCCAGCTGTTAAATGTGTGCAGCAGATTCCATTGAAGACAATGCCACAGGATATTTTGGGAAATATTAAGAGTTGGCACGTGGATTCAAAGACTGGAGAAGCTGTTATGGTTGAAGCTGATGATGAGGTTGAAGGTGGTGAAAGAGAAATCTTCAGAGTTTATGACCATCGACACTTGATGAATATGTCGAGAAAGGATTTGTTAAAGTTAAAAGAGAACAAAATTTTGACGACTATTGAATGGGCTGATTTAGGGAGAGATTATCAAATGATGGTTAAAACTTGTATCAAGATGAAGATTTATGCAGGAAGCAAGATTTACAAATAAAGACCAAAGACAATTAAAAGATAAAGATACTAGAGCTATTGTCAAGGGGGAGTCTGTTGGGACATAGATTGTGACAACAGATCTAGCTTGAAATATGACTAGTGTAATTGTGATTGTATTGATATATTGGTTTATATTTGTAAATGCATATTCGTTTTGTTATTAATATTTCATATTAAAGATAGACGAAATAACGTATTTATATTATACGTTTGTTGCGAAGCGAGTCGAGATCTCAGGTCGCAGCAAGGTGAGCTGCGAGATGAGAACTGAACTCGTTATGGCTAAGCTGGGCTTGGGCTAAGCGAGGCGAGTTGGGCTGAACTCGCAGACCCATGCGAGCCGAGCCGAGATAACATATATAAACGATTTTGTTTGGCAAAATCGTTAACTTTGAAACAACAACTTTTGCACAGAAAAGAGAGAACACTTTTATCATCTGCGAACTCAACAAACCCAGAGAAAACATAACCTACGGCTAGACTTTGACGATTTATCGTATAAAGTTAAGTCAGATTAAACGCAATTACGAACTTACTCGTTATTAGTAAGATAACCCCGTATTGAGGGATTCCGCACCTTAATACTACAGATAACGAAGTTATCGATCCTAGAACTAGGGACTTACATTACCCTAGGGTCACAAGTAATAGTGTTACATCTAAACTTTCATACGAGGTGTTAGACTTGTATAACACTTCAAAATCATCAAAATAATAATGTGAGATTATTATTACAAACAATCACCAACGGGCCGTACACATAATTTCAAACAATCGAACAAACAACCAAATCGTAGTAATTTGGACATTATAAGTTGAACGAACAACTACAAGGTAGTCTTGATAGATACCTTCGCATGTTTATAACCATCGCGTGTCGTGGACACCCTCAGGTTACAAGTCTTTGGACTTCAATTCTCGGCTAATCAATTCCAGTTTATTTTTATAAACTCTAAAGGCTCAGGTGAGTCTCATAGCCCCTCTTTTTACTGTTTTACTCAGGGGTGTGATATATTGCTTGTTTTAACGCGTGAACGCAAGTACAACTTTTACATGTACTACATGAGTTTTACACAACTAATCTTTTAAAGCCCTCCATCAGCATAGTTGTTAATATATTGTAGCGTAAATATTAGTATATGGTACCATATAGGATTGACCCACCTCGTCCGGGTTAGCAAGCACTAACCGGGTAAACGGACGTACTAATATTTAAGGAAGACGGATGTTGATTAGGCATCCGTGGAGGCGAAAACGCTCAGGCTGTGTCTGACCCACGAGTTAAGCTCAACTATGTGCTCATGGCTGTATACTGTTACCACTATCATTTGCTGGATGCAAATCAACTATTTAAATCTTGCGGTTCATACAACTTATTTGATACTCAAACCTGTGAGCTCACCAGCGTTAGCTGACCCATTTTAGCATGTATCGCAGGTACGAAGCAGTAGGCAGGATTGCCTCAGGAAACTATAGCTCGAGTCAGCATACAGACAATAGAGATTTTCTTGCATTAATATATTTTGTATAAGTATTTATGTATCGAAATCTCTCATTTTAAACGAACACGAGCTATATGTAGCTTCAAACCTTGTAAACATTTTGCTATTAATATATTCTGTTAAAACGACGCATATAGAGTCGTTTACTATTAATCTCTGTGCTTTGAATATTGATTAGTAACACCCAAATGTCGCTTCCGCAAACTATTAAATTTGGGGGTGTTACACCATCCGTCTTAAATAACTCAACATAACCCAATGGATAACCATGTTTTACCGTATAAGGTCTAGTCCAACGAGGTTTAAGCTTTGGTTGTTTCAATTTAAATCTAGACTGAAATAAAAGTACCTTATCTCCAGCCTTAAATTCCTTTCTCATTTTCAACTTCCTATCATGCCAAACTTTAGTCCTCTCTTTATACAAATGCGAGTTCTCATATGCTTGCAATCTCAATTCATCCAACTCGTGTAATTTCAAGAACTTCTTCTCACCCGCTTCAACCAAATCCAAATTACAATTCTTTAACGCCAAATATGCCTTGTGCTCTACCTCAACCGGCAAATGGCAAGTCTTACCATAAAGCAACTGATAAGGTGTCATCCCAATCGGAGTCTTGTAAGCGGTTCTAAATGCTCATAATGCATCATCTAACTTTTTCACCCAAATTGCTTGGTTATCTTTAACCGCTTTCTCCAAAGTCCTTTTCAATGCCCTATTAGTATTTTCCACTTAACCACTCGTTTGTGGGTGGTAAGAAGTAGAAAATCGATGATTAACCCCATATTTTTTCAAAACCTTTTCAAGTTGCTGATTCGCGAAATGGCTCCCACGATCACTAATCAAAGCTTTAGGGATCCCAAACCGGTAAAACAAACTTTTCAGAAAATCAATCACCACACGGGCATCATTTTTAAGGCAAAGCTTTTGCCTCTGCCCACTTGGACACATAATCAACCGCCACAAGAATATATTCACACTTATGAGATGGCGGGAACGGACCCATAAAATCTATCCCCCATATGTCAAACACCTCGCAAACTTGGATGCTCTGTTGAGGCATTTCATCTCTTTTGGAGATGTTGCCAGTTCTCTGGCAAGCATCACAAGTTTGACAAAGCGTTTGTGCTTCTTTAAAAATAGTAGGCCAATAAAATCCCACATCAAATACCTTCTTAGTTACGGAAGGTCCATAGTGCCCACCGGTTGGTCCATGGTGGCACTCATCCAAGCGCTAAAATATAAAATACGAAATATTAGCTACCAAAATAAACATGTAGGAATAATTTTTCACTTGTTTAATCGAATAACTTTGAATTCTAAGCAAAAAAAAACTGCGTACCGTACGAATCCAAGTCATAGTCATGGAGTGCTTCCTTGCGAATGACCCAACGAGGACCAGCTTTCATTACGATTCAACTCTGATGTACACAATTTGAAAATTGTGATCCGATTAACAGAGAGTACAAAGGGTTTTGATTGAGGTAATGTGTGTTTGGTGAGAATTTAAAGAGACAAAAAGTCATCTGAAGATTATTTATTAGGGCTAAATGGGCGGGAAAGTTTAATAGACCATAATACCCTCATGTGTATGTCACGTGGTACCGGATAACGGAGAGAATTAACTACAAATTACGAAAGGACAAACGATGCGGAAAATGAAAAGTTGGAGGATGGGCGCCGTGAAAAAAAAGTAAGAGGACAAAATTGAAAATTGGTGAATTGAGAAGACCACGGGGACAAAAAAATGCAATTAACCCGTTACTTTATTAATTATGTAATTCAATATTATCTGAAAAATTTATTAGTTAAGAATTTTAGTTGTTCTTGAACAAAGATTGCTATGTATATAATACAGACATAAACCCTATCATTATGTATCCTGGATTTACTTTATTGTATCAATCAAAGAACTCGTTTTTTTTATTTTATTTATTATTTTCTTAATGTTCTTGAAACCAATAAAATCCTAGGCAATTTGTGTTTGCCAGTTTTGTTTTACAACATGATTGTGAATTAAATCCTTCGTTGTCCTACTTCATAAAAGACTATTTATATATAATAGATGATATTTTTAGGTTCAATACATACAATATAAACCTCAAAAGTTCGACTCACACAATAACAAAAAAGTGTAGATTTTAGTACATAACGAAAGATAAAGTCTGATAATGCATAAGGAAGCTGATAAATAAAACGTGAAAATTGTTTCACACACCAAAACTATATTATTATGTAGTTGTACATTATGCTAAAATTTTTGTGCAGTATGGTGTAAGAAACAGTTTATGTGTCGTGCATAAGATGTATATGTCTTACTACAACATAAAACACCAATATAATTGATATATTGTATTTGCTCATACCATTGAGAGCTTATTCTCATTTAATCGATTTAAATATATATATTTTGGCAAAAACAAAAAATATATATATATTATAAACTCTTCAACATTGTTGAAGAACCAATTACGTACGCCTTCGTGTACCCTTCATTGCTATTGAAAGTAACCTAACTATACAATCAACTACACTTCTTTTAAACTAGTTCACTCGACACTTGACATCGCCTATAAGGTTGCCCAAAACGAATCCCATTGACTAAATAAAGCACCATGCCAGAAAAGAATTGTCTTTATAATATCCAAGGTTGTGTCTCCCATGTATGAGCTTGATTAACATGACATACTTTGAGATCCACAGCCCATTGAAATGCTTTCCTCTTGATGATTCTTGCTACTTGAGACCAACATTGAAACGGATGATTGAAAGTTACTTCATTCCTTGCTAACCAAATTTGCCATGAAGCACACGGACCGATAAACCTCCACATCTTGCACAAACTGAACGACATACCGTCATTCCAATCGGATACAAAGTCTTTGATTGATCTTGGCATCACCCAAGCCACATTCCACCAAGAAAATAGACATCCCCAAAGACGGGATACCCAAGAACAATGTAGCAACGCATGGTCAGCGGTTTCAACCTCGTTCCCACACCAAGCACACGCTGATTCTACACCAACAGGAATAATACTCCGGTGACATAGAAAATGTTTTGCATTGCAAATTTGTCATTTGTCACGAGAGCAAAAAGTGTGCATCTGTGCAAACGGGTTTCTCGTTATCCCGCCACTCGCTCACACCTCACGCGCCTTAAATACAGATCCATTTTACATTTTTACTGGTAGAGTTTACGTTATTTATAAATAGAAATTCGATAAACAACATACACCCTAGCTCTCCGAACATGCATAATAAAATTAAACGAGTAGTAAATAAAAGATGGATAAAGGCAGTTATCATCATGGGTTTATATGATAAATTAAATAACATATATATCCTTCTTTCATTTCATCCCAAACTAAATGGTCCTTTTGCGGTTTGCATAGTTCAAAATAAGTGAGTATCATCACATTATGCACCACTAAATTGAAATTACATTTTTATCTTGTGAAACACATTTTAATTGGTTACAAACCGGATACTTATCTTCGGACAAATCAAAATAGAAATGTGGACATTAAATTTGTAACGGAAGTCGGAGGAAGAAGTAACAATCATAAAAACTCATCAAATGATATATGTCCTAATGGCTTAATTGAACGTAACCTTGAGAGATGTGTTTATCGATTCTCTTGATAATGTATTCGGAGTATTTCATTATTAAACAATTAAAAGACGACCTTAGAGAACAAAAAATAACCCAACTAAGCGAGTCGTCGAACAATTTGTTTGAGTTGAACGAGCTCTATCTACAAATACTAGCTCGAAATGTTTTGACGAATCAAGTCAAGCTCGAGATTATAAGAACGTACACGACTCTAGTTGTTATCCACATGTTTGACATGCATATACGTGTGTTTATACTATATATATATATATATATATATATATATATATATATATATATATATTGAATATTTTAGGGGTTAAGGGATCACGTTTTTTGTCGAGGTTTATTCTTGAATTACGTATAACTTAGAAAGCTCACATATAAATATTCTCGGTGCCACATTGGGCATTGTGGGTCAGCACTAGCATCACTTTAGAAAACTTTTCATCACTAAGAGCTCAAGATTGTTGTTAAAAAAGTGGTGATGTGGTAGATGATGTTTTGAATAGTGTTCTCAAATTTTAATTATGTTTTTCTAATAAATGTGTGGAGTAGAACAAAAAGATAAAAATAAAGAAAAACCATGGAAAACAGTATCCCAAACAAGACGCTATACGAGAACATTGTTCAGGATCTTGGTGGGAACATTGATATGATGTAACAAGACGCGATGTAACACATTGTTCTTGACGGAGAATGTTGTTGGGAACGCTGTAAATTTTATCCATAAAGTATGCTCTAACTTAACATATGTGGTTTTTTTGAAAGATGGTAGATCATTGGAATTCATTTTTCCTATTATAACTTAAGAGAAAGTTGACTACATTTCTATTATTAGTATTAACATAAGTTTTTTCCTACATCATATTTAAGTGGTTGTAAAAATACAAACATTGCTTCAAAATATTTAAGTACACGTTCAAAATGAACACTTCAACTTAGAGGAAGGAATGGTACTTTTGAAACGACAATGTTATCACAAGTCAACTTGATTATTTGGTCACTTCCACTGGTTAAATGAGTTCTAAACCGGTTGGAATTTTTGTGCCATCCATTCAATTACTTCCCAATAAATTGAGACCTCAATGGGTAAACCGATTTGTAATCGGTGGGTATAAGTGGGGTTGCGTGACTTTTTTTTAGTGTATAGAAATGGTGGTATATTGATAAATGTGGGGTCCTAAAAAATGAAGTGATTAGTCATTGATGACAGTGGGTAATCAGTTGTGAATCAGTTAGTGAAAATCTGATGTGACGTTGACGTGACAGAAGTGGTTTAAAAACGGATGAGAGTGACCTTAGCTCATGTACTTTATATGATTTTTTTTATCAGCAGAGGACTTTATAAAAATATACGTCCATTTGTAAGTTGCTAGCTAAGGCAATAAAACAACAAATTACAATGATAACGAGGCTTATTAATCCAATATACCATATAGGTTTGCATTTTGTATCTTTATTTGAAATTCAAGTGAAAGAAAGAAAACTATGTTGGTTGCTCTATTTTTGTGTCACTAAGTCACATATAAAGCCAGTCATGAGATGGATTTAGAAAATTTAGTTACCGATATCACAAAAATTTTGAAGCTCTCAATTGATAGTTTATAAAGTTAATTTATTTAAATATGATGTGCACTCCTAAATATGAGTGGTAACACTATTAAAAAATCAATAACTTTACAACTAAATTTACAATAAGTCAACTTAATTGATTGTTGTCACATCTCACCGCTGATTATAACGTGGATCCGCCTCTGAAAACAGTTTGAATATTGCGGCTAAATACTCTTATATTATTTATTTTTACATACACCAATGAATGAATAAAACTTTGAATTTTTTTAATGTATTTTGAGTTGAAGTTATATCATAAAAATACTCATCAAATTAATGGTAAACATAACTCAAGGTCGACTTGAACATCATTGTTATGTTACTCAATTAAGCCAAGGTAATAAAGTGAATATTTGGAAGTGGTCCCAACTTTTTCCTACGTGTCAAACACATGTTGAGAGGCGGTGTGCTTTCTCACAAATCAACTCATATTTTATAAATATCAAATATCAAATCTCTCCCGCGCACACACACCTGCATTCCGTCACTTCTAGTTTCTCTCTCTAAACTAACTCTCTGCCCCTCTCTCTCTCTAGATCAATCTTCAAGGTATGATTTCTTGACCTAATTCTAAAAATTTTACTCTGATTATTATCGTGCATGTGATTATATCATGAATATATGTGATTTGCTATGCGGCATTGATGCCTATTTATCAATTTTTTGGCGTCAATGTCATATGTATACATATACATATACATATACATATACATATACAACTTATGTTGATTTTGCTCTAAATGATTCTGAATTTTGATTATGCTACATGTTTTCGTGTTGCCTGTCTCGACGATTCTAAATGATTTCGTGTAATTACATGTTATGCGATTTAAGATATAGTGCACGTAGTTTATGATTATCGTTTGAATCTATTATGATTATGCTATATGATTCCGTGTTGCCTGTCTCGATGATTCTAAACGATTTCGTGTAATTACATGTTATGCGATTTAGTTCAGATTTAAGATATAGTGTATGTTGTTTATGATTATCGTTTGAATCTATTATGATTATGCTATATGATTTCGTGTTGCCTGTCTCGATGATTCTAAACGATTTCGTGTAATTACATGTTATGCGATTTAGTTCAGATTTAAGATATAGTGTATGTTGTTTATGATTATCGTTTGAATCTATTATGATTATGCTATATGATTTCGTGTTGCCTGTCTCGACGATTCTAAATGATTTCGTGTCATTACATGTTATGCGATTTAGTTCAGATTTAAGATATAGTGTATGTAGTTTATGATTATCGTTTGAATCTATTATGATTATGCTATATGAATACGTGTGATTACTTGTTATGCGATTCGGTTCAGATTGAAGATATCAGTGTCTGTAGTTTATGATTACAGTTTGAATATGTTATGTTATATGGTTTCGTGATAATTGTCGCGATCATTGTATATGATTTCCTGCAATTACGTATTTTACCGATTTGGTTCGAATGCAATTTATAAATGTAGTTTGTGCGTATAGCTTGAATCAATTATGATTATGTTAGTGCTGCTTGTCTGTACCAATTATGTTAGTTTGAAACTTTGAATCGAATTAGACTTTTAGATAGATAATTAAAATAAACCTTGGGCTTAAATGTAATAGCCCATAGTTAAGCCCATTTGATTATGTTCAGTCTCTTTAAATAATACTACTGTAGATGAGAAAGAAGACCAACAATCATGTGAGACGAGAAAGGAAGAAACTTGCATTCTTCAAAGATAACTACAACCTCCAACCACCTTTCAAAGTAGTACCCGACGATACCTTTCTGGAGTATCTAAAAAGTGACATGGGTTTCAAAACCCTAGCTTCGGCTGAGAAGTTTCTGACTGAGTTTTTTGGGCAAGAAACAACCCTCTCTGTTACCAAGTATGCCCTGTTCTTATTACTTTTTCTTTATTCTTTATGATATGAATTCTAACCATGTCAATTACTTATTTATTTTCGAAAAACAGGTGCATAAGTGAGAAAGTGTATGATGGTGTGAAGAGTCTAATGTGTGATCATGCAGATAAGAGATCCTCAGCTGAATGCATAGTCCGAATGACCAGGGGTGGCAATATATTCAAATTTATCATAGCCACAGCATCACCTGATGCTGCTGCTGGCTATCAGCAGGTAATTTTGTATTTAGCTATAAAATTAATACTTAAATTTCAATTTCTTTCAGTTTAACTTTTTTCAAATTTGACGATTTAGACACCAGCTACACCAGTTCTGTTTGGTGATGTCAAGAGGGGTCTCAGCATGCTCAAAAGAACTGACCAACAAGCCCAATTTGCTGAGGATGTTCCTAACCATGTACCACCTACTTTGAAGAAGAATAGAGTTAAAAATATGTACCAATTGAAAAAGGTGGGGAGAGGATTGGAAGAGGATTCTGATTGAAACTTGAGCCTACATATAGGTACTTACAATTCTGTTTATTTTGTTGTGTGTTTATTTGTTTATCAATTTTTCTGATCAGACCTAGAACCTAGGGGGTGAGATAGAAATTTTGTGTCAATTTGACTTGTGAAAGGCTTAATGTATTGACTGAACTAAATTTGTCATCTCCAATTCACTGACATATTCACTAGCTGTAGCTTCTTGTTTCTGACCTAAATTTGTCATCTGTAATTCACTGGCTGTAACTTTTTGATTTTGTGCTAAATTTGTCAACCTGCAATTCACTGGCTGTAGCTTCTTGATTCTGACATAAACTGGGCATCTGTAATTCATTGAAACATTTACTTGTTGTAGCTTCTCGAATCTGAAGTTTATTTGTGATCTGCAATTCATTGATACATCCACAGGCTGTAACTTGTTGAATCTTATTTGAATTTAGCACATATGTAACTCATTGACACATTCAGTAGAAACATAAACCACTATAACAACCGCTTCCAAAGGGGGCCTTTTTCTTTTCTGGAGCTTTTTTATATAAAATTGGAAGCCTTTATATGTCCTTGACCAGAACAGTCGTTGCTGTTCAAATTGTGGAATGGAAAATCAATATTTCCTTTTTTTTTGAACTGTTCATCCCATCATATCTAAGAAGCATACAATGAGAGGAGATGATCAATGGCCAATCATCCAGATACATTTTCATAAATGCTTCTAACTTTATCAATATAGGTCCCACCAGCTATTTTCATCCAAATGAACTCAAAACCTTCAAACTGATGTAGATACATGGATTCTTTAACACCAGGGACCAAGTCCCCAATAGTCCCTTTATCGTATCTATATTGACTCCCTTTAGCACCGGGAAGGTATTCTTGATGACATTTGGTCAACTTAGGGTCAGAAAATATAATGTACTAGTCTGTTTTGTCGACGTCCTATCTGCCATGACCTCCCCTTCCATTCTTACTCTGCACATAAAGTCAATATAAAGTGGCACTTAGTGTCATGTCTAGATTGTGAGAGATGAAGGTCATAGAATGTGATATGATAGTTGTCTAGTCCCGTAAGTTTATACACTAGGTTTATATTTATTATATATATAAGATAGAAGGATTTATGTAGACCATGGTTTAAGTGTGTATACTTCAGACTTTAGTGTTTTAGCGTATCTTTATTGGCAACTTAAGGAAAATTATAAATTATTGTCAGAAAAGACTATGAGCCAACAATATGGAATACTAGTTTGCTTTCATTGTCCCGAAAACCTCCATGTCACAAGAGCCAACAGTCCAAAAGATCTTATAATTCCTTTCATTATATGGAATACTAGTCTGCTTTGTGTATTTGAAGTGTGAAGATCTTAACATAATTTTTTAAATATCAGGGGTTGCAGAGTTAATGATGACTTCAAGAATCAAGGATGATCATGATGGAGAAGAATCATTTGTAATACTATATATTGCATGTGAATTCTTAAATTTCGATTTTGGAAATGTTTGATACTTTCATGTTTTAGTAGAAGTTAAACAATTGCTGTTTTGGTATTGAATCTAAGTAGATGTAATAGGTATTTTGAATATTATTGGGATTCTATAAGCATTTTCATGCTTATTAATGATTTGCTGTTACTTTTTAAATCCATGTGACCCATATGATCCGAAACAGACTGTTAACCCGAAACATGCTGACTAGATTAAGAAATGGGTTACATGGGTCGAGTCTGGGTTAGATGGCTTTGGTTTGGGTTGAAATGCTCAACCCGTTTAGAAAATCGAGTTGGGTTCGGCTTGACCAATTCTGACCCACCAACCCGAATTACCACCCCTAGTGTTAGGCACTCACAAGAGTCTCTGGGGCCCCTCGAACCTTTGACAATCCCTGAATATATTAGTTGAAAGTGGTTATACCATATAACATAAAAGAATGAACAACCTGTGAGATGTAGGCAGTCTAGTTAAGATGCAGGAATAGATTCTTAGAGCATGTAAAGAATGTACTGTGGTGTTTCAAGATGGAAAAGTTAGAGGGAAGAGATAAATGGAGAGGATCATTGCAGGAAGGATATTTGGGAAAGCAGAGTTTTTGAATCCTGAAGGAAGTGCTAAAGACAGAGTAAGTCATGGGAATAATTGAAAAGGTTACTTCTTTTTCTGTTTAATCCGTCCGATCTTATAATTATCACTTGCAAACAAATTGATCATCTGCTAAGGCTTGTATATTTCTTCAAGTAAGTGAGCTACCCTTAATGCTACATTTTCCTATTGTAATGAGCCACTTACGGATTATGAGCAATATTTGGCCTGCTATATTGTTAAGTTAGGTTGTAACAATTCATTTCTTTGTTGAATGCGGTGCAAGTATTCTGTCCAAGAACATGTGATACTTTAAAGCAATATAATGATGCCTTTATGTTGATGGAATTTTTTTTATCGTGATTCGTATAGTAGCTTTCTGTTGAACTTATATCTAGTGGTGGACTGGTGGTGTAGTTACATAGGGAAGTGCTGGGAGCACATCTTGCATCAGTTGGTCCCTGATGCTACTGATTTAGTGAATTAAAACTTATTAATATTCTTGTTAACTATCGAAGTGCTTAGTCGTTGCCATTACATGGCTCAATTCCCCCCCTTTTTTTTTAAACTTAATTTGAACTTTTCAGTCTCAAATTTTGGAGGCCCTTGGAACAACTGTTGAAAGGGTTAGGCCAGTATTGATAACTCACAAAGATCACTATCACTATGTTAATTTAGCAAGGAGATGGGCATCAGAAGCTAATAAGCTAGCATTGAAGCACAAAAAACAAACAGACACCAAAAATGTAACCCATATAATTGTCAGACAAAAATAAATGTCGCATACTCGTACGTGTTCTCTGGTGAGTATAAATGTGGCTTCTTTGCTTATCAATTTGCAGCCATGGGTCAATTTGCGTTGTATTTTCTTGATAACGTGTAGAATATATGGAAGTAACTACATTGAATTGAATCAATAAATAAATAATATTTTTATATTTGTAACATATAAATAAATAATAAATAATTTATATTTCCGTTCCGTTCCGTTCCGTTCCATTGTGTACGTATATGGATGGGCTTAAATTTGTTTTGGGGTGGGCTTAAAAAGATAAAAAATCAATACTTTGCTTTTAACCTTAAAGATAAATAAATTAGATAATAATAATAGTTATTGTGTATGTTTATATCGATCGTTCGACGTACAGCTAACCCTACAACTTAGCTAATGGCGGCAGAGGCAGAAGCAGAGGTGGTTGCGTCTGATGTAGTTGAGCAGATACTCGTGCGAATGGAAGCTAAAGATCTAATTCGATGCAAAAGCGTGTGTAAGTCATGGCTGTCTTTGATGTCAACTCCTCTTTTTGTTAAAACTCATCTTAACAGTATTATTACCTACAACAATAATAATAGTGTTGGACATAGAAAGATCGTTATGGTGAAAACATCTATAAATATGTCCGTAAATGACTCGAGACTTTGGTACAAGGATGGCAAGTGGGATTACCAAACTATTTGGGAGATTGTTGGATCTTCCAATGGACTTGTATGCGTCTCTCCTGTCAATGAAGATGATTACCGAATTTATGTAGCCAATCCTTTGATTAGAGAGGTTAGGAAACTGCCCACGGCACCTTCACTTCCTGAAAATGTCATGTTCGCGCTGTGTTTGAGTTTTGGTTATGATTCATCAGCAGATGATTACAAAGTTGTTATGGGAATTCGGAAAGGTCTTGAAGGGACACTTATCCGAATCTTTTCATTGAAATCGAATAGTTGGAAACTGTTTGGACATGTTAAGTACAGGTTTTATAATAGCAACCCTGGTATCTTGTTCAATGGGGCGCTTTACTGGTTTGTGTTTGATGCTAACATCAAAACCTACAAGAAACCGTTAATTATCTCTTTTGATTTATCGAAAGAGGAGTTTGAAGAGATCCCCCAACCCGATGGCGTGAGTTATATATGGAGTGAGAATGGTAGTAGACTAGGGATTATTCAACAAGGCCTATGCATATTTAGCACTTATGATCTACCCACTGGCATATGGGTAATGAAAAATGACAACAACCAACAGTTGTCTTGGGAATTGTTGCCAAATGATTTCGAGATTAAGGATGATGTTGCACACTCATTGAATATGTTCAAGGATCGCATCTCACCTGAGAAGATTAAAAGGGTTTTCTTTTGTGATGGTAATATATGTTCGTCTACAACCGGGGAATATCTTGGTGATCCTATATTCGTGCAAACCCTTGTATCTCCTTATGTTAACCGGAGACCAGATCACACAAACAATAACAAGAGAAGACATGTTATACCGGTACGAGTTCAATTCTGCTTATTACATAGTTATCTTGTTATTTCATATCCTTAATTTCTTATACTTTATGTTGTCAATTTGTCATTGACTTATTCCGATCAAGGTTCTAATTTCTTTTGATACATAAGTTTCTTTTACAACTAGTATCTCTACTCTAGGGTAGAGATATATTACTATCTAAGTCTACAATCTATATATCCGGCTTCCGATGAGATTGGGTATTGTTTTTGTTGTTGTTGTCTACATTAGAGACGTGACGAGTCTATGTTCTACTCATATAGAGGACTTGATGACATACTAATTTATTTTTATCTGTATTTCTTTTGATAATATACTATGATATGATTGCAAAATTTTGCAATGTACGTGTGCAAACAATGTATGACTTATTATATTTCATCAATACATCAATACTTATGTAAATTGGTTATAGGTTTCAATATCTATTTGAAGCTCAATTAATGTGTTTACAGGAAGTTAATGAGAGTGTTGGAGCAACTGAAAGCAAAAGCAAGAAAAGGAGGGCCCGATAGTAAGCAATTAGATTAATCATCATCCTTTTTATTTTTAAAAAGAAAAGATGACTTCTGAGTATATCCGATCCAATGACACATGCACAAATTATATTTGATTTTTTAGAGTATATATATGTTTTTTTTTTAGTTCTTAGTTTCTTACGAGCGGTGGGATTTTTATAAATTCTATATAATAAGTTGGACTCTTAACCTAATATTCATTTCGTACACCTTTGTTTATGCCTACTTGTTGGTTGTTTTCTAACTTTGGTGTATAATAACGTGGTCGACTAACTTTTAGTTTTTATAGATATTGAGTTAGAAAAGAGATAGAATATGATATCAACGGGATCAAATCAATAATTACTCCCTACGTTTCAAAATAACTATCCATATTATTATCTATATCTGTCTCAAAATAAATTGTACAATTGAAATAATGATTTAATAAAAATAATTATGCATCCCAAATAACTCTCATTTATAACTATAAATACTTTATTTTTTTTTATACAAATTCAATCAAACATGTCATTATTATAAAGTATTCGACCCAATCTGTCTTCATCCTAACAAAAATGATATTTTTTTTTATCAAACAAACTATTTGCATCCCAAATAATAAAGCTTGAAATTTTTTTATCAAACAAACTATTTGCATCCCAAATTATAAAGCTTGAAATAAAGTAAAGTGATATTATTATTATGTACACTATTTACCATGCCAGTTAATGAATTTAAAGGGTGTTATGTGTGATTAAGAACAGGGCTTTCAATTCCAAACATAGTGTGTAAGACTTGAAATAATACGAATCTAAATAATACGCAAGCTAAAAAATAAATTAGGAAGTGATTGTGTATTGATGGAAAACGTTTAGACATCCTAATTTAGAGGTGGATTTTTATGTATCGAATACTTTTATCAATTTCTAATTTACGATTTTTGAATCATGAATGCCAGTGGGTCGGGTTCCGACGGGTTTTAGTGTATTAATACCATCACCTTTTTCGAATGTTTTTATCAATTTATAATTTATAATGCGTGAATTATGGATGCTAACGGGTTGGGTTCCGGTGGGTTTTAGTGTATCTATACACATACCTGTTTATAATATTCGTACTCATACCGGACCCAATACCCGTTGGGTATCCAATTAGTATTACCCATCGGTTTTTCATATTTATTCGCGGGTTTCGGTTATCGCAATGTATGTAACTTTGGCCAAATAAAAAAAATTAGTTATAAAAAATACGACGCAAATTTGAAACACGAAAAAAAAACCGATACCAAAATACCATAACCTATAGTTTATTCAAGATTTCAAATCTCTAAGCTAACAATTTAACTTTTAATTAACTAATTCAAAGTTTTGGTACGTTTAAGATAACGAACAATTTCATGTTCTCATCCTATAAAATTAAAATGTAATAATCATGAAAATTCAAAATATAATAGTGTATGGTATAAGATTCACCTGTTGATGTGTGCACTATCTTATTATATATAATTTTTTTTCTATATATAGTATATAAAACTCAAAATAATAATACTAACAGTTACACAGTGTTTTAGTAAAAAGTTATCCTAGGCAATTAAGTGATCAAATCGGTAAAGTGAGGTTTAGTGCTTGTAATTACTTCCAAGATAATTACGTAGTTACACGATTATCTATATGAGTAAATGATAATATTGAATGAAAAATGTGGTTTATATCTATATAAACGTTGATCCTTGTTAAAGAGATGATTAATGATGAAAACAAGTGTTTGTAAACAAGATTATTCCAAAAGTTTAAGTAAAATGCAAAGTATTTTCGGGATAATGCAAGTTATGCAATAAAAATATGATTACAATTAATAAATATGCATGAAACAGACTTATAATGCTAATTTTATGATAAAAATGTGATTACAAATGAAATAAATATGTATACTTATGATAAATTAAAGATAAGCTCAGGATAATGCGAAATTTATGATCAAAAGATCAATGAAATGCAAGTTAAACGACGAAAATGTAAAGTAAATGCGATCGACACAAGGATGTACGAGGAAAGCCCTTGATCAAGGTTGATCGCCGGCATAAAACCTCGGGAAGGATCAATAGATCCTTGCCTTTGTTGATCTTATTAAGTAAAAATGAAAGATTACAAACTAAAGAGCACGAAGATGATCAAACTAAGTGAATTTGTATGTGATTCGGTAAAGAAAATGGTTAAGTGTTGGTGTATGAACGTATTTGAGCAGAGTATGGGTGTAATTGGGTGTGGAGAATGTGCAGAAGATAGCCTAAAATGATCACCTTCGCCTCATATTTATACTAAAGCTGAATAACAAATAACTCCTAAAAATCAGGGATCCTCCAGTCTTCCATATTGACCCAGCCTTTTACATGTTTTTCTTGAATTCTTCTCGACTTGAATAAGCCTTGATCCTTAAATATAGGCATGATTGATCCACGTTTAACTCCTGGTAGACTCGGTCAATATACACAACAGTCAAATACAGATTAGTGGCGTTTCTCTCGGGATACCGAATATATCCTGGATCCTGATCACCCGGGATCCTAAATATCCAAGATCCTGAACACAAACTAACAAACAAACATCAGTAACATCTGATCCCAAAATACTTAACATATTCGGGATCCTAAACATATGTGAGATCCTGAGTATATATGATATTTCTATAGTATAAGATCCTGAATATACCTAAATACTCATATATAATCGGGATCCTTGATCCAAGTGTGATCCTGGATATATCCAAGATCTTGATTACCTGTATCATATAAACATAGAATCTCAGGATCCTTAGTCTTAACTTTATCCTGAACATATGCATGATCCTAGATATAATTTTCAATAGTAACTAGGGACTTCAGGATCATGTATCCTAACTATAAAATTTAGCCCCAAACAATTGCCCCCAAGTTGTGTTATCTTCAGGACCCTGATGGTGACACAACTTCTAAAAATAAACATTAAATAAATGAGGCAAGATATTACCGTGCATTGGGAACCATATCCACGTTGATTGAGTTTTTGATAAGCATAAACCCTTTCATACCTCATTTGCATGACTTCAAACTTCATAATGGCTTAGGCTACCTGTTCTTCGTGAAGTTTCAATGAAAAATACCACAATGATTTCAAAAACCGATAAACATACCTGAATCCTGGGTTTAATCCGATGTTAATATCGCTCGGTTGAGATCATGTGAAACATTTTCATGTGGTACAACCTTCTGGTTTTGTTTCCTCGAGCTTCCTTTCACCATTTTCTTGATTTTTCTCTGTGACCAAGCTATGTTACCCCCAAACCGTACTCATGGCTTGGCGTAGCTTTTTTATTTATCCAAAGCATCATGGATTTCTATGACCTTGATCATGGTGTTTCTTCGAAAATCTCTACAAATCAACTATCTTCAGGATACTGAAGGGATGCCCCCATACCTATCCTTGTGATATATACTTGGGTTGTGCCAATAATTCAAGGTATGGTCAACCAGATACGGTTGGCTATGGTGTTGTTCAAGTAATTTGTGTTGACCACTTGGTCTTTTTTAAACATTTCAATTTCTGCTTATTGAGCTTCTATTCAGGATAAGCCATTCCCGAGTGTGGGTTGACTTGGTTCGATTTGTTACTCTCCGTGACTAACGTGGATAACCCGTTGTAATGTATAAAACGAGACCAAGGATGGTGTGAATCGAATGGATACCATCTGGTGAGATGGGTTTCAATGATGAGCAAGGTTCAAACTTGGATGATGAATGTAGAGAGAGAGAGAGAGAGAGAGAGAGAGAGAGCATACAGAGGTTCCTCTTGATTCTCCTTGAACAATCTGAAAAGAAAAGTTCTTGGTAGTGAGCAAAACTCACCATGGATGAAGAAGATGGAGAGAAAGGGAGCAGGGAAGCTGCCTCCTTATTTGATGTGTGTTATCATCTCTTATTTATCTTCTTCCTTCAGGATACTGGGGAGATTCCCCCAATATATGTTTATTTCATCCATACACTCAGAATCCCAGGGAGATTCCCTCAAGATATATTCAAAATAATCATGTTCCAAGGATTCTAATATTCTACGATTCTGGAACAGACCTTCAATCGTAAACTTTCTAAGTAACGTCAGAATCTTGAAAAGTTATTCAAGATACTCAAAGAATAAGGAAGCTAAAGAAACCAAGGCTACCAATTAGGATTTATATATTCTCTGTCTTCAGTATATTGAGGAGATTCCCTCAATATATATTTATATTATACTGATGACTAGGGTCCTGAGGAGATTCCCTCAGGATATACTTGAGATAATCTGATTTTTAAATTACTGGGGAAATTTCCCTAATATATGCTTATTCTGATCATATCTGTAGGTCTTTCGAAATAATGGGATAATTCCCCCATCTCATGCTTACTTTACTTATACCTACAGGATTCTAAGGAGATTCCCTCAGAAAACTTGAAATAACCTCATATTCAGGATTCCCATATCTTAGGATCCTGAAACATACTTCAGATTGAGAAGTATATCAAAAATCTGTAGTATGATAACATCAAAGATTGCCAAAGTAATGTGAAAACATTACTAACACTTTATGACTACACGGTAGTGTCAAAATCTTTTAAATAATCTGTAAACATCATGATCATTTTCATGAACTTTGGCTCAGAATTCCTGTATCTTAGGATCCTGAAACAAATCTCGATATGTCCAAAGAAGATATCAGAACCTCTCTTGGGATAATCCAATGATCCTGAAATATAACATTGTTATATGATTTCGATAACATGAAACATTCTAGTTACCTTCATAATGCCAAAATATTGCAATTTTTGTTTAACTTTAAAAATGACATAAAATCTGTCAAAAATTTAAAGTCATGTAAAAGTATTGTAATAATTTATGAAAATGTCAAAACTTTTGAATAATGTGAGAACATTATAACAATCATAATCTTTGGATTAAATCCGAAAAATATTTTGGTAATATGATAATATTACAACCATTTGAATCTTTTACGGCCTATGCCAATAAAAATATTTTGGTAATGTGTAAAACATTACAAACCTTAAGAAAACTTTTGATAAACCAATTTTTGTGACATGTAAATGTCAAACCATTCAGTAATGTGGAAACATTACAACCATTAGATAGTTTAGAACAAACTATTTTAGTGACATGTAAATGTCAAACCATTTGGTAATGTGAAAACATTACAACCATTTGATTCGTGGGCCAAGCCATTTGAGACATGAAAATGCCTAACCAATTGGTAATGTAAAAATATTACAAATCTTGCGTAATAGATAATGTGAAAACATTACAAGCCTTGTGTAGTTAGTGACGTGAAAACGCCAAAACCTTAGGTAATGTGAAAACATTACAAATCTTAGTTGACGTGAAAACGCCAAAAACCTTAGGTAAACACGTCTAGTGCACATCAGTGTCGACAATCGAAAGAGTTTAATCTATAGCATCAGTGGAAATGAAGTTGTCGGGTACCAGACGCATCACCGATTCCCTAACCCTGACACTATAATCAGACGTCGTGCACACCCGGTGAGGTGTTCAAACCCAAATTCTTAGAGAGGTGTTTATGCGCCCGCAAACCTCTAAACCTTAGAAGAATCCCTGGTATTCATAATCGGAGGATGGGTGGCCGAACCTCTAGTCTTCGTACGATCGTATCCAAATGCATTGTCTACAAAACAAAAGATCTTAAGTAAAGGTGGGTGTTAGTTTGCCTAGCATCCCATCCAACGCTTAAGTCAGTATAGTATCCCCATGATAATGAATGTAATTAAAACAATTAAATACATGCATACATTATAGAATAATTAAAATACACACACATATATATAATAAGGAATGTGAAAATCAATGGCAAGTCAAGGATCATAGGGGTACCTTCTCAAGTTGAATGTAAATACTCAACTCACACGTGATAAATCTTCAAGTAAATTGTATTTCAGGATCTTGAAAGTAGTTTTCCATCAACATGTCCCCGTTTTCCAGCATCCAAGCCAATCAAACATTGATCACAGATAGATATTGGATGCATCAGTTCTGAACATTTCCATGTATGCCCCTAGGATAGTTTCCACAAATTCCTTCGTTCATATCCTTCAATTTTGCTTATGCTTCAAGATCCTCAAAATATCGCAACAATAATGATCCTTCTGCAAAAAATTTAATGATTGACTACATCTATGATCATGACTTGCCCCCAGAACCTGATGTGTCCAATTATCCTCTAACTCAAGACCACCAACATAGCATTAGTTGAAGATCCCGAAGTTACCTGCAGAATCTTAAAGCATATCCAAATACAAAACTAGTCTAACTATCCTTAGGGCATATTTCCAATGATGATTAGTAGCTAATATACACCTATATATTTTATACCGACGTCCTTAGTTAATTGTAAACCTTCAGTTAATGTCTCGTAATCTATTTCATTATCAATATCCTTGTTGTGGGTAGATTTTTATCTAACATTGCAGGATCCTGATTAACGTCATATATTCATCTCACAGGTATGAAAAGCATTTACATATTATATTTATAAGTCAGGATGATGATAGTTTATGAGTATACCTTCAGGATCACAGTCATATTTAAGGATCCTGTAAATACTCTTGTTATTTATCTTGCAGGATCCTATTCAAGGTATAATTATCTAACATAATTATGCAGGATACTGGATAAGGGAGATCCTTAAAGTGAGGATCCTATGTTTATTCTGGAGTGTGTATAATTTAGGATCCTGGACCTATATTAGTTCAGGATCATGCGCTGTTTAACGTGTTTATTTTCTTTAAGTATTGACCAGGTCATATATGGAACGCGTTAATAAGATATGCTCCGGATTACATGAAGAAGCTTTGATACGATTCTATGGAGACGAAGTCCACAGCACGTGTTAAATAAAGTCAAAAGAGACATTGATGGTCTTCATCTTTCATCGGAGGATTCCAAGATCTTCGGGAATATTGTTATACGCTCTTACTATTTAAATGAGACATGGATGATCAATTAGGAAGACGGATAATCATTATCTACACCTGCTAAAATACTTATACTCTGCTCTTAAACACATTCACCAACACTTAGTCAATTTCTTAGATAATCACATAGCCGATCATCCTTGTGCTCTTAGTTTGTAATCAATTACTTTTATTTTAATAAGATTAACAAAGGCAAGGATCATTTGATCCTTCCCGAGGTTTTGTGCCGGCGATCAACCTTGATCAAGGGCTTTCCTCATATATCCTTGTGTCGATTGCATCTACTTTATATTTTCATCGTTTAAATTGCATATCATTGATCCTTTGATCATAAAACTTGCATTATCCTGAAAATACTTTGCATTTTACTTAAACTTTTGAAACAATCTTATTTACAAACACTTATTTTTATTATAAAATACGTTTTCAACAAGGATCCACGAATCAAAGGATTCAAGGCTTAATTTTCCATTTAAAATTATTGTTTACTCATATAGATAATCGTGTAAAGGCGTAATTATCTTGAAAGTAATTTATAGCACCCAATCTCACTTTTCTAAATTTGATCACTTAATTGCTTAGTGTAATTTTTGACCAAAACAATCATGTTGCATGTCATACCTTTGAGGTGATTTTACTACCATATCTTAACCTAACTAAGCATATTGTATCCATATTTTATTTTGAAGATCGCCAGTAAAGTTTACTCAAAATATAAAGTTTTATCATATTTCTATGATCTCATTATAAGATTATAAACATCTAATCATTTAGTTATTCTAAGTGACATTCCTGGTTTTTATATTTAACAGATGATCAATCTTATCATGCATAGAATGTGTTTCAAGATAACCAATGCGAGCATAAATTTTTCAAGATAAGAGTACCTGGTATCAACATCTAGTAGACTTTTACCTAAGTAATAGATGAGAAGTTGCTGACCTTTCAGGATCTTTAACTTATGCAGCATCGTTCATATTTTGGGATACCACCATGTTTACAAGTCATGATTTACCAATTAGATTTGTATCTTACCACCACATTTGCCAAGATCATGAATCTTGCTTCCTTGAACATATCAGCACACAATAACATTCGTCCTATCCTTTTCCACCTTAGGATCCTCAGAATGGAGTCGCACTTCTTTGATACTGTTTTGGTCAAAAATTACACTAAGCAATTAAGTGATTAAATTTAGAAATGTGAGATTGGGTGCTATAAATTACTTGCAAGATAATTACGCTTTTACACGATTATCTATATGAGCAAACGATGATTTTAAATAGAAAGTTATGTTCCGAATCCTTTGATCTGTGGATCCTTGTTGAAAATGTATTTAATGATGAAAACAAATGTTTGTAAATAGGATTATTTCAAAAGTTTAAGTAAAATGCAAAGTACTTTCAAGATAATGCAAGTTATACGATCAACAGACTAGTAACATGTAAATTATACGATGAAAAATATAAAGTGAATGCAATCGACACAAGGATATACGAGGAAAACCCTTGATCAAGGTTGATCGCCGGCACAAAACCTTGGGACATATAATACCAGAAAGACTACAATGCTCCCACTGACTTTGACACATATGCTGGACTCATCTCTGCTTCTAGAAAATCTAAACTATTTGACTTTCTCATGGAAGCAGAGATTCCAGCTACAAGAAGCCTGTTTAAGTCCATAAATGGCCTTTTGAAGCTTACACACTCTATTAAGATACTTTGCATTTTCAAAAACCTTCCAGTTGTGCCTTGAACACATCCTCTTTCAGTTTCCTATTAAGAAAAGTGGTTTTGTCATTCATCTGCCAAATTTCCTATCTATGAAATCCAGCTATTGTAAGCAATATCCTAATTGACTTTATTTCATCTATTGGTGAGAAGGTTTCCTCATAATCAATCCCGAAGGTTTGAGTATAGCCCTTCGCTACCATCCTAGCTTTATAAGTGTGTATTTCCCATCTATGTCTATCTTCATCTTGAAGATACACCTACAACTCACCGTCTTGAGACTGAGTGTAGTGCCAACCAAATTCCAAACTTGGTTGTCGGACATAGACTGAATCTTACTTTTCACAGCTTCCTTCCACCTAGCAGCCTTAGGGCCTACCATCGCTTCCTTATAGTAAGAAGACTCATCTAATTCAATTTGTGAACTGACACTAATCTTATCATGTTCTTCTTTATGGAAACCATAATAGAACCGAGGAGGTTTGCTAACTTGAAAGTGCCTTATGCTTGGATCTAGATGACAATTGACAGTAATTGACAGGCGGAATCAATCAATTACACTTAATGCTAACAAACACAAACCGAAACAATGATATTCAAACAAAGCAAACTTGTTTATTAGCTTGTATAACGTATTGGGATCGATTACAGAGAGGCTTAGTCGACAAATGGTGCTAGGGTTTCGTCAACCCTAGCCGAAAACCCGTAGGTTTCTATTTATACTAAAAAGTCAGCCAACATGCGTCACTTGTGGAAGTGTCGCATGTGGCCGCCTTCATGCGTCACTTACCTAAGTGTCGCTATGCGTCACTTAGGCAAGTGTCGCCTAAACTAAAACACGAGTGTCGCACTATACAAAAACTATATTTCTACTAAGTAACTAACGACACTTATTACAACTCGATAGACCAACTGACAGACACCTAATATGTATCAACAAACTCCCCCGTGTCTTCAGCTTGGTCTTCAAAAGTCTTCAAGTCTTCACTTCCAGCCAACTGGAAATACACCACCAGCGTGTATTCCATTGGCAACGCAGATATCCACGATCTTCTGAAATTTTAACGCTTCAGCTCTATCTTTCGTCTTGAACTCAATTCTATTTTCATGTAATCTTTTCATATCTTGAGCCGAAAGATTGATCAAACTTAATGGGTCAAAAACACAAAACAATTTTCTTTTGAGACCCCATAATGACCTCTTAGTAGGCTGAACAGCATCCCAAGCTGTTATCTCGTTATTTCCAGTATCTGCAATAGAAGACTCCGGGTCTGTAGCTGGTTCAGAATTTGGAATGAATACAATCACAGCTTCACCCGTAACATCATCATATTCCCAATAAACCAACCTATTCAAAAAATCTAGTGGGATGATCTCCAAAGGTATCTTCTGTAGACACTTTGCTGGTGGATAGATCATCTTCACAATAGGTTGTCGGGTAACCGGATCTAGCTTCTTCTTAAATTTATACCTCATACCCAACGTCGGCTTTATCAAATTATACTTTTTACTGTTCATCTCACGACGTATGATCACCTGAAAGAAATCTGCTCTTGAATCTCGTGATCGGTTGATCAAGGGTATCTGAGCTAACCTTTGAAGCTCACACTTCGGCAAAGTACTTATTTTATAAAACTTCATATTGAAGTACTGAATGTCGTCACTTCTCTTTATCATAAAAACAGAGTTGTTCTCATCAAATTTCCAACTCTTAATCAACCCTGTGTAATCAGATCTAACTTTGTAGCATTTACACGTAACCGGTACCTCAATAATCGGTTTAAGCACAATATCCGGTTTTGTTATAGAAGTTGATGGCTCGTTCGTTTCTTTTTCCGATTCATCTTTTAGACGAATCCGATTCTATAATGGGAGCATCATCATAACATTCATCACTGTGCAATTGCTCCCCCTCAACTTCAACTTCGTCATTTTCTTCAAAGAAATAATCCTCTACTACAGGATCATTCATTTCCTCTTCCTCAGGCATCGCGTTATCATCATTCATCAAGTTTTGTAAGTATGTAAGATCTACGAATGAATAATCAACGGCAATAGGTCTTGCCTGACCTTGAACCTCAACAAAATAATCCAAACTTATATTTTCATTTATAGTGGAAGAGGGAAGTACATTTTCTGGTTCCGGGGAAGGAGTTACATTTGTTTCTAACTCACTAGGACCTACCTCCCCCGAAACATTTGTAACGGATTCCAACTCTAACAACCTAGATGACAGATTCGTCACTTGAGACTGTAGAGAGTCAACCGTAGCAGCTCGAGCTTCCAAATCCCTGATCTGAGAGGCTTGAGCTTCAATTATAGCCTTCTGATCATCAAAATGTTTTGCCAAAAGCTCCATCTGAGCCAAAACCATCTGAAGAGACGGCATGTCAGACGTTGGAGGTGGTTGTTGTCGTTGGGAAGTTGGTTCCTCAATAACCACTGTTGTCCGCTGGCGTCTACGAAGAGGTAGATCAGCATAGGATGGTGAAGACCCAGCAGAACGTTTACCAGGATTCCTCGGGATATGTACCCGGCCAGCAGAAATCCTGCGCAAAATACGCATTCTTTTTGGTGACGGAGTTGATAAAGTCTGGTTAGGGATCATATCGGAATAACATGCATTTATTAGGAACAGTAAGTGTTATTTCGATCATCAGTATATTTGTCATCTTTAAATTTACTTAACATACTAAAAGCACTTTTTATAAAAATTATTTCAAAACGATTATTAGTATGTTTATCCACTTAAACATGTTATACTCACATCTAGAAAGTATGTTATTATTATTGGTATGTGCATTTCGCTGTAGTTCCCACCATAGATATACATCTTAACTTAAGACATAGACCATGTTTCCATTTACAGATAGAATATAAGAAAATCAATTTTAAGAATCAAGTCAGTGGTGACAGGTCTGTACTTACGTACAACAGAGCGACATAGCTTGATTCAGGTTTAAGCAAAACCAGACTTGGTCAAACCATTTTGGCGACCTTGTAAGGTATCTTATTTTGAAAGACTTTGCAAGTACTTTGACTTGTGTTTGCTTAAGTTTAAAGTATATATTAATAGAAGCCAGGTCTATACTTACGTATAACAGAGGAAACTATCAATATATAACCCCAAATGATATCAAATAAACATCTTTCACGAAAGCATGTTTAGTATAAGGAAGAAATTAAGACTTTTGTCATACATCTAATGGTGTTATACCACTTGAAATATACAATTAATGATTAAGCTTCTTAAGACTTATCAAAGAGGTTTGCATACCATGCCTACTAATATATCGTATGATGAAGACAAAGTTTATAAAAACTGTTTTCAATACGTCAGATAAATCTACTGACACATCCAAGATAAACCTTAAATTTCCATTTTTATGCATGTCACCCAATGTACTATCATATCCCAAGTTGTTTACAGACACAACTTCGACGTCTATTTTAAAATGTAGCAACCTTGCTTTTCATTAATACTAGAAAGTATAAGGAGTGGCAGTTGCGTAGGTTGCAATTTTTTTTATTATTATTTTTTTTTTAATAAAGCATTACTTTAAATCTATCCAAGTCACAAATTACTTTTTCGTGGTAAAGAACCTTAGACCGATCATGTTGACTAATTCATCAAATCGGGCTCTAGAGAAAGCCTTAGTGAATGAAAGTGCCTAGTGTTTGGATCTAGATGACAATTGACAGTAATTGATAGGCGGAATCAATCAATTACACTTGATGCTAACAAACACAAACCGAAACAATGATATTCAATCAAAGAAAACTCGTTTATTAGCTTGTATTGAGTATAGGGATCGATTACAGAGATACTAAGTCGACAAATGGTGCTAGGGTTTCGTCTACCCTAGCCTAAAACCCGTAGGTTTCTATTTATACTAAAAAGTCAGCCGACATGCGTCACTTATGGAAGTGTCGCATGTGGCCGCCTTCATGCGTCACTTACCTAAGTGTCGCTATGCGTCACTCAGGCAAGTGTCGCCTAAACTAAAACACGAGTGTCGCATTAACAAAAACTATATTTCTATTAAGTAACAAACGACACTAATTACAACTCGATAGACCAACTGACAGACACTCAAAGATGCATCAACAAACTCCCCCGTGTCTTCAGCTTGGTCTTCAAAATCTTCAAATTCTGTTAAATCGTTGAATCTTCACTTCCAACCAGCAGGAAATACACCACCAGCATGTACTCCGTTGGCTATGCAAATATCAATAATCTTTTGAAATTTAATCGCTTCAGCTCTATCTCTTCCTTTGAACTGAATCCTGTTCTGATGTAATCTTTTCATATCATGTTCAGAAAGATTTATCAAACTCAACGGATCAAATACACAAAATATATTTCTTTTAAGACCCCAAGTAGACTTTTTCTTAGGTTGAACAACATCCCATGCTGTTTTCTCTTCAACCTTCGATTCTACATTTATAATCTCCGAATCCGTATCTGGTAGGGATGGCACCCACGGGTCATGGGTACGGATATGCCAAACCCATCACCCGCCCGCAACGGGTTTTTTTACCCGTAAACCCGTGAAAACCCACTAGCGGGTTTATTTTTACACCCATACCCGTGACCCGCGGATACCCGTGGGTCGCGGGTAACCCGCGGGTTTTAAATAATATAAACATTTTATCTAAATATGAAATAAGTTTATTAAATTTTAATGTATAAAAATGTTTTAAAACATGTTCAAATGAATAAATCGTAATTTTAAACGAATTAAATTGTTAAAAATTAAGGCATGCACTCTAATAGTTCGATAACTATCAATTTATTTGATAATTTTCTTTTGATCGTTTGATAAGTTTACTATTCGAAACATCATGAAAACTATACTTTTTATCTCTGTATGAATAGTTTTTTATATATAGTTCAAATTAACCATTATATATATACATATATATTCAATAAATTATACAAACTCACTTGTAGGTATTTATAATGTGTTTTGTAAGTTCGCGGGTCGGGTTTACTCGCGGGTATAAGTCCATACCCATCACCCGCCCACGACCCGCCAACGGGTAGAAGTTCATGCCCGTAACCCACCCATGGGTAAAAATTTTACGGGTTTACCCACCCACGATGGGCGAGTACCCACGGGTCACGGGTTTTTTCTCGCCCATTGCCATCCCTAGTATCTGGTTCCGATTTTGGAATAAACACAATTACAGCTTCACCAGTAATATCATCATATTCCCAGTACTCCAACCTATTCAAAAAATCTATTGGGATGATCTCCAAAGGTATCTTCTGTAGACACTTTGCTGGTGGATAGATCATCTTCATAATAGGTTGACGAGTGATCGGATCAAGCTTCTTCTTAAACTTGTACCTCATACCCAACGTCGGCTTTATCAAATTATACTTTTTACTGTTCATCTCACGACGTATGATCAACTGAAAGAAGTCTGCTCGTGAATCTCGTGATCGGTTGATCAAGGGTATCTGAGCTAACCTTTGAAGCTCACACTTCGGCAAAGTACTTATTTTATAAAACTTCATATTGAAGTACTGAATGCCGTCACTTCTCTTTATCATAAAAACAGAGTTGTTTTCATCAAATTTCCAACTCTTGATCAATCCCGTGTAATCTGATCTAACTTTGTAGCATTTACACGTAACCGGTATCTCGATAATCGGTTTGAGCACTATATCCGGTTTTGTTGTAGAAGTTGATGGCTCATTCATCTCTTTTTCTGATTCATCTTCAGACGAGTCCGATTCTATAATGGGAGCATCATCATAACATTCATCACTGTGCAATTGCTCCCCCTCAACTTCAACTTCATCATTTTCCTCAAAGAAATAATCCTCTGCTACAGGATCATTCATTTCCTCTTCCTCAGGCATCGTATCATTATCATTCATCAAGTTTTGCAAATAAGTGAGATCTACGAATGAATAATCTACCGCGATAGGTCTTGCCTGACCTTGAACCTCCACGAAATAATCTAAACTGATATTTTCATTGATAGTAGAAGATGGAAGTACATTTTCTGGTTCCGGGGAAGGAGTTACATTTGTTTCTAACTCACTAGGACCTACCTCCCCCGAAACATTTGTAACGGATTCCAACTCTAACAACCTAGATGACAGATTCGTCACTTGAGACTGTAGAGAGTCAACCGTAGCAGCGCGAGCTTCCAACTCCCTGATCTGAGAGGCTTGAGCTTCAATTATGGCCTTCTGATCATCAAAACGTTTTGCCAAAAGCTCCATCTGAGCCAAAACCATCTGAAGAGACGGCATGTCAGATGTTGGCGGTGGTTGTTGGCGTTGAGAAGTCGGCTCCTCAATAACCACTGTCGTCCGCTGGCGTCTACGAAGAGGTAGATCAGCATAGGAGGGTGAAGACCCAGCAGGACGTTTTCCAGGATTCCTCGGGATATGTACCCGACCAGCAGAAATCCTGCGCAAAATACGCTTAAAGCGTCGGGGAACAGCTAACTGAATCCCATCAAAAGCTGACTGAGGTGGCACATCACCCTCAGAATCAGGAGGAGTGGGCCCACCGTCGTCAGAGTCGGCCTCAACTCGATCAACGTTATCAATATCATCAAGATCTTGAGCAATATCGGCATCAACTAAGTCGTCCTCGTTGACCGGAGGCACGACATCATCTAAAAATCCATGATCGTGCGGCGCAACGTAGTTTTCGTTTACCACGTGCCCGAAGAGTTCACGATCGGCCAAAACGGGCTCGCCCTTTGGTGCAAGCTTGCAGTCATTGAAGACTCGCAAAAGCATGGGCGTGGGAACCAAAAGAGACCTCTGATCTGGTGCATTACCGAGATCCAGGTCATTTAACAGGAGCTGCACAAACCGAGGATACTGCAGCCATTTGTCTTTTCCGGCACGAATATTCTCTACCATGTTGCCGAAGATGTAACCGCTAAAGTTGTACGGTTTGTTGTAAATCAAGGCCAACATGAGAGATAGAGTAAGATGGCTGGCAGCATCATAGCCTCCCTTTCTCGGAGACAAGCAGACGATGATAATATGGCACAAATACCTCCAGACCCTGCAGAGGTATTGCTTCCTGAAGTCGGAAAGCTGGTTTGCTGGATAACCCATCCTTTGAAGTCCCCCGTAGATAAATGTAGTGGGGAAGATAGTGGGCATCGTGGAGTTGTCGGTGAACTGTAAAACCCTTCGAATCGAGTTCTCAGTAATCTCGATTTCCTCCCCAAACATTGTTGAAACAATCCGGGGAACATCACCCTGAACTCTGATCACGGCATGATCATAGAACTCCTCGATTTGATTCATATATACCGGAGTCGTTGCCGTAATCGCATAAAGAATTCTTGATCGGCGAAGAAAGTCGATCATAGGCCTGAATGGCGCCGAATTCGCATGAGTAGACTCAAGGAATGCCGTAATATTGTGTCGGGTGTTGGTACGGCGGTAGTAATTCTGAAGTTCAGCCATCTGTATGCTAAAAAATACAAAGAAAGATAATCGAAATCGTTATAAAGTTAGGCCGAAAACAGAAAGGTTAGAAAACGAATTTTTACTTTAGGCGTCACTTATGATAAGTGACGCATGATCACTACCATCACTTAGGAGTGTCGTATTGCACAGTAAAGAAAATTAAAATTCAAGTATAGCGTCACTTGTAGGAAGTGACGCTATCAAGCGTCACTGATGTAAGTGACGTTTGTATTTTGTGATTTAATGTATACGACACTTGGAAAGTGACGGGTGAATAACATGCGACATTTAACACAGTGACGGTATCCTAAGACAGTCACTTATGAAGTGACAGTATAATTGACGGATATAAATAGGCGTCACTTAGACAGTCACTTGGGGTAGTGACGCATGTAAAGGCGTCACTAGGTAGAGTGACAGGTCGAACAATTAAAACAAGTAAATGCGTCACTACATGAGTCACTTAAGAAGTGACGCAAAAGCAAGCGTCACTTGTTAAGTGACGGTATTGGTTACCAAATTACCAAAGAGCGTCACTTAAGGTAAGTGACGCAAGAAGTGTCGCAACGATGAAGATCATCGTGCACTGTTCATACCCAGAATCAAAATTGAGGGTTTTTCAAAAACAAAGTAACAATGGTGTGCGCTAGGTATAGACGACTAAAACACACCATGTATTACATCAAAACATAAACATACAAGCAGTTAATCGAACAATCTTCAAAGGAAAACCCTAACCGTAACCCTAACTTAAAATTACAGGAAAAATAACGAGAGAAAAAGGTTAAGATTGGTACCAAATGATTCGTAGGAGTGAGGGGAATAAGAATATGGCAGTTGAATGCAAGGAGACACCGTAGAATGCAGAATCCAATCAACGAAAAACGCACAGATCGAGTGACGCAGAGACAATCCGAGTGTCGGTATGTCAGAGCTAGTGACGGTATAAGAATTTGAAAAGTGGTGAGGTTGAGTGTCGTGGGGAAGGGGTTTTTATACACCGACCCTTGTATGCGTCACTCAACCCGGCACTTATAACGATGGTTAACCCGGCACTAGCTGCGTCACTTAAGTTAGTGACGCTATATCGAAAGCGTCACTGGGAGCGTCACTTATGAAAGTGACGCGTAGTTCCCACTTAGTGAAAAATTTGTGAATTTAGCGATTTTCGCGATGTGCTTTCGGTATTCAAATTTGAAAATGTAACTGTAACTTGGATAATAGCTAAAATGACACTAATTTAGAGAAAAGAAAACGTATACAAGAAAAAGTAAATTAACAACTATTCTTATAACAGATACCACATGTAGGTATTGATATAACGATCCGTTAGATCAGAGATAAGGGAACCTCTTCACTCTATTTCTCTAAATTGACCACTAGAGAATTAACACATTCTTTTTGGTGACGGAGTTGAAAAAGTCTGGTTAGGGATCATATCGGAATAACATGCATTTATTAGGAACAATAAGTGTTATTTCGATCATCAGTATCTTTGTCCTCTTTAAATTTATTGGACATACTAAAAACACTATTTATAAATACTATTTCAAGACGATTATTAGTATATATGTCCACTTAAACATGTTATACGTACAACTAAGAGGTATTTTATTATTATTGGTATGTTTATTTCGCTGTGGTTCCCATCATAGATATACATCTTAACTTAAAACATAGACAATGTTTCCATTTACAGATAAAATATAAGAAAATCAATTTTAAGAATCAAGTCAGCGGTGACAGGTCTGTACTTACGTACAACAGAGCGACATAACTTGATCCAGGTTTAAGCAAAACCAAACTTGGTCAAACCATTTTGGCGACCTTGTAAGGTATCTTAATTTTTTAAAGACTTTTCAAGTACTTTGACTTGTGTTTGCTTAATTTTAAAATATATATTAACAGAAACCAGGTCTATACTTACGTATAACAAAGGAGACTGTCAATATATATCCCTAAATGAAATAATATAAACATCTTTCACAAAAACATGTCTAGTATAAGTAAGAAATTAAGACTTTTGTCGTACATCTGATAATGTTATACCACTTGAAATAGACAATTATTGATTAAGCTTCTTAAGACTTCTCAAAGTGTTTCGTATAACATGCCTACTAATATATCGTATGATGAAGACAATGTTTATAAAAACTGTTTTCAATACGTCAGATAAATCTACTGACACATCAAAGATAAACCTTAAAAATTCCATTTTTATGCATGTCACCCGATGTACTATCATATCCCAAGTTGTTTACAGACACAACTTCAACGTCTTTTCAAATGTAGCAACATTGCATTTCTTTAAAACTAGAAAGTATAAAGAGTGGCTGTTGCAAATTTTTTTTTTTTTTTTTTTTTTAATAAAACATTGCTTTAACATATCCAAGTCACAAATTACTTTTTCGTTGTAAAGAACCTAAGACCGATCATGTTGACTAATTCATCAAATCGTGCTCTAGAGAAAGCCTTAGTGAATAAGTCAGCATTTTGTTTCAGGGTGTCAATATGGACAAGGTCAATGAGGTGTTTCTCATAGCAATCCCGTATAAAGTGAAACATAATTTCTATGTGTTTGGTTTTAGAGTGTTGTACGGGATTGCGTGTGATAGATATGGCAGCAGTGTTATCAATATGTATAGGAGTTAAAGTTAAGAGTAACCCGTAGTCGCGCAGTTGGTGCTGAATCCAAAGAACTTGAGAACAGCAGCTAGCAGCAGCAATGTACTCGGCCTCAGCTGTGGAAGTAGAAACCGTAGTCTGCTTTTTGCATTGCCATGACACCAAGCGAGTTCCAAGAAACTGACATCCCCCTGTCGTAGACTTCTTATTGATGTTGCAGCCACCATAATCTGAATCAGAATAGGCAGAGAGAGTGAAGTTCTTCTCATTGGAGTACCATAGACCTAGTGAAGGTCTATGTTTGAGATAACCAAAAATCCGCTTCACCGCCTTCATATGAGAAACCTTTGGTCGTGCCTGATATCTTGAACAAAGAGAAACAGCAAAGACAATATCAGGTCTTGAGGCAGTGAGGTACATAAGGGAACCAATCATCGAACGATAATCCTTTTCTTTGCAGTCCTCATCATCATCAGCAGGTCCGAGATTATGATTGAGCTCAATGGGAGTTCCATAAGGTTTACAAGTAAGCATATCATATCGAGTCAACATGTCATTGACATACTTTGACTGATGAATATACATTCCTTTGGGTGACTGCTCAACTTGCGCACCAAGGAAAAAGGTGAGATCTCCCATTGCACTCATCTCGAAAGCTGACTTCATGACCTCTTCAAATTCTTTACATAGAGCCTCATTCAACGACCCAAAGATGATATCATCGACATACACTTGAACCAGTAACAAATCATCTCCTTTTCCTTTAGTGAAAAGGGTGCTGTCGATGGTGCCCCGAGTAAAACCATTGTCCACCAGATGAGTAGCAAGCCTCTCATACCATAGGCGTGGAGATTGATGAAGTCCATATAATGCCTTATTGAGCTTATAGACATAATTTGGATGCACCGAATCTTCAAAACCTGGAGGCTGTTGAACATAAACCTCCGTATCAATTTGACCATAAAGGAATGCGCTTTTAACGTCAAGTTGCTTGACGCGAATCCCTTTAAATGATGCAAAGGCCAAAAAGATACGTACGGACTCCAATCGGGCGACAGGGGCAAAAACCTCATCATAATCAAGTCCTTCAATTTGAGTATACCCTTGAACAACTAATCTTGCTTTGTTCCTCGTAATAACCCCTCGATCATCCTTCTTGACTCGATATACCCATCTAGTGCCTTTTGGATCGGCACCCTTGGGTAATGGAACTAGCGTCCACACTTGTAGTTTGTGGAACTGCTGCAGTTCATCTTGCATGGCCTCGACCCAGGATGGATCTTGCAAGGCCTCCGAAACTTTCTTCGGTTCTGTTTGGGAAAGATGGCATGAATTAACAGTTGCCATAAATCCCAAAATCTGATTAGCTGAAGTATCCGTATCTTCAGCAGATTGCTTCGCCTGATGTCTTGTTTGAACAGCAGAATGGGGATCACCAATAATGTTTTCAACTGGGTGATTCCTATGTATCCGGGTCACTGGAATGGCATCTGGCACAAGATTTAATTCCAAGTTGTTCAAGTCACCTTCAGTGGCCGAAGCATCTTCGTTCTCTTCATTAGTGAAGAAACGAGAATAGTCCATATCTTCTTCATCCTCTAAGAGAGGCATGTCAGGATCATCTGGAAGATCCGCGGCATTAACAGTGTTTGATGAAGATGGAATGGTTGTATTTGGTGGTGTGGTTGTAGGTACAGATGCAGAAGAAGTAGTAGGTGCAGGCATTTGTTGTGTTGGAGTAGGTGATGGAGTGGATGTCGTATCGGGAATCGGATTGGATGTTGGAGGAGGAGAATCAGATGTTTGTTGAAAAACATCAAGTCCATGAAGCATTGTGAGTAACTCATCAGTGTCGTTGTCCTCCGGTACATTGAAGGAACTGAAGAGTTTCCCATAATTGAAGAACCAATCCGGACCCGTTCCTTGAGGTGGTTCCGTATACCGTAGGCATTTGACCTCAAAGTGTTGCTCTATCTCGTTTGTTGATTTGTTGTATACCCGTTTGTTTGGAGAGTTGACCGAATATCCGAGAAAAATTCCTTCAACGGCTTTATCACCAAACTTAGGGACACGTTCTTTGGTAATCATTATCAAACAAGGACATCCAAATGGTTCCAGAAACTGCAGATTCGGCTTGCGATTGTTGAAGAGCTCATAACACGTTTTATTCTTCTTTTTAACCAAAAGAACCCGATTCAAAACGTAGCAAGCAGTGTTAACTGCCTCGGCCCAGAAGATAATAGGTAATTTGGAATCTGCTAACATAGTACGAACAGTTTCAATAATTGTCCTATTCTTCCGTTCAGCAACTCCATTCTGTTGGGGTGTTCTCGGAGCACTGAATTGATGTTCAATACCCCTAGAAGCGCAAAATAACTCAAGAGTTGAGTTCTTGAATTCGGTTCCGTTATCGCTCCGCAGTCTCTTCACCTTTAAGTTGCATAAATTTGCCAACTTATCCAACAGGTAGACCAAAATTCCCGCTGTCTCATCCTTTGTTGCGAGAAAGTATACCCACGAAAAACGTGAGTAGTCATCTGTCACTACTAAACAATACGAGCGACCACCTATGCTCTTTGTAGAAACAGGACCAAAAAGATCCATGTGCAGTAGTTCTAATGGAGCATTTATAGAATTCACTACCTTAGACTTATGAGACTTCTTGTGGAGTTTGCCCTTGTGGCAAGAAACACAGTCATCTTTCAAGGCGAAGGACTGTTTCGGAACTCCACGAACCAAGTCGTTGTTGACAAGGAAATTCATTTTTCGGAAATGAATGTGTCCCATTCGTCTGTGCCAAATGAGTGATTCCTTTTCTGAAGCCTTTGAAAGGAGACAAGTGTACTCGCTGGTTGTCTCCACGGTTCGCATGTTCATTACATAAGTGTCATTTCTCCTAGGAGCACGCATTACCACCCATTCCTCTGGAATGACATACCCCGGCTTCAATATTACACACTCAGTCTTTGTAAAGGATGTGGTATAGTCCTTATCACAAACTTGTGATACACTTAACAGATTATGTTGAAGCTCGGCCACAAAATTTACATTCTCAAAGCTAACCTTTCCATTGGTTAGCGTTCCTCTCCCCGAAATCGTTCCTCCCGTATCTCCAGCAAAAGCAACATGACCTCCCGTGTATGGTTTAATATCCACTAAGAGAGACACATCACCCGTCATGTGTCGCGAGCAGCCACTGTCCATGAACCATTCACTATCTTTTATTCGTTCAGACTGCTGCAACACAAAAAGTGAGGAGATTAGTGAGAAACGGTGACCCAAGCCTTTACAGACTTAGGTCGACCAAAGTCATCAACAATAATCACATCAGATAAAACTTTATTTTTAAACAAATCAGATTTTGAATCTGATGTGTTATTATTGATGACGTTTGAGTCTTTAGTGGACTCCTTTAACTTCCAAACCTTTGATGGTTCGGGATTTGACTTTGAAATAGTGTTGGGCTTTGGTTTTAACAAAGGATTTTGCCCAACACTAACTACTTTCTTATCAGACTTGGGAGAGTCAGAGTGATGCCTAGGAGGTGATTTTGAAAAAGAATTTCTGTAGAAAGATGTCCTGGGCATATTTCTCCCATATCGCTGATGAGAAAGTTTGGGACAAGCACGGATCAAATGTCCTTGTTTCTTACAGTAGAAACAAGAACGAGTCTCTTGAAATTGTGGAGACGGAGAATTTTCCACAGGAAGTGACGAAGCATTTTTAGAACATGAACAGGTTGTACACGTTTTAGTGAATGCTTGTGTTGGTTTAGAAGTTGAGGCATAAGTTTTATCAACATGAACCTTTTCACTTGTCACCTTTTGTTTTAAGACATTTGCCGGTGACTGTTGAAGTTTCACATTTAAAACTCTATTTTCCTTTTTATTTTGAACCTTTGTTACAGGTTCAACTTTCAAAATCTGTTTTTCAGGTTTAGCCTCAACCTTCTTAAACTCAGGATATTCCTGATCAGTAATATCCTCTATCTCAACAATGTCATCAGTATGAACTTGAGACTCACTTTCAGCTTTAACAAACTGAGGCAATGGATACTCTTGCCTCTTGGTTTTCTCCGTTGTCAGTTTGTTAAGCTTGGCTTCTTTGGCCTTAATACCATATAGTTTGGTATAATCGACTGAAATCTCCTCAAGGCCTTGTTTAGTAATCTGGGGACAGTATTCAGCATTAGAAGGTGGTGGTACTTGGTTATAGCCAAGACCTTCCTTCTTTTTGCCAGTTGTCCCTTGCTTACTGACAATCTCATTAAAGACTTGTGTTGCGGATGTTGAACCTAAGATTTTGCTTTTATGATTCTCAAACTCATTTTTCAAATCAGATAATTCTTTAGTCAACAATTCAATCTCAGTAAGATAACTTTTAATTGCGTCTTGTTGGCTAAAGACCTTTGCTTTAAAAGTTTCAGTATCTAATTTATGAGCTTCAAGATGTTGTTCATAAAGTTTTTCATTTTCTAATAAAAAATTATTAGATTCATTAAGCTTATCAATCTTATCCCGCAAATTTTGATTGTCTTTCTGATAGATCTCAAGAGATTCAGTCAAATTAATACACGAAACACAGTTAAATGGCTCAGTGGGTTCAGTAGGTACCTCAGGTGTGATATGAGCCATCAGACATTGAAACTTTGCAGCTTGAGCACTCCAATCAAAAGCGGTTGGCTCAAAAACTATCAATGCATTATCCACATCCAATGATTTAGCTTCTACTTTCTCAGTTGATTTTGGTGGATCCGGCTTAGTAAGACCTGACGACGGCATCCTGGGTTTCTCACATTCCCTTGCAAAGTGACCAAGGTTCTGACAGTTGTAACACCGAACCTTGCTTTTATCAAACCCAAACCCAGTCTTCCCATTACCTTCCAAGCTTTTCCTGCCCGTTCTTTGCAGAAACTTCTGAACCCTTCTGGAAATCATAGCTATATTCCAGTTTAAATCCATTTGCTCCAAGTCATCATCATCCAATTGAGCATAGTCTTCTTTGGTCATTTCCAAAGTAGTATTTGGTTGAGTAACCAAATCTTTGTAAGAACTAAGAAAAGCTGTATAAATTGCAGCTTGCTCTTGAATTGCTGGTGATGATGAAACCTGCTGTTGTGTTCCTTGATTCGTGCAGGTAGTGCCAGAAACATAAGCTGCATGAGTATCCCCAGTTGGATAGGATGAAGGATTAGTATCCGATATGAATGCCATTCCTCCATAACTCTTACCAGTGTTTACTTGGCTTCCATAGAGTGAAGGATTTTGTACGAATCCAGTTGACTTGCACTCCTTCTTCTTCAATTCCATAGCATGGGCTTGAAGAACTCCTATAAGCTGATCCAGAGTCATCCCAGATAATTCTTGATTTTCCTTCAAGAATTGAACTTTCACATCCCATGCACTTGGTAAAACATCCAATAACTTTTTATTAATCTCAAGTGCAGTGAGAGTATATCCTCCTTCAGTCAATTCACTCACTAGTTGTGAGTATCGAGTAAATAGTCCAGACGTCGTCTCATTAGGTAAGGAGTCAAATAAATCATACTGTTTTTTAATTAATTCCAGTTTTGCCTCCTTATATTTCTCATTTCCCCCACACCTCGTCTCTATCGCTTTCCATAAATCATAGGTTATGTCATGAGTTTTAAACAGTCTCATGACATCCTTTGTCAAACACATACAGATAGCTGAATGTGCTTTCCTTTCCAGTTGATAGTCTTTCTTCTCCTGAGGAGTCATAGCAGTGAAAGATTTGGGTGGAGGAACACCGCGATAGTTTCCTTCAGACACAGGAGCCTCATATCTTTGTTTTAATGGACCCCACAACTCCGGACAATGAAAATCCACAAACTGTTCAAATCGATCCCTCCAATAAGCATATTCCATGTCTGCTGTAAATAGAGGAGGTTTATTATTTGAACCAATATCATTTCCCTGTTTTATCATTTCTCGAATTCCTCTAATATCTTCCTTGTCCGCTGCCATTGAAGATATACCTGAAAATGTACGCAAAAACAAGAACTCGAAAAATATTAGTACTTAAGGCGTCACTTAGTAAGTGACGCACTGAAGTGTCGCAACGACTAGCGTCACTAGGTAAGTGACGCTATCGAGTGACGGGCGAAGTGACTGATGACACTAGAAGTAAGTGTCGCTCAATCAAGCAAGTGACGCACTCAAGTGACGTACTTGAGTGATGTAAAAGGCGTCACTAAAGGAAGTGACGCAAGAAAATCAAAAGGCGTCACTAAAGGAAGTGACGCTAAAGTGTCAAGTGACGTGCAACAGTGACGCACGTAAGTGACGGTGGATTAGGGTAGACGACACTTAAGTTAAGTGTCGTATTAACAACAAGTGACGCGTTCAAGTGACGGTATAACCCTAATTTGGGATTAGCTAGTGCCGCAGTAAGTGACGCGTCCAAGTGACGGATCGAGTGTCGCAAAACGGCTGCAAAATCCCAAAACCCTAAAAAATTCGAATTTTCGTAAACCAAACTCAAATTCCTTGAACCCTAATGGACGAAACCTGTTGATATTGATGAATTTCTACTGTAATACTCTTTTGCACCTCAAATATCCGTATGAATTCGTGATTCTTGAATCAAGCAAAAACCGAAATCAATCCTAAATACCTTCTAAACGTCAATATGATCACCGCAAGGCTCTGATACCAGTTGAAAGTGCCTAGTGCTTGGATCTAGATGAAAATTGACAGTAATTGATAGGCGGAATCAATCAATTACACTTGATGCTAACAAACACAAACCGAAACAATGATATTCAATCAAAGAAAACTCGTTTATTAGCTTGTATTGAGTATAGGGATCGATTACAGAGATACTAAGTCGACAAATGGTGCTAGGGTTTCGTCTACCCTAGCCTAAAACCCGTAGGTTTCTATTTATACTAAAAAGTCAGCCGACATGCGTCACTTATGGAAGTGTCGCATGTGGCCGCCTTCATGCGTCACTTACCTAAGTGTCGCTATGCGTCACTCAGGCAAGTGTCGCCTAAACTAAAACACGAGTGTCGCATTAACAAAAACTATATTTCTATTAAGAAACAAACGACACTAATTACAACTCGATAGACCAACTGACAGACACTCAAAGATGCATCAACAGTGAATAAGTCAGCATTTTGTTTCAGGGTGTCAATATGGACAAGGTCGATAAGGTGTTTCTCATAGCAATCCCGTATAAAGTGAAACCTAATTTCTATGTGTTTGGTTTTAGAATGTTGTACGGGATGCGTGTGATTGATATGGCAGCAGTATTATCAATATGTATAGGAGTTAAAGTTAAGAGTAACCCGTAGTCGCGCAATTGGTGCTGAATCCAAAGAACTTGAGAACAGCAGCTTGCAGCAGCAATGTACTCGGCCTCCGCTGTTGAAGTAGAAACCGTAGTCTGCTTTTTGCATTGCCATGACACCAAGCGGGTTCCAAGGAACTGACATCCTCCTGTTGTAGACTTCTTATTGATGTTGCAGCCACCATAATCTGAATCGGAATAAGCAGAGAGCGTGAAGTTCTTCTCATTGGAATACCATAGACCAAGTGTAGGTCTATATTTGAGATAACCAAAAATCCGCTTCACTGCCTTCATATGAGAAACCTTTGGTCGTGCCTGATATCTTGAACAAAGGGAAACAGCAAAGACGATATCAGGTCTTGAGGCAGTGAGGTACATAAGAGAACCAATCATCGAACGATAATCCTTTTCTTTGCAGTCCTCATCATCATCAGCAGGTCCAAGATTGTGATTGAGTTCAATGGGAGTTCCATAAGGTTTACAAGTGAGCATATCATATCGAGTCAACATGTCATTGTTATATTTTGACTGATGAATATACATTCCTTTAGATGACTGCTCAACTTGCACACCGAGGAAAAAGGTGAGATCTCCCATTGCACTCATCTCGAAAGCTGACTTCATGACCTCTTCAAATTCCGTACATAGAGCCTCATTCAACGACCCAAAGATGATATCATCGACATACACTTGAACAAGTAACAAATCATCTCCTTTTCCTTTTGTGAAAAGAGTGCTGTCGATGTTGTCCCGAGTAAAACCATTTTCCACCAGATGAGTTGCAAGCCTCTCATACCATAGACGTGGAGATTGATGAAGTCCATACAATGCCCTTATTAAGCTTATAGACATAATTTGGATGCACCGAATCTTCAAAACCTGGAGGCTGTTGAACATAAACCTCCGTATCAATTTGACCATAAAGGAATGCGCTTTTAACGTCAAGTTGCTTGACGCGAATTCCTTTAAATGATGCAAAGGCCAATAAGATACGGACAGACTCCAATCTGGCGACAGGGGCAAAAACCTCATCATAATCCAGTCCTTCAACCTGAGTATACCCTTGAACAACTAATTGAGCTTTGTTTCTTGTAACAACCCCTCGATCATCCTTCTTTACTCGATATACCCATCGAGTGCCTTTTGGATCAGCACCCTTGGGTAATGGTACTAAAGTCTATACCTGCAACTTGTGAAATTGTTGCAGTTCATCTTGCATGGCCTCGACCCAAGATGGATCTTGTAAGGCCTCCGAAACTTTCTTCGGTTCGGTTTGGGAAAGATAGCATGAATTAACAGTCGCCATAAATCCCAAAATCTGATATGCTGAAGTATAATGTTCAGCAGATTGCTTTGCCTGATGTCTCGTTTGAAGAGCAGAATGGGGATCACCAATAATGTTTTCAACTGGGTGATTCCTATGTATCCGGGTCACTGGAATGGCATCTGGCACAAGATTTAATTCCAAGTTGTTCAAGTCACCTTCAGTGGCTGAAGCATATTCGTTCTCTTCATTAATGAAGAAACGAGAATAATCTATGTCTTCTTCATCCTCTAAGAGAGGCATATCAGGATCGTCCGGAAGATCCGCGGCATTTACAGTATTTGAAGAAGACGGAATGGTTGTTGTTGGTGGTGTGGGTGTAGGACCAGATGCAGAAGAAGTGGTGGATGTATGTGCAGGTATTTGTTGTGTTGGAATAGGTGCTGGAGTGGATGTCGTATCGGGAATTGGATTTGGTGTTGTAGGGAGAGAATCAGATGTTTGTTGAAAAACATCAAGTCCATGAAGCATTGTGATGAACTCTTTAGTGTCGTCGTCCTCCGGTACATTGAAGGAACTGAAGAGTTTCCCATAATTAAAGAACCAATCCGGACCCGTTCCTTGAGGTGGTTCCGTATACCGTAGGCATTTGACCTCAAAGTGTTGCTCTATCTCGTTTGTTGATTTATTGTATACCCGTTTGTTTGGAGAGTTGACCGAATATCCGAGAAAAATTCCTTCAACGGCTTTATCACCAAACTTAGGGACACGTTCTTTGGTAATCATTATCAAACAAGGACATCCAAATGGTTCCAGAAACTGCAGATTTGGCTTGCGATTGTTGAAGAGCTCATAACACGTTTTATTCTTCTTTTTAACCGAAAGAACCCGATTCAAAACGTAGCAAGCAGTATTAACTGCCTCGGCCCAGAAGATAATAGGTAATTTGGAATCCGCTAACATAGTACGAGCAGTTTCAATAATTGTCCTATTCTTCCGTTCAGCAACTCCATTCTGTTGAGGTGTTCTCGGAGCACTGAATTGATGTTCAATACCCCTAGAAGCGCAAAATAACTCAAGAGTTGAGTTCTTGAATTCGGTTCCGTTATCGCTCCGCAGTCTTTTCACCTTTAAGTTGCACAAATTTGCCAACTTATCCAACAAGTAGACCAAAATTCCCGCTGTCTCATCCTTTGTTGCGAGAAAGTATACCCACGAAAATCGTGAGTAGTCATCTGTCACTACTAAACAATAGGAGCGACCACCGATGCTCTTTGTAGAAACAGGACCAAAAAGATCCATGTGCAGTAGTTCTAACGGAGCATTTATGGAATTCACAACCTTAGACTTATGGGACTTCTTGTGGAGTTTGCCCTTGTGGCAAGAAACACAGTCATCCTTCAAGGCGAAGGACTGTTTCGGAACTCCACGAACCAAGTCGTTGTTGACTAGGAAATTCATTTTTCGGAAATGAATGTGTCCCATTCGTCTGTGCCAAAGGAGTGATTCCTTTTCTGAAGCCTTCGAAAGGAGACAAGTGTATTCGCTGGATGTCTCCACCGTTCGCAGCCATCTGTAAGCTAAAATAAAAAGAGAAATAACCGAAAGCGTTATAGAGTTAGCCCGAACACAGAAGGGTTGGAAAACGAATTTTGATCTTAGGCGTCACTTATGGTAAGTGACGCATGGCCACTACCGTCACTTAGGAGTGTCGTATTGCACAGTAAATAAAATTAAAATTCAATTATAGCGTCACTTGTTGGAAGTGACGCTATCATGCGTCACTGATGTAAGTGACGTTTGTATGTTGTGATTTAATGTATACGACACTTGAAAAGTGACGGGTGAAAAACATGCGACATTTAGCACAGTGACGTTATCCTAAGACAGTCACTTAAGAAGTGACGGTATAAGTGACGTTTAGAAGTAAGCGTCACTTAGACAGTCACTTAGGGTAGTGACGCATGTAAAGGCGTCACTAGGAGGAGTGACGGTCTGAACAAGTAAAGCAATTTGTATGCGTCACTACATGAGTCACTTAAGAAGTGACGCAAAAACAAGCGTCACTTAGTAAGTGACGATATGGGTTTCAAAATTTACTAAATAGCGTCACTTGTGATAAGTGACGCACAAAGTGTCGCAACGATGAAGATCATCGTGCACTGTTCATACCCAGATTTGAAAATTAGGGGTTTTGAAAAACGAAGTAACCACGTTATGCGCATCATAAAAACGAAAGGAACACACCCTTTATAACACAAAAACATGATCAAACAAGCATTTAATCAATCGATTTTCAAGGTAAAACCCTAACCGTAACCCTAACTGAAATTTACAGCAAAAATAGAGAAGGAAGAAGGTTAAAATTAGTACCAAATAGATCGTAGGAGTGAGGGGAACAAAGATGTGTCGATGGAATGCACAAGAAAGCCGTAGAGATCACGAAGCAATCGACGAGAAACGCACAGAGCGAGTGACGCACAGACAGTGAGAGTGTCGGTATGTCAGAGCAAGTGACGCTATAAGTATTTGAAAAGTGGTGAGGTTGAGTGTCGTGGGAAGGAGTATTTATACACCGACCCGAATGTGCGTCACTCAACCCGACACTTAAGGCGTAGCTTACCCCGACACTTACTGCGTCACTTAGTAAGTGACGCAATATCGAATGCGTCACTGGTAGCGTCACTTATTAAAGTGACGCTCAGTTCACTTTTAGTGAAAAATTGGCGATTTTATCGATTTTCGCGATGTGATTTCGTTACTCAAATTTGAAAATATAAATGTAACTTGGATAATAACTAAAATGACACTAACTTAGAGAAAATAAGACTTACAAAAAATGTAAATTGACAACTAGAGAATTAACACATTCTTTTTGGTGACGGAGTTGATAAAGTCTGGTTATGGATCATATTGGAATAACATGCATTTATTAGGAACAATAAGTGTTATTTCGATCATCAGTATATTTGTCCTCTTTAAATTTACTTGACATATTAAAAGCACTTTTTATAAAAATTATTTCAAAACGATTATTAGTATGTTTATCCATTTAAACATGTTATACTCAAATCTAGGAAGTATTTTATTATTATTGGTATGTGCATTTCGCTGTAGTTTCCACCATAGATATACATCTTAACTTAAGACAAAGACCATGTTTCCATTTACAGATGAAATATAAGAAAATCAATTTTTAAGAATCAAGTCAGCGGTGACAGGTCTGTACTGACGTACAACAGAGCGACATAGCTTGACTCAGGTTTAAGCAAAACCAGACTTGGTCAAACCATTTTGGCGACCTTGTAAGGTATCTTACTTTGAAAGACTTTTCAAGTTCTTTGACTTGTGTTTGCTTAAGTTTAAAGTATATATTAATAGAAGCCAGGTCTATACTTACGTATAACAGAGGAAACTATCAATATATACCCCCAAATGATATCAAATAAACATCTTTCACGAAAGCATGTCTAGTATAAGCAAGAAATTTAAGACTTTTGTCATACATCTAATGGTGTTTTACACTTGAAATAGACAGTTAAGGATTAAGCTTCTTAAGACTTCGCTAAGAGTTTTGTATACCATGCCTACTAATACATCGTATGATGAAGACAATGTTTATAAAAACTGTTTTCAATACGTCAAATAAATCTACTGACACATCCAAGATAAACCTTAAATTTCCAAATTTATGCATGTCACCCAATGTACTATCATATCCCAAGTTGTTTACAGACACAACTTCAACGTCTATTTTAAAATGTAGCAACCTTGCTTTTCATTAATACTAGAAAGTATAATGAGTGGCAGTTGCGTAGGTTGCATTTTTTTATTTTATTTATTTATTTATTTATTTTTTTAATAAAACATTACTTTAAACATATCCAAGTCACAAATTACTTTTTCGTGGTAAAGAACCTTAGACCGATCATGTTGACTAATTCATCAAATCGGGCTCTAGAGAAAGCCTTAGTGAATAAGTCAGCATTTTGTTTCTGGGTGTCAATATGGACAAGGTCGATAAGATGTTTCTCATAGCAATCCCGTATAAAGTGAAACCTAATTTCTATGTGTTTGGTTTTAGAATGTTGTACGGGATTGCGTGTGATTGATATGGCAGCAG